>JBBJLS010000128.1:14905815-14921595 GCA_037577275.1 Bryconaethiops microstoma
GTGTGTGTGTGTGGGGGTGTGTGTGTGTGTGTGTGTGTGTGTGTGTGTGTGTGTGTGTGTGTGTGTGTGTGTGTGAGCACAGCAGGTGTAAGACCGAAGGGGGAAGTAAGACCCTGCTGAAAAACCATTTCCTCCAAAAGACATAAATATTAATTATGATCCATTGAAAGGACAGTTGTGTTATTGTGCTGGACCACTAGATGTGTCCAGAGAGATGAATTCTGATGCACAGCGTCAGGTGTGATAAACCATAGAATTGGCTTAAACCTTGGCTAAGCCACAGGCTTAGTATACCTTCTTATTAAAGGTGCAGTTCACCAAAAAATCTAATTTAGCCATATTGACACAAAATGTACCAAATGTAGTTGATAATCTCAGGGATGTTTGGTGCTTTTCAGTTTTACACTGGGGTCACGTGGCTACTGCAGCTAAAGAAACGTATACAGCAGTTAGTACTGCGCACCTTTCTTGTCCAAATCATTACCTCAAACTGTGTGGAGTTGTACAGTTATCCCTTATAGACTTGCTTATGTGGTTTCTGACACTGTATGACACACTGTTACATACAGTATAAACCTGGAATAAAGTATAGCATAAAACAATAACAGACATCCAGAAGTCTAAATGTTTGTCTGAGTGTCTGTCTGTGCATTTTACTTATTTAACTTACAGTAACTTAACACTCTTTAAGATGAGTGAGTGATGATTTATATTTCCGTTTTTATATTTTTAGCCTCATAGCTCTAGTGGAAAACTACAGAAACAAACTTCAGACACCAAACATGTCAACTACATTTTTGGGGTGGGGCAGGGAGATCAGAGGCTACAGCCCCAAATATTTTATCAATCGCCCATCTATTTTTGTGTCATTTCAATCATTCTGATGCTTACTGATTAGTAAATCCAAATCAAAACACCACAACCCAAACAAAATTTGGGTCTCTAGTACAACCCCAAAAAATATTACATGTCAACCTCCTACTCCAGCAACAAAATTATGCACACACTTCCAAAATTAAAGGTAGAGTGAAATAACGAATTTTGGTTCCTTGAAAAACTTTTCAGTGGACCACTGGGGTGTACAGAAGAAAAGTACCTCAAAGGTGCCATTAGCAGTCTTGGGATTCAAACCCACAACTTTCTGATCACAGGGCAAACACCCTAACCACTAAGCCAACAACTTTGAGTGCTGATGAATTAGTAATTGTTTAAGGTATTGTAACAACTATATATAAATATTTATTTTTGGCAAACAAACCTGCTTAAGGTTTAATGTGTAATGTTACTTCAGTGTTAGAAAGTGAAACATAGAACATTTTGAAAAGCAAGTTAATGGCGATAAAAATACATTTTCAGTAAAAGGACCGAAGCACAGAGACTGAGAGAGCAAGTGAAAGCGGGCATGGTGAAAGTTGTTCTGCATAGCATCTCTGACCAGATGTTTTCCCAGCAAACACCTAATGTGTAAGTGGGCATTTCCCCTTATAGGTGAGATGGGGTGGTGGTGGATGGGCATAGGGGAAGTGGACTGGGTTTATCCTTAAGACATACTCCTGGCACAGAAGTATGTCTGCTGTGTCCTTGAGCAAAGCTATGACTTTGCAGGCCTTGGAAAAGTCATCCACTTTGATGAGTATCAAGGTGTTAACACTGCCAGGGGGTAGCACCATGAAAAAATCCAATGCCAAACATAGGACCATGGTTGTGATGGAACTGGCAGAGGGTGGAGCAGTCCCACGGGCTTAGCCCAGGGTTCCTTACCTTTCGTACACACCTGGCAGGTTGCCACGAATACCCTAACCTCCATGTCCTTGCAGGGCCACCAGTAGCACCTAAGGAACTATAAGGTGTGAGCAAGTAGAGACATATGACCCCAGAGGAACACCCTGGGCTAGATGGAAGCAGGGACATAATCAACAAGGGGGACCACCTTTAAAGAGGTTGATCCTCAGTTGGCCTTTGGACACTACAAACCCAAAGAAGGTGACTGACTGAGCATGGAAACTTCTCTAGTTTCACAAAGAGGTGGTTCTCCAGAAGGAGCTGGAGAACCTGCCTCACGTGAGCTATGTGTTTGTCTTCCAAGTTATTGTACATTAGGATATCATCAAGGTCGATGAACACATAGTGACAGAGCCTTCCTCAAGGCCTTGCTTATGAATCTCTTTAAGACTGCCGGAGCATTCATCAATCCAAAGAGCATTATGAACTATTCATAATGCCCGGTGATGCTGATGAATGCAGTCTTCTATTCATCGTTTTCGCAAATCCAGATGAGGTTGTAGGCATTGTGCAAGTCCAGCTTGGTGAAAGTGGAGCCCTGTTGGAGCACCTCAAAGGCCAAGGTCTTGAGGGGGAAGGGACGGCAGTCTATACCGTTATTTTATTGTGGCCCTAATGATCTATACAGTGGCAAATGCAACCATTTATCCCACCCACAAAGAAAAATTCTGCCTCTGCTGGTGATGTTGAGGTCCTTTTTAAGAAAAAGGACCAAAGTGCAGAGACCAAGAGTGTGAGTGGAATTTTACAGCAAGCGGTAAAACTTAAACCCACAATCGGCAGTGGCAGGCAGGGTGCGAACCCATGCAGCTGGTGTGTTGGGCAAGTATTCTACCACTAAGCCAAAAATTGGCAGAAGAAGGGAAGAAAGGAAATCAGAAAATAACTACCAGGAGGGACAGGCTGGCAAGTCTGGAAGGTGGTGGTGGCCTAGTGGTATGGTCCCCTCTGGACCAAGAGGTCATGGGTTTGAATCCTACCTTTAGCACCACCACTGGGTTCCTGAGCAAGACCCTTAACCCCAGGTTGTTTCAGGGAGACTGTCCCCTGTAATTAGGGAATGGAAGTCGCTTTGGATAAAAGAGTCTGCTAAATACCGTAAATGTGAATGTTCATGGTTGTTACATCACAGCCATGATGAATTATAAACTGACTTGTTATGGACTTTATAATGTTTATGTGAATTCAAATGAAGCAGAATAGGATTCTTTTTATTGCGAGGATCCTTCCTTATGACCAATTGGTGCTACAAGGAAAATAATCACTTGCCTGTCCTTACCTGTGGGTTGGTGAAGTGACTGGCACAGTAGTTTACTCTAGCCAGGCTTCATGCAATAAAAGACTGCGATTTTCACATCGATCTCTGGGTGGAAGCCAACTATGAGCACAGTGCTACGTCTTCATTAGCGCATCTCAGCTGCCATGAATATGGAGCGCTCCTGGCACGGAGTTTGAATGCCAGAGTAGCATCAGGGTGGAGGCTGGCTTTAAAGAAACAGAGTAAAATTTTGATGCAAAGAGGAAGAGATTTTATGATGAGGGACTGCAGAAGGAGGCGGAAGAGATGTTTTGTGTTAAGGTAAGGTGGTTCCAAATGTCGTCCTAGTCTGTTGTGTGATGGGCTGATCATTTTTGCACCTGATTATAATGATTGTGATGATGCATTATCAAGAAACTAAAGATAACAGTATGTGACCACTGCAGTTTATTGAACTGTTTTCTTCTACTAATAAACAAAAGGCCTGGCTTTCACTGAAAGATACATTTCAGCATCAAAGGCCAGTTTTGGAGCCTGTTGTGTTAGAACGATTGTATTACGCTGCTCAAAACTCTGCATCTAATTACTTGTCATGAAAATCTGCTCCATTCTTGTGACAAATCTAGCATATTTTAGCACTGTGCGACATCTTTTTTTTTCCTGCAAGAGAGTAGTGTGTTTGAATAGTTTGAGTAGAATAACCAACTTTTAGATGCTACTCTTTAGTTAAAATTCACATTTGCACAATTTCCAACTTACACCAGATGTAGCAGATTGGCAATGACGTGTTTGGTATCCAAACTTGGCTTCTTTTTTATTGTCAGAGTCAAAAGACTAATGTTAACTAATGCTAGGTAGTCACCCAATATTCCAAATAGTTTTTGTGAAAATGAATCACTAAAACTCTCAACCAGCTCAATGCCTCATCCAGATCTTTGTTCAGGTGGCACAGATGTGGTTTGGTCCTCAAATTTGTGAATACCAGCCATGGTATTGTCTGAAATAGCTGACTGTGGTGAGGTTTTGATCAATTTTATAGCTCACCGTAAATCTTACTGTGTCTTCAAAGACATGGACATGTCTGTGGCACCTTAGTGAAGATATGGGTGCAGGTTGAGAGACGTTTTGGTGAAGTACATCTCTCACAGTATTCTAATCACAGTGGTTTATATCTCTGTTCTACAGTATGAGACATTTTGCTTAGAGCCCAGTCCACATACAGTCTCTCTCAGAAACTCTTTATTTCCTTCTCTCTTTCAATCACAAGCCACTGGAAGCTGAAATACAAGTTGAAACATTTCACAGGAATTGGATGGAAAGGTTCTTTCTCCAGATGAAGCACTCGCTACATCAGAAGTTCAGACATGCTCTCAAGCTCTCTCTGGTTTTCCTCTTTCGCTCGTCTTTTTGACCTCGTTCTGTCCTTTCCAGAGAAGAATGCGTCTTCAAGTGTGACTTCGCTCTTTTCTTGTCCCCCCATACACAGAAGATGCAAGCTGCGCTCCTTCTCTCTGGGTCTGTCTGGCTCTTTCACGAGCCTTTTGCTCTGAGCTACAACACCGAGTACTATCCACCGGATCAGTAGCAGCACTGGAAAAATGATTTCTCGCTTTACAAGGGAAAGTGGCAAGCATGCAGAGGAAGCAGATTTGCAACAAAAACGTTTAAGTCCTTTGGATTGTGATGACTGTCCACTCTTCTTTTGTGTTCTCTTTTTAACGCCTGTCAGTTCTGCTCCCCACTGCTGCCCATTATTGCCTGAAATGGTGCAGTCTGGGAATTGAAGCCCTTTGTGGATCTGCCCCATCTTTTACTGTTTACCTTCTTGAAGAGGCCCTTCTACTCTCCTAAAAAATGATTTGAGTTAATTGATTGATTTACAAACCGAGAATATGAATCTAATTTCATGTTGAGATAACAGTAGATGCCGTCTCCTCTGTTGGTGTGAAAATGCATAGCAGAATGAAATAAAATTCATGCAATTTCTTTTTTGACTAATTTTAGGGCAATTCTGTCTTCGTTCTAGGGCAAAGTGCTGCACTTTGTGTTCTGTTCAGCACGTTCAGCGTTTTTCTCGCACCCCCTCACTCAGCCCTGCTGAGATTCAGCCTAAAAACTGTATTTCACTGCATGACCTTGTTTTCTGCTCATAACCATGTTGTAAATGCAACTGAGGTACTGTGGCTTTCTATAATGAGCGTTTATGAGGCTCCATCACCGTCCATTATGTCGGACAGGTAAATGTCCTACCTCTGGGCCTCATGTCCTACACTCAGTAAATCTCAGCGTAAACAATCCCCCAGGGTGACCGGCTTTTGCTGTTCTTTCTCTTCTCTCTCAGGATAAATATTTATGCTTTATCTCTTGAAATGCAGTAGGAATTGGTTTATTTAGAGGCTTTTTGTTTAGAGAGACTAAGACAGAATTGAAGCTTGTTTATGTCCTTATTTATCTTCGTGATTAATGGTGGAATGACTTATCTTTCCTGTTTTGAAACCGTTCCTTTATTCCTGATTACGTAATGCCTGAGGGCTGTATTGTTGTGCCTGCTTCTCCCCCACTTTCCCCCTAATAGATAGGTTTTTGTTTGCTGGTCTCAAGCGGGAAGCGTATTTGTCTGTCCATTCGCTGCGGGTGTTGGAGGCCAGTGGACGGGCTGTCAGTCAGACCGAGCAGAAGAAGCAGGGGTGACAGCAGCGCTGCTCTGGAACACACTCCTTCCAGCTGAAGTGAATGGAGAGGAGAATGAAGCAGCAGCTTAAAGCATTACCATATGAAATAAATCCTGTTACTGAACTGTCAGAACCAGCGCTATCCTGCTTTAAATTGTCTCCCTTGAACCGCAGAAGCGTTAAATTGAGGGTGTGTATGTGCGTGTGTGTGTGTGTGTTTGAGTCTGGGAGTGGAGGAGGAAACAGCTCTCTGAAAGAAAGCAGGCTGTGCGAAGTAAGTGCATTCATGAGTGAGTGAGTGAGGGGTGTGTGTGTGTGTGTGTGTGTGTGTGTGTGTGTGTCCTCGTTTCCTGTGGGCTATCCTGAACTTCATGTGCTGGGGCCCTCGGGATTCCAGCAGACTAGTCTCTGCACACCGACAGCTGCGAAGAAAAATATAGACGAGGCAGTTTGGAGTGTGGGGGGCCGTTGTGCTGTTTGTGTTCTGAGGGCAATATTAATGAATTGGTTTCTTTTCTGCGCTCCATAGGTGAGAAACACTGTCAGACTTCAGATCACCCACTGTTTTCTTGCTATGTAATAACTCAAAGTGTACAGTCTTTGAAAAACAACTAAAACATTTTCCGGCAACCCCCGCCAAGTCCCCCATGATGTATACTCTTTAAAACCCTTTGTCTTAAAAGGAGATGTTTTCGTTATCTGACAAAACATTACATCCTTTCCCAAAAAAATGGCGTCCTTTGTGGTTTTGCGTTGTTTTTGTCGTTTTTGAACAAACAAACATTGTTTCGGACCTACAGAGTGTAAATTCAATGTAAATGTCATTAATGTATTAATAGTGCCTTATTTGTTAGTTATTTATTACAAATTATCCATGTATGAACTGGATGAAATCTCTCTCCTAATTATTCACTCTGCGTTTACGAAGCTAATATCTCTCTCCTCCTCGCCTGTGTACGGATGTGCTGTGTCACCTCCTGGTGATCTTGCGAGTAACCAGCAGGAGAGGAGAGGGGAGGACATTAATTAAGAGATTAAATGAATGCATGGGCAGGGTGTGTGAGCCCAGCAGGAGGGGCTAATGGGGGGGACCTACACTAATTTTACATTAGTGTAGGTCTGATCGAGATGATGTGGAGTGCAGTAGTGGGTCTAAGCAGCCAAGCAGTATCTGTATGGCCTAGGAGAGCTGGTGTGTGTGTGTGTGTGTGTGTGTGTGTGTGTGTGTGTGTGTGTGTGTGTGTGTGTGTGTGTGAGAGAGAGATATTCCCATGTACATCTTCAGCTGTTGGTGTGATATTTCACTGCAGGCAGAAGTATTCATGTAACACACAGCCATGTACTGCGGCTGCCTCTCCTCCTGCCAGCTCCTCCGCTCCCTCACAAGCTCAGCTCTCATCTCTCCATGTTCCATTTAGCTCCTTCTTCCCCTCTCGACTTTAATTGAATTGCACAGGTTTGCTTCAAAGTTCCAAACGAATCAAGAATTTTTTTTTTTTCCTGAGTCTGCCTGGGTGTACTCAGCATATTCTCTTCCAGTAACAGTCAATCGTTCCATTTCTTTTCGTTTGATTTATGAGTTTTAGATTTGTAGTCGAGAATCAAAGTGAAGCTTTATGCAGCTCATTCTTTTTTCGGTGTTTCTCAGCAGAATATAGTGTGTGCTCGGTGCCTTATATGTGCTGTGCTATATTTGATTTCAGATTGATTCAAAGTTTCTGGTTCTGGCTTGTTTCTCTTATGATCTGTCCAAGACTTCAACATCAGACCCCCTCCATTCTTTTTCTTCTCACTTCTCTTCTAGTTTGTTTATTTATTTATTCATTTTGACTTATTTCCATTTTGACGTCGACAGTTTTCAAGTGATTCTGATCAGACCTTTTCTCCGAGTCTCAGCCGCACATACTTATTTCAGAGTGCTTGGGACCCATGAGGTTGCACTATTTTCATGGTATTAAGATTGTCTCAAATTGCTTGTTTTCCAACGTGTCCCCTGCAGAATGGTTTTAACCAAACTGACAGATTAGCCTCTAAGAGAATGAGAGATTGCATCGTACACTGAGTTGCCAGTTTGACGGGTTACACCTAATATATAGGTGCATTTTGTAGCGTTACAATTACTGACTGTAGCCCATCTATTGCTGCACAATTTGAGCCTCCCTCTGCCCCATTTGTCAATTGAAAGCGGCCACCATGGGACCACCCCTGACCAGGTAGTATTTGGATCAGCACAGCAGTGACACCACAGTAGCATGAGTGTATCAGGTTGCTGGAAATTTGAAAACGTCTCAGGAGGCTGTGCAACATGACGATGACCATCACAATATTTCTCAGTAGGTGCTTAAAGAACATGAACCAGCTGCATGTTTGGGAGAATAATTTGTCCTGGTTAGTTTGATTTAGTGTAGTGTGAAACTTTGAATTTAAAAAATCACTTTGTCTGTATGTATTTTTAACAGTTTTTAAAAAATGTGGCATTACTGATTCTTCTAAATGATCAGATGTCAGAATGACTAAATACTAAATATTATGATATTTTTATCATGTCTGAAGTAAGACATTTGATTTATATTCCTGTGTACACGTGTGCCAGCGGAGTCTGACATTATGTGAAATATAAATAATGACTTATTTATTATCTTATTATCTTATTAGCTTATTATCTTCCTGGCGTTTAAAAATATCAGCCTTAGTTTTTCCGTCTGTTACCGGTCTATTGATATCTATTTCAAACCATTTTTTTTTTTAGTAAAAATGTATTTTGTTTCTCATTTGTTTTGGTGTCTTAAAGCCAAAGTACATGTGTTACCACAGAAGGCTCCGCAGAATGTTGTGGCGTGATTAACTAAACCAGTGGAGAGTGGCGACTAATATCAAACCTAGGGTTTGTGTGTAGATGTGGTTCATGACAATGTTGTGTAATGAATAATTCATCAACCAAACTATCCTGCTGTTCTTTGTCTGGTGATCAGATTGTGACCACTGATGAAGGGCTAGATTAACACCAAATGTTCATAGAAAAGGTTAGTTTTAAGAGACTAGGTTACACTATAACTCGTAAAACACTTTGCCATGCCACTGCCATGTTAGTTTCATTGTTGTGCAATAATCCACCCCCATAATGTCTGGTTAGTGGTGGTGCAGCAACAGATGGACTAAAGTTATATGTATGAACCTATAAAGTGCACCCATATGGTAGGTGTATCTGATATAATGGCCAATGAATGTACTTATGACAAACAGACATCTTCTTGTATGATGCTTATGTCTACAAAGACAGTTTCACATCTCCTGTGTGAGGTTCAAGGTTAATATGAGCAGGGGTTCAGATCAGTTCTTCAATCATTTCTCATTCAATTGCTGCAGGTGACACCCCTGACCTTTTCTCCTGAACTTCTCTTTTTTTTAAGGAATAGGTTGGTAGGGACCAGTAGCACTGATTTTGGAGCAGTTTTATTTTTTTCAAATGTCTTCACAGTCAGTCTGTGATGGACTGTGAAATAGGTTTAATTTGTTCTGTGGTGTTTCAGCTGACCTTTTTAGTGCCATGATTTCAGTCGGTCCTCTGTGGGGTAATTGGCTAGTGCTCTTGTGTCCTTTCCAAATTTAGGATCTGAATTTTCTGTCCACATGCTGATCTCAGTCACTCTGTATTCTGAGGCCAGCGCCTGCTGTCATGGATGCCCTTTTTTGATGACCTCATTATCAAAACACTACTAATTCCTGAAGGCCGCTTAGATGCTTACTGCACTGAAACTGTCCAAAAACCCATATATTTAAAATGCCTTCTTTTAATACATTTAAATATACTGACATGATACAGGCAATGCATTTCTTTTTCACAGGGCCACATGCTTCCAGAACCACTACTTCTGGTCATTCCTTTCAAGTATCTTTTAAGTTTCTCTGTACTCTCAGTAACACAGCTGATCTAGACTTATATCTGCTCTGTCTATGAAGTAAAACAGTGCTCTTATCCAAAGGATCTTATCCAGAGACTCTGAAGATACACACAACTGCTGACCTTTTAATAATGCCACATCCGATCTCTTTCTAGCAGGGCAAGACACGGTCGCTGTGGCAGTGGAATGTTCTTGGAGTAGATGTGACCACCCCCAAACCCCCACCCCCCCACCCCCTCGGTACCGCGGCTTACACGCTTAAAAGAAAAACCAGTCGAGTCACAGCTGGTACAGCTGGCCTCCTCTTCTTGTCCTCCATTAAGGCTAGCCTCGAGTTAACACACTTGCTACATCACGATTAAGCCATATTTAAATACAGCCTTCACATCGTTATGTGGAGGTTGTTCTGAATTACTGATGTGCTTAAGATTAACAAAGTCACGTTACTGCTTGAGCATGCAGTGCGGAAACAGGAGTAAAACGCCTCTCATGTTCAGCTGCTAGCCGCCTCGTTTATCTTATCTGCCTTTCCTCTTGTACGAACTGCTTATTTGGCAGAAAAAGAAGACGAGTGTTTTCTGAAAATTTTCCCCTATTTTGGAAAATGGCGTTTGTAGTAAATGCAGTTATAAGGTTAGGGCTTGGTTTATTGGGCTGCTTTTGTTTTCAGCCTAGCTGTGTGTATATGTGTGTGTGTGTGTGTGTGTGTGTGTGTGTGTGTGTGTGTGTGTGTGTGTGTGTTTTGAGCCGCCAGATGAAGCAGAGGAACCTCAAACGGGGAGGGGATCACAAGGCCCCCTCTGATGTTTGGTGGTCCAGTGCCACATTTCCAAACATACAGCCAAAAATAAGCCCGACTGGAGGACAGCAGAAAAGCAGCCACTTGAGAATGTTTCTCCTTTAAGATCTCTCTTATAATGGACGCTGCCATTCGATGAAAAGGCAAAAGCTGGAACTAGGAAAGTTTTCGTAAGAGACGTCTGTCCTCAGCCAAATACCGAATGTATAGTCTGTCCATATGTTCTCCATCTGCTTGCGTTTCTGTGGCGCGTTTTTCAGTATCAAGGCTCTTTTTTTTTTTCTCCTGGGCCTCAGAGCTCTGCCCCACTCCTTACTGCAGACCCAGCTGATATTAGTTAGGCGTTCAGCATTGATCCCCGCTGCTCATTTGTCATGAGGCTGTGCTCCAAGTAATTACACTGTCTGTCACATCCAGGGCTGTGAAAATCTAGTGCAGGGTCTGTGAGTGTGAAATGTTCAGCTTCACATCTGTGTGTGTGCATGCACACGCAACTTTAGGTGGCAGAAAGTAACGTAATGGCGTGGGATATTAATCCTTATTGTTCCAGTTAGAAAGCTGTGTTTCTGGCCAGCTCAAGAGTTCCATCTTTAACACCCTTTAAAATAACAAAGGCCATCCACTATCTTTTATAGAGTTGTCTTGTTCTCTTAGTCTGACATTCTTTTTCTCTCTCTCCCTCTGTCTCTGTCTTTGTCTGATCGATATTAATATATTAAAGCTGAAATGTGTCGAGTCATTGCAGCTGGCTCATGAAATTTTTAATCTGGTAATGTATTAGCTGTGATATTTGAAATGAATGGTCTAACACTGTTGTCGTCCTGCCTTCTTGGGTTATGAGTCATGTAAGTTATAGTGTGCTGCTAGCTGCAGGCAGCCTCATCTGCTCAGGGTTGCTTTGAGTGGACCACTGTGTTCTTTGCTGGAAGCAACAGTGTTCCTGACCTTGAGGGTCTGAAGTCTGCTGAAAACAACGATCTTGGTATTTTTTTTTTTTAGGGTTTTACACTGTATGAGATGATGCCAGGAAAATTGTCCCAGTAAAATATGACACGTCAATTATGTTCTCTTGTTTCACACCATATTAAATGGTGGATTCTGTGGCGATAGCTCTATGATGCAGAAAAAAGACGACATTTTGCTTAGGTCATCCATCAGTGTGTGTCTTTTTTTTTTTCGTTCTTTTTTTTCCTGAAACATTGGGTCAGAAAAAAGGAAGCTGGAAAGTAGATTGAACCAACCAAGCCGTATTCAGTGTCATTTGCAAGTAATTTCAAACACAAATAATAGTAATATGTATTTATGAATAAGGACCCTTTTAAAATACAGCTTGTTATTAACTAATAACTAATAATAAGTCTGAACTGAGAATGACCTGTTTAAGGTCCTTCGACTGCTAAATTGACCATAACCTCCTTTATTTTTTACTTTAAAATGATTAGTGGGAGGATCTCTTATGACCGAAGTATTTCAGTCTGACAGGAACCCAAGTTCAACTCAGTCCTACTGATGCAAAAGAAACCTACTACTCTTAGGTTTGCTTATTTTGGCACTGAATTGGCACTGAAATATCGATTCTTTTAGTATCTCATCAGTATCGTGACAGTATTATTATAGCAAAACCTCCCTTACAGTTTTGTTGAAGATGACGTGCAATATGCTCCTGTGCAATGATATGGATCAGCTGCTAATCTAAATTCAGGGTTTATTTTATGTGGCAACAGGACATGTGGTGGAATGGCTAATGCTGATGTAAGGACAGTTTTATTCAGAATCTTTTATTAATGCTGTGTATATTTCAGGAGAAGGATCTGATGTGATCTATACCAAGACTGAAAACTGCCTTGGGGATAAAATAAGACGAAGAATGAGAAGCATGGCAGTTTATATAGTTGTTTTAAAAAAGGTCTGTGTGTGTGTGTGTGTGTGTTACCCAACAAGTAGTTTTCATTTAGACTACAAATCTTCATTTAGAAAACTGCAGTTACTGAATCATCCTATATCCTCCCCTGCCCTAATTAAAAGATCATTTTGAGTGTGTCTTCTCTAGACCTGTAGAAGACCCGGTTTAGGTGGGCTTAGTAGTCTTCGTCTTTACCAGTGAGTTTTGACTGATCTTGCTTGGCTATAACCACATGTACTTTTGCCGCGCTGGGGAGCCGCAGCGTGTGTTTGTGTGGTCCCTGTAGTTTATCTCCCGCTCGTAGTGCTGAATGGTGTCTGTGTGGTCTCAGTGTGCTGCGAGTTTAAGCCCTGTTTACTCTGCTCAGGCTGGGGTTGGGTCAGTGTGTGGGGTCCCGGGCCACAGACCCTCACCTGGAGTCCCTGATCACAGAGGCACTGTTCCCCTCACACTGCGCAGCCTTATGGTGGTCAGCACTGTTGGTCAGAGGATCAAGGCCAAGCAGGCCGGACCAGGCATTAGTGAGGGAGGTAGTATTCCAGCAAATGTTTGTAGAGGGCAGAGGAAATTGGTGTCATTTTTCTCTGACCGTGTCCGTCTGAGAAGATGACTGAAGAGGCTTTTTTCCTGCCTGTTTGCTGAGCGCTGACAGACAAGAGACGCTGAGAGAGGGGAGGAAAGAGGAGGAGGAGGTAGAGGAATGTGTGCCAGGGGTTTTGAAAGCAGGCTGTGTGCCTGTTTCCCATATGCACAACACACTGGTACAGAGAGAATGAGAGAATGTGTGGGTGTGTGTGGCACACACGACACCGAGGGATTTAGTATGGAGCTGTAAAATGACTGAAGGTTTGGCCCCTTACTGATAAAATGGAGTGAGTGGAGTCATTACAGATAAAATGGTGCAGAGTTAGTACAGTCTTCAAAGAGTGGCTCTACCGTCCCGGCCCAGAGAGAGACAGAAAGAGAGAAGCACACACTATTTTAGCTTAAGACTTTCTACTAGTGAACTGTGTAGGTGAGTAATGATAGAAGGGCTTAGTGTGTGTGTGTGTGTGGGGTTGTTTAGAGTCAAAGACCCCCCCCCTCCAGGGCAGCAGCAGCCCACGGCTGTGTTTAATTATCTCCCTGTGGCTGTGTGTGTAGACGGATCAGTGCTGGCCTGTGTCACCACTGTGTTCACACACACATTCGCACTCACACACTACATGGCCCACTACAGTAGCAGCAGAGGGGCTTTGGGGACTTAAGTGAGTGTATGTGTGAGTATGTGTATGTTCGGCCCATGGAATTCAAAGATTTAATAAATATTGCCTTTATAGGGCCAGTAGCCCCACAGTGATGTTTTTTATGTTTTGCTGCAGTATAGCCACACATTTGGCTTTGTTTGACCTTTATTTAACCGCTGAAACTTAAAGGAGATTGTGTGTGTGTGTGTGTGTGTGTGTGTGTGTGTGTGTGTGTGTGTGTGTGTGTGTGTGTGTGTGTGTGTGTGTGTAGCTGTTTATAACCCTTTCCTTCTGGTCCTCATATTTAGGCTGGGCTGTCTAGGCTACATTTGTGTGCATAGTAACAACAGTACTTTTGCATATGTTGCAGTACTTTTTGGCCCTATATGGTTTGTCTGAACCTGTTGACCCAGCAAAGAAGGCGTTGGTCTTAATTTCTTAGTGGAGTCTGTGCTAAATTACTATAACCTGCTGTGTTGTGGCTGCTTGATTGGCCAGTGTAAGGCGGCTGCAGTGTTTTGTGTGTAGAGGCTGATAATTCCCCCACTGTGGCCTTTTGTTGCCACTTTCTGTGGATAGAGGATCTGGCAATGTCCCATTGTGTTAAAGCCTGAGTCACAAACCTGTCAACAGCCCTTCCTTGGGCTTTTGTCATCTACAAACACAAACTTACACACATTCTTACACGCCTCATGTGGACCACAGCAGCCCCCAAATCAGCAGAGAGAAATAAACAGACAGTAAAACATCAGGATGTCACTGTTGCTTTTCCCTGTTGTACATTTAAACAGTTGTAGAGTGAAAGGACAAGCGGAACTGCTGAGGAGAAAAGTGCTCCTGGTAGAATATAACTAGTCCATAATAAACCTTAACATCTAAAACAAGCAGTCAGTCTTTTTTCAGTCTTCTTTGTGTTGCCCTTACTTACCAAGTCACTGTTATGAGATGAAAGAAAAGAGCAAAGACAAATAGCCAAATAGGTCTGTGTGTCTGTGTGTCTGTGTGTCTGTGTGTGTGTGTCTGTGTGTGTGTGTCTGTGTGTGTGTGTGCCCTAGATGAGAGTTAACAATTCCCAATTACATTAAAGCCCTCTTTTTTCCTTTCAAATTCTCCTCATTAAGTAAAACCACTCATTTACACATAAACAGCAGTGTCCCTAGTAGCAGTAGCTTTACGTTAGAAAGATACATAAATCTAAGCACTGAATGCTAAAGGTCAAATTGACATCTTTGTGCTTTTTCACTCTTTTTGAGGCTTAAATGATTAAACAAAAGACTAAATAAATGATCACAGTATGTCAGACATTACAGTGATTGTCTGCTGCGGGTTCTCATTGTTGTCTCTGCTCCTGCAGGTCTGCCACGTTTCTCTAGCCAGCCGGAGGGTGTGTCGGTGCGTCCTGGGGGGAACGAGGTGCTGAGCTGTGAGGTGAGCCCCGAGCTCGCGCTGTTCACTCACTGGGAGAAGTCTGACCAGACTGTGGAGACTGACAGCCGGTTGGTCCAGCTGCCTGGCGGAGCTCTGGTGATCAGCAATGCTTCGCAGGCAGATGCTGGAGTATACCACTGTGTGATGGAGGGACTGGGTCCAACCAAGAACAGTGAAGATGCCCAACTGCAGGTTTTACCAGGTACAGAGATGAGAAATACATTTGTAGTTAAGGGTGGGCTTGTTGTCTGCTTCTGCTATTTGAGTAATTGAATATCACGATGAGAAAACACATCTGTTTATTATGGCAAGAAGCAATTTTCCTGAATTCTCAAGATCTCAACCCATCCAGTCAAGCATCTGCAGGATCCAAACTAGTCTGACCCAAATATGCCCCACCTCACATCTTACCGTAACTGAAGTATCTGCTAGTGGTTGGGTGCCAGATACTACAGCACACCTACAAAGAGAAATATTTGGCAGGTGGTTTTTATGTTTTGGCTGATTGGTGTATTTTAACGAGTAATGTGTTTGTTTTGCTGTGTCTTGTCAGACTCCACTGCTGAAGCAAGGATGGAGGTCCTGCTGGGTCCGGCTGATGTAACCAAAGCTGTGGGCGAAACTGTATTACTGCCCTGCGTGGTGAAGGGCTACCCTTTCCCTGTCATCCGCTGGATGCTGGATGGAAAGGTCATTAATGAAAGGTGAGTGTATCTCTACCCAGTAGAGACGCGTGTGTGTGCGTATGTGTGTGTATATATGTGTGTATGTGTGTGTGTGTGTGTGTGTGTGTGTGTGTATATATATATT
>JBBJLS010000128.1:14923151-14933326 GCA_037577275.1 Bryconaethiops microstoma
TAATCATGTGTGCTAGAGATGGGTAAATACAAAAGGTGCAATGTATTGGATTTCTTGAACTGGGGTTGTGAATTGCTGAAATACTGTAAGCATTTTTCTCCCTCTCCCCCCTCTCCTCTTCTGCTTCGGCTTCTCAGCCCACCAGCAGCCACACACTGCTGCCATTCATACTTCTTCTGTTCAGAATGAGGTCTGGCATGCCAAACTAAACTCGGCACAAATCAGTGCTAAAGCCTTGTAATGAGTCAAAGAGAGTACATTCACTCCGGCTTAATCGCAGTATCCACTATTCAAGCTCCCTGAATGTAAAGGAGCTATTAGCCTGCTATGGTAATTAGCCTTGACAGTGTTGGCATAATGGGAGACCTAAGCTATTGGTTTCAACAGGGGTTCATTTTAACATGAGGACTCATCTGGAAAAGGAGAGGATTTCAAATTGTACCAGCTTTATTACAGCCTACTTTACCCAGGCTCGTTTGAGAATTGTACCGCCTTAGAATATTAGCTTCAGTGACATACTAATGGTGGCACGTTGTACCTGAGAGACTTGCAGAGGGGACTGCACCCATTTAATGGGAACATGAAGTACAAATAACGTTTTGGTGCCACTTTACGACAAAACTACTCCTATAAAGGGTTTATAAAAAGTTTACATTTAGTCTACTAATGTTAACTACTAACCTTACTACTAACCTCTACTAACCTTAAAATCATACCTCAGCAGTTCATAGATACATAGCTCATAGATGAGGGCTGTTGCTTGCCAAATAGTGATCCCACATTTATCTATGCTGCTAACGCTTAGATCTGCTGGTTACTGATTCATCAGTTAAATACCTGTCACTGTTGTCCTTTTATTCATAATTTATAACTGCTCATAGATCATTTTAAGGTGTTAATGACCTAAATAATAACCTTTGATAAGCTGATTCCCAAACCCTTTACTTGGGTAGTTTTACTGTAAAGTGGTAATTCAGGTGTTCATATTTATACACACTGTTATGGAAAGAATAAACAGAATGGTTGTGCTTGCTGTCTTATGTCTATTCTGCTGTAATTTGATCTTGTGGAGGTCATGCATTCCTTATTGTATGCGTGTGTGTTTGGTCCTGATAAGAGCATCATAATCATACCACACACATGCACAGCTACATGCACTCTGATCAGTGTGCCTGTATGGAATCACTCTAAGCCATTTACACTGGCTAAATTGCTCCGCGTTGTGTATGGATTGTTTGTAAGATGGCCGTTTGATGAGAACAGGGAAATCTTCAGCATGCCATTTCCAGCACAGAGCCATCAGGCACACATGAATAATGTATATCTGACAAGATTGACCCAGCATGTAAATCAACCTTCAGAGTCCTATCTCTTCCTTCCCCACCTAGCTTTAGTCATTCATTTTGATGTCATTGCAGTTATTATATTTACCCTGGTGCAATTAATTAGTTTTGTGTGCAAGTGTGTGTGCGCAATGTGAAAGGGTCATTAGCTCCTCAGTCTCGCTTTATTAGAGATCTCAGTATGAGAGAAAGGAGAGAGAGACAGAGAGAGAGAGACAGAGAGAGAGAGACAGAGAGAGAGAGAGGGAGAGAGAGAAAGGTTAGCAGGCTGAAGAAGATTCCATGCATCTTGTCTTCATGACTCCAATAGAGGAGCGCACTTGCATTTGAGTGAGTCTTTGTCTTTAGGCTATCATTATTTACATTATTTACTCTGCATCATTATTTACTTTTGTCATCTTATTTCTGCAAGTCACTGTGAATAAGAGTGGTAAACAACTGCAAATTGAGCTGCAATTCTTTTTATTTAATTTTTTCCCCACTTTGTTTATATCTAAGGGCATAGTCCTGACAAATACAACGAATGGTTCCCCTTTTGTACACTGAGCACGAAAAAAAAGAGTATCCCCTCGTCCACTGACGTTGATTTAATCTCAGATTACTGTCCCTGACTCACCCCTCCCTCAGTCTCTGTACTGGTCGTTCTCCAACACATTCTTCTTCTATGGAGAAGACCAGGTTGAAACTGGCTCGATAAAAATCGTATCACGATGTTTGGGCTCGGGGGAATTTGTCCACATTTCTTATCAATGTTAGCCGGTGTCCACCCCATAACTCCAGCATTACCAAGATTAATAACAAGGGTTCTTCCCTGCCACTTCCCATGTCAAATTTAGGGTGTTTTTCTTCCCCTATCCCTCTAGCTGATTTGGGGGTAGAGGAGAACAGTGGTGCAGGAGGTGAGGAGAAGATGCACAAGGCCATTTCCAAAATGTACTTAGTGATTTCTTTGCAGTTCCACTGTGGTCATAAGGTTAGCTTTTACAGCCTCGGCTTGTAATTAATAAATGAGCTCGAAACAAAGTATTGTCAACACCGAACAGGGTTTTTGTAGCCACTCGAGAATCTTTGCTAGTCATTCATATTCCTTTCTGCTTTTCCGAAAGTAACTCATTCCCCATAGCTCTGGTCCCTTCTTCTGTAATTCAGAGGAATATAACAGGAGATGATTGAACTGATTGTGTTAAAGAGCTGAGTAATCATGAGCTGTTTAAGTATCTGAAGACGAGGTGTGCTTCCTGCATCTTGATGATGCTCAGCGCTCCCAGCTCGGCCTCTTGTCACTCCGCAGCATCGGGCAGGGCTGCTAAATGTCTAATTGCAGGTCTTTGCTCATTTGCGGGGCTGAAATGGAGATTGCTGACAGACTCCATTTGCACTGTAATTGCCTCTCTAATGGTCTTCCGACAGCGTAATGCATTCTTGATATCTTCCCTCACTGCAGCCTGCCCATCCCTCATACATTCTAATATCGCAATATTATCCACAATGCACTGACCCTCTGAGGCCAGTGCAAGATCTTCATGGCCTGTTTGACCCCTGCGAGGTGCACAAGTGCCACCAGACTGTTATGCAGCTGGGCTTTGAATGGGAGTAAGAAATGAAGTGTAGCAGTACGGCTGACCTTTCTCCCCCTGTTCTGGTCACTGTCCTCTGAGCTATAATTAACAGATCATTTGAGCTTCACAATGTACGCGGCCTTGCAGGGGCAGATCTATTGTGAGCGGTTTGGCAGCCCAATTCAGCCTCATTGCTTGTTTTCCATTGGTCTAGTGATCATTTTCTAAGCATATCCTTCTGCCTGCACGGTTAGACTGTTCTCTCTGGAATGGAAAGTAGCCACAAATCAGTACTGATTTAACATCTAAACCCAGACTGCAGTTTTAACTTCAACAAGGAATACAGAAACGCAATTCCTGGTCAGAAGAAACAGGAAAGCTTCAGCCAAATCAGTCGAATATCCAGAACTTCCCAGCTGTCACTGGGAAAGGCAGCCTGTGTGAAAGGCAAGAAAAGTCTTGGAGCTAGCCTTCTCACTCAAGCAGAAACAGTGGCAAAGAAGAGGGCCTGCCTGATGGATAAGACCAGTGAAAGATCGACAGAAAAGAAGTGAGTGAGAGAAAGAAAAAGATGCAGCCTCAATGGAGATGGGTCTGAGTGCATCTCAGGAAGCTGGGCAGCAGCGCGTGAATAGAGTGAAGACACTGTGACCAGAATGAGACACACACACACTCTCTGACACTCAAGTCTGCTTTTTTACTGTGCTGGAAAAGCACAATTTTAAGAAAAGGTCTGGCCAAAAATGAACTGAAGATACAATGCAGTGGTTTTACATCTGTAAAACTGGACAGTGTGGATAGACTGCACAACCAAAAGAAATAGTACCAGCCATGAATACAGAATTTTGTCCACACTTTTTAGATTTGAGATGACTTAAGTCCTTAAAATGGTATGTGGCTGGTCTATGATGAATTACTCATGAACTTTGCGCTGTGATAGAATCTCCCATGACAATATTTTAGCACTAGTGCAAAACGTTACATACCACGAATGCTACATTTAAGGGTAAGGAAAATAGTGCAAACTTGACTTTTACCACAATGTTTTTTAAAGGTCTAATCCATTGATTTTTTTTTTTTCCTCAGCAAGAAACAGTATTATGTTTTAGTTTTTTTTTTTTGTAGCCTTGCAGGGGTTGTTGACTGGGGCTTATGAGGCTCCTGTTTACTTAAGAACCTTGTCTCCTTCCCATAAACACGACCTGCTTTATTGCACCTCAAGCTGTGCGTTCAGAACGCCGTTGTTTGCTGCCTTGGTGCAATCTGCAGTCAGAGGCTTTGTTGTTCTGAGCCTTATCTCGAGATCGTCTTACAGTTCACAGGCTCTGACTAAACAAACCCTGCTGAACGGTATGCAAAGGCCATTCCTTGTCAGGCCTATTGGTTGTTCATAACAAGCCAAGCATAAACAAGCATTTAGCGTGTCCAGAGAGCCGAATCCCTTGAGTGAATATGTGAGTGGTTTTGCCCTGTCCTTTAATCCAGGCGGATCAATAGTGTGAGCGGAATGTGGCCTCTTAAAGTGAACTCTGAGAGCAGCCTCCATGTTCTCCTCATGATAAAAACTACCATCTGGGCCTCTGCTATCTGATCTTGGATCAGTGATAAAGAAAGCCAAGTTAAAGTGTTGTCATTACTCTGTATCTCACTTCTGAATCAGATGTGAACACCCCACCCCCCTTGTCACACAGAGTAGAGCTGGAATGTCGGAGTGTGTGTCTGGAAAGTTGGCGGATCATGCAGGAATTCCTGGGATGACTGATTCCTCTCATGAAAGGATGCATTTGTGTGAATCACTGGCACTTATTCAAAATCAGTTTCCTTTGTTTTGAAATTGACTACTCTGCTGCAGTGCATGTGTTTGCTGGTGTGTCGTGTTTTTTGCTTGTCAAGTGATTATTGTCTAAAAGTTCAGTCTTTCAGTCCTTCTGTTGTTTCATTATTCCCAATTCAGGTCAAATGTTTGAGTGGAGTATTTCAGTAACTGTGGATTTACATCTGAAAAATGAAATACGTGAAATTATAATTTCATTTCCGAAATATGGACAACAAAAGGTGAATTAATAAGCACAAACAACGATATGCTGCACAAATTAATGAATGGGAGGAAACAAGTGTTTAGATGTTTACATATTCATGTATGTAGAGGTTAATAACAAATTCCTATATATTAATGTTGCTGATGTTTTTTTTTTTCATGTTCTTGTGGAAATTGCGTGTCGTTATAAAAGATTATAAAAGATTTACACAAGAAGTAAAATCTTGTTGAAGGTGAAGGAGCAGGTAAAAATGTGAAGGGACAACGTTATTAAACAACACAGGAATGGAAAAAGCTACAGAGCAGCGAAGTCCCTAAATATCACTGTCAGCACTGTTGGTCTCAGTCAGGGCAGGTAGAGTCTCTCTCCCTCTCTTTCTCTCTCTCTCTCTCTCTCTCTCTCTCTCTCCCTCTCTCTCTCTCTCTCGCAATCTCTCTCTCTCTCTCTCTCCCTCTCTCTCTCTCCCTGCCTCTCTCTTTCTCTCTCCCTCTCTATGATTCCCTCTCCATATCTCTCCCACATTTTCTCTCGCTCTTTCTCTCTCCTTCTTTCTCTGTCTTTCTTTCTCTATTTCTCTCCCACTTGCTCTATCTCTCTCTCTCTCTCTCTCTCTCTCTCTCTCTCTCTCTCTCTCTCTGCCTCACCCTCTCAATTACTCATCTTGAAAAAGCTGAAGGTCATGAGAGGTGTCTTACGTTCTGTCATTCTTTGCCTTCTCTGGAGCCCCATTCGGCCACTCCCTCTCCATTAGCCTTCATAGGCCACTGTCCACTGAGGTGCTGCTGCAAGTCTAAAAGGCAATTAAGCCCAGCTCTTTGTATGCAGTGACAGTTATACCCCTTTAATTTCTTTTTAATTAAGCTTCCCTCACCTGTCCCCTCCCCTGCTGTGCTCGTTTGGGGGTTCCTCAAAGCAGTCGCGCTCGCTCCACTTTCTCGCTTCAGCTGTTTTGTGAGGTACACAAGTCCCCGGGTGCTTCCTGCTCCCATCGGACCTTTTAAAGTGTTGTGCTCTATTGTTACAGACCGGTAGCTCAGGGTCTATTTCTGGATCTGAAACCTGTCAGATTGAATCTGGCATCTATTTTTAATCCTGTAAATCATACACGTATGAATTAAACCTGTTATCATATGTAAATGTGAAACGTAACGCTAGCCTCTAGCAGCAATGCTTTGATATAAAGTATCTATAGATCTTCAAACAATGACTGAAGACTCACGTCTTCACTGAACACTTAGGATAGCACAAACTTTACAAAAAGTGTGATTTCATGTGTCCGTAGTGTAGAACTAACTACTTCTCTGGTAGCATCTTAGTCTTCTAGCAGCTCTTAATTTTAAGTCCAGACTTAATAATGTGAGGGACGTGTTTTCTTGAGGACAGATGTACGTCTGCCTGAATCCCTTCATATATTACATCGTGGACATCTGTGGTCTAGTTCTTGTTCTGTAAGTTGTCTGAGTAAATAAAAATGATGCATTGAATGACAATCAAAAAACCCCACTGATCCTATGTTTAATGCTGTTAATTGTAACTGTTCTGTTGTGCCTTGAAAGGGTTTATTAGCACAGAACAAAAACACGTGGCTCATGTTTTAGAAGCTTCTGAGTTCCTGTTGAGAGTCTGTTTGTGCGTATTTGGAAAATCCATTGATACAAGGACGTACATGTTTCTCTTTAATCCTAAAATACAGTGCCATCCAGACTCCTACCACTGAGCTGCAAGTCTGATGCACCTTTCTTTGTGTTTGTGCATTTTTCTCTCCCCATCAACCTGCCAGATCTGTCACTCCTCATGATGTACAAAGCACTATTTTAGTGATATGTTTAGTGATATGTCACAGTGTCTCATGTCAACATTTAACCACTGTTCAAAGATTTTAACTACCTGTCAGACACAGAATACAGTAAACAGTGTCTTTTATCTGTCAGATCTGTCAAACTGGAGGTTAACTGTTGTTTAAAGCACAGAGAATCCTGAGGCCTGGGCCCAAGATTCCAGTTCTTGGCCTTTAAGCTGAAGTGCAGGCGTGAAAATCAGCATGTGTAGCAGTATTAAAACTGGTAATGATGGCAGTGTTAACTCTCAAGGAAAAAGTACATCAGTGAAATAGATCACAAATAGGTTTGTATTGCCTATTAAGTGAGACACTCCGCAAGTCGATAGGAACGTCCCTAAGATCTCACAATGAATCCTCCTCTGCATAGTACATAGTGAGCAGATAAGATTGGAAGAAGATTGGTTTTGAGTCTCTGAATCCATCAGGTCTCCACAGGCCTCATACACTCTCTCTGCTTTGCAATGGTGTTTACCTATTGATTTCTTCCTGTCTGTCTACACCTCTCCTTCCCTCTCTCTGTCTCTCTCTCTCTTTCTCTCTCTCTCTCTCTTTCTCTCTCTCTCTCTCTCTCTACACCTCTCCCTCCCTCTCTCTCTCGCTTTCTCTCTCTCTCTCTCTCCCTCTCTCTCTGTCGCTCTCTCTCTCTACACCTCTCCCTCCCTCTCTCTCTCTCGTTTTCTCTCTCTCTCTCTCTCTCTGTCGCTCTCTCTCTCTCTCTACACCTCTCCCTCTCTCTCTCGCTTTCTCTCTCTCTTTACACCTCTCCCTCTCTCTCTTTCTCTCTGTCTCTCTGTCCCACTCTTTCACTAACTCTCTCTCTACTTCTTTTTTTACATCTCTCTCTCTCATTCTCTACCTCTCTCTTCGCTCTCTATTTCTCTCTTTCTCTCTCTCTCTCCATTCCTCTCTCTCTTTCTCTACTTCTCTCTATCTCACTCTCATGCACATATATTGCTGCTCAGACGGAACTCATATCTACTCCCATCTTCATTGGAAGCTAGCTTTGGCAGTGTGCTGATCATAACGGAAAGAAGTCAGCAAAAAAAAAAGGAAAATCTATATTATATCCTGTTGTGAAATCAACTCCTTCCTGCATTCGCACAGAAGAACGCACCTTTGAACTGAAGTTGAAACAGCGCGTGTTTTTCTCTGTGTCTGTGATGTTGATTATTATTCCAGATTCTGTGGTAAAAAAAAGTCTTTTTTTTTTTTTTGTCTCACCGCAAGTGAAAGAAAATCACAAATGGCAAACAAACACTATAAAAACGTAACTCTCACAAACGACCTGATTAGGAGTGATTTAAAAACCTGTAAAAAGTCTGCACATGTTTTAACACACAGTCTGAAGCATTTAAAGCTGTAATGACTAACCAAAACATCCCATTGGTTAGAGTTTGTTAATGAAGACCACAGTGAATGTGCATAATGGAAAGATGGGAAAAGTCTTTTCACAGTTTGAAAACCTCAAAAATACCCAAAACTGTTGATTATTCCTGGATCAAATATTTAAATTGCCTAAACAATTTAATATTTTATCACAGCTGTCGGGTTAAAGCGAGCGCCAGTTTTTGGTACTGAATAAACGCAGTTGCTCGTTGAAAATATGCAGAGAAAAAAAAAAGTGCTTATGGTTGCATTGCTGTGTGAAGAACATGCTGTCAGTAGGTGTAGAAACATCCCGACTGTCATCTTGCACAGTAGGGAAGCCTCCTTGAGTGTTGATGTTTAAAAAAGAGGCTTTTCTTAGTCTCTCTTAACAGTTCATCTCTTTTAATGAGCGTTCATCATGCGTTCACATGCCTAATGACTGCTTTTCTCCTGTTTGCAGTGACGGACGGTTTGCTGTGATTGGTGGGGGCGTCCTGCAGATCGTGAACCTGACAGAAAGCGATGCTGGAACCTATAGCTGCCAGGCGGACAACGGCAACGAAACCATCAAGACGCAAGCGCAGCTCACTGTACAAGGTGTGTGTCTCATCCAGCTTACTGCTCCGGTAGGGTAAATGCTCATCTGCTCGTATGTCATTGGAATTATGGTAATTTGCACATACTGTACCAATCAAGAACTGGGACTCATCTGCTCGTAGAATGGCTGTGTTCCTTATTTTTAACTATTTTCCTCATTTTAGAATAATAGTCAAGGCCTCAGTACTATGTCCTTGTTCCATATAGGGCGGCATATTCCCATTTACTTCATAGCAAGAGATTTGATCAAATGCATTAATAAGAACAGACATTGCACTAATGAACGTTTCACAAGCCGCTCCTTGATTTTGTCTCATCTGTGACCATGTTAGTCATGCTAGTCAGCTCCTCCACTAAACTGAGTCTTTATCAGATCAGGGTTAATCAAGGAGCACAGATGGAAATTGAAGTTCTAGGAAAGTGTTTGAAGCATAGTTGTGTTTTCCAATGATTTGGTATATATGCCACGATTCTCACAATATCAGTCTGGTAATTGTGTTATATCACAATTACAGTGTATTATATTTTTCTCATTGAGCTCATGAGGGTTGAATTATAGTGTGTATACATGATTAATGTAGTACAGAGAGAAATATAGTGGAACAGGGGGAATTCGTATAGTGCAGCGCGGCGCAGTAATATTTCTTTAATTTAGCGGAGTTGTATTGGCAATGAACCAAATCAAATCAGCACTGAATCAAAGTGAATAGAATCTTTATATTTTTAGTGTCATATCCTACATACCACGATGTAAATTGTACAGTCTGAAAAAGAGCGAATATACTCCTAATGTACAGAAAAAATACATTCAAGTGCCTCTATTTTATCTGTTTCTGTCACAGCAAACTTCAAAGCAAGGTTCTTTTGCTTGTTTGCTTCCCCCGGTCTTGTAGTCTTGCTAATCTTCACAGAGCATTAGAGGATTCACATGCTTCAGAAGGTTTAATGCCGTAGGTTCATTCTGAACATCCCCCCCCCAAAAAAAAAGTTGGAAATATGATTTGAGGAGCCAAGCTCTGTTGTAAATCTAGGTCAGTTTGAAGTATGATGGGGACTGTTTAGATGGGGACAGCGTGTTGGTCTTGTGTGTGTTACTGTAGTCTGAGAATTTGAGTGGGTTTAGCTTTGATCCATGTCCTTCATGTCTCTGAGTGGACGCCTACTTGCGCAATAAAAGTTTGATTGCCGGTCCAGGCTGAGGGATATAAAAGTTTAATAGGGACACAGTGCGATTCAGCCTTTTCCTCATGCCTCAGAAACAAGAGATACAACAGCGGCAGCGATGGCGAGAGTGTTAGGTTTATGTGACAGACTCAGAAATAGAAAACTGTGAAAGGGAGTGATTCACTTTTCCTCACACTGTGTGTGTGTGTGTGTGTGTGTGTGTGTGTGTGTGTGTGTGTGTGTGTGTGTGTGTGTGTGTGTGTGT
>JBBJLS010000128.1:14935703-14948513 GCA_037577275.1 Bryconaethiops microstoma
GTGTGTGTGTGTGTGTGTGTGTGTGTGTGTGTGTGTGTGTGTGTGTGTGCGCCTCGTCTGCCAGCTTCTGTGATGTTTTCACTTTTTTTTGACCCTTCCTGCTGGTTTCTTCACAGATAGGTGGATGGAGGTCTCGCGGGACACGCCTCTGATGATGTTTTCCTATGCTTTTATATATCCAAGGCCTTTCTTAGTCTTCTATTATGAAGACTGACGCACAATTGGATCTGTTTGTCTCTGTGCTGCGGAAGCCAGTTCCCCAGGAGAGACAGCAGATGTGATTTGGGTACTGACTGACAGAAAGAAGCTTTTCTCTTTTTTTGCCTCTCTCAAGCACAAAGCTCTGTCTACAGTAGACATTTGGGACACAGGCACAGATGTGACAAAAATGGTAATTGCAAATAGTTTTGAATGACAGTGTGATTGCATTCATTAATTGAGACAAATGTGTACTTCAGTCAGGCAGTCACTGATACCCTGGTATGCACTTTGTTGAGTTGTGGGATCTGGGATCTGCTCATAAAACATGCCAAACAAAAACATCAGAGACTGAATCGCGTGCCCGCAGGGCGGACGTTTTGTGTTTGCAGGAGCTCGTTTGCAAGTGTTCGGAAACGAAGAATTTGATACAGAGGGTGCATGACTTTATTGCTACTAGGAATATGTATATGGAAAGCTGCAAAAAACTATTTCCTTTTTGTTACTGTTTATTGAATAAATGATATAAATGCAAAATAACCCCTTTATTATCATCATCTTACTGCACACTTAATTTTGCCCTGGGAATTTTTAAGTCCTGTTGCGAGGTTGCGAGGCGGGATCTCTGTGGATCAGACGGGCTTGTCCTGCACATCCCACAGATGATCAGTCAGATTGAGATCTTGGAAACTGGAGGCCTAATCAACAGCTTCACCTCTTTGGCATGTTCCTCAAACCATTCCTGAATATTTTTTACAGTATGGCGATCTACATTATCCTGCTGATAAAGCCACTGCTGTTATGGATTCCATAAAGGGGCGTGCTATGTTTAGGTAGGTGGTACCTGTCAAAGTAGCGTCCGACATGAATGCCAACACCCAAGGTTTCCCAAAAGAACACTGCCCAGAGCATCACACTGCCTCCGTTAGCTTGCCGCCTTCTCATAGCATTCCTGGTGCCATCTCTTCCCGGCTGTCCATATGAGGTAATGGAAAACATAATTCATTAAACCAGGCCACATTCTTCCAGTCCTCAATGATCCTCAATGATATTCATGGGCCCTTTGTGAGTACTTTTGGTGGTTGCCAGTAGTCAACATGGACACTCTACCCAGTCTGTGGCTATGCAACCCAATAAGCAGCAAACTGCAATACACTGTGTGTTCTGGCACCTTTTTTTATCATAGCCAGCATCACCGTTTTCAGCTGTTTGTGCTACATTAGCTCTTCTGTGGGATCGGACCATATTGGCTAGCCTTCAGTCCCTGTGCGTATCAATGAGCCTTTGGCACCCATTATCTTGTTGCTCTATCAGGGGTTTTTCTTCCTTGGACCACTTTTGGATGGTACTAACCTCTGCATACTCGGGGACACCAGACAAGATTAACCACTGTATACCCAGAACACCCCACAAGATTCTCCGACCAACTCTTCTACTCTTCACCATTTGGCCCTTGTTGAGATAAATCTTGTCATTGTCACTTTTTCAAGGAACAACGAAATATAAGGTGCAGTCGACTCAGTGTGAGGCATATAGTTCAGACATTAATAAAATAAGACAGAGTTAAATAACAAAGAAATAGTAATAGTACTATACAAATTATATACAAATTGCACTGGTAGAATAAATATGAAAATACGAAATACAAATTGCACTGGATTACTGTCACTCCGATCCTTTTTACTGCTTCCAACACATCAACTGACTGTTCACTTGCTGCCTAATATATCCCACCCTTTGACAGGTATCCCATCATAACAAGATAATCAATGTTTAATTCACCTGTCAAGTTGAGTCTGACAGGTGTATAATTGACCTGTCCACACTGCACCTACAAGTGTGCTCCTTCATAGCAGCTGTTGAGTTTGGAATATCCATGAGGCAAGAGCCATCGTGGTTTTGGTGAGCAGGAGAGGGACACGTTGCCACCTTTTATAGAAACGTGTCTCTTACATGTCAATGGGAAATTCAGGCCATTACACTAAACTTCAGCGATTATTTTTCTGCCTTTCAATTATTAGTCCACTTGAAATGCAACGCTGCTGAGCTGGACTATGTTGTTGGAGCTAATAGAAACTAGACAGGCTTAAAATGACAATAATGAATTTGCCACTGTTCTAATTCTAGCTCAGTTACACAATGGAAAAAACCCCTTGAAAACCTGAAATTAGTAACACACTCTAAATGTAGGTATTTTGACCAGTATTTGTGCACTATAATTCTTTAATAGAGTGTTAAGGAGTCACACCAGCATTTGATAAAACCTGGTGGTGTTTAATTTTCCAGCGTTTACCATTAAAGAAAACATGTATAAGCATAGATCATGTAAGTCGATCACATGGGCTTAGAGACCTTCTTCACTACCGATTCTGCCATAGCAGGTCTAACTGTGCTGTAGTAGAGAGAACCAGAATGGTATCTGCTTATATTTATTAGTTTTGTGGTGCAGAACATTACCACTTTTTGACCACCACATACATTGGCCTGCTTCTCTTGCATGTAGTGCAAATCTAGAAAACATTTTCATACCTCAGTGGGGAAAAAGTTGGTATTTGAACCACTTGATCATCACATTACTTGAAGTCTTTGTGCAGTGAGATTCTGAGGGGATGATACACTGAAAGTCTTCCAGTAGCTTGCTTTAGATAAGCTATAAATTATGGAGTGTCCTCCTTTCATGTCTGTCAGGGTAAAATATGAGCATGTGTTATTAACTCTGTAAAGTCGGAAGTCAGGAAGCGATTTTTAAATGGAATGAAGCCCATTGTTCACACAAAGGTGCTTTTATAAGAAGCAGGTTTCCTCGACCTGAGGACTCTCAAAATGGAAAAAATTCGATGTGTTTATGCAGCTGTGATCAAGAAAAAGGTGCCCCATTATGCCCACAAAGACTATCAGCATTATTGAAATTAAAGAGAGCAAGAGTTGTTTTGACTTAGTGCAGTGTGTAAAATGTTGACTAATAATAATAACTGTACTACTAATAAATTTAGTTCTTGGTGATATCAAACTTCTTGATGATATTATAAAGTGTGACATTATTGGTTCATTTTCTCCATTCTACTGTGAAAATCTCATGCCAAGACCTCAAAGACCTTCATTGCTGGCTTTCTGGTGTGAAACAATATATATAACGATAACTTAATTATTATTCTGATTTTGGGTACTTTAGGTCTCTGAGTACTTTTGGCATTATATGTTTTCATGTTAAGTTCTGTTTGTTCTTTCTTTATTTTTGTATCGTAATGTCATTTGCTGTTTAATCATGCGTTTTAATTGCCTGATTTTAACATGGGTTTGAGTTACACTTCTTGTCTCTTAGACCATACAACAGCCTAGCAGTGTACATGTAGGTGCATGTTCAGATGTAGACACATTATCTATAACCCTTTCATAATCCTCTTTAAACACATCTTTGCATAAAAGAGTCTTCCCTGCTCCACTTCTGTGGGGGAAGTCCCACACCCCTTGTGATGCAGTGACTCTTCAACCCACCTATCTCTTCTAATTCCACCATGATATGTCATCTCTCGTTGTAAAAGGATGCATTTCTTCTTGCCGCTCTCATTTGCCCATTGATAGCAGCACATATTATAGTGCCTATTTTAGCAGTGAGTCAGAGCTCAAACACAGGGGCGTGGGCCAAGTTCACAGAGATCCCGAGTTGCGCTTCTGGAGACCAGGATCAGTTTCAGGCCCATCACTGTAAATCAGCACTCAGTACATTAACGCCGCTGTTCACTGGCAACGCGAAGTTCAAAAGCTGTCAAAGCTAGAAGATGCATCTTATGATGGCTTTGTTTCTTGCTTTTTTCTTTCTAACTGACTGAGCGTAGGAGGCAGCAAAACCTCATTGATTTATCCTTTTATTGTGCCAAAAGGAATTCTTGGCTGTAAATGTAAAGAGTGAAAGATTGTCAGCCTTTCTCTGTACATTGTTGCCAATTCATTGTCTTTGGTTGATTAGACAAGCAATTGGTTGTCCCACTCTATTGCCATCTCTGCTTTGTAGTCAGTCCAGCTTTTATTTATCTTTCCATTTGCCTTGGCTCTTCCAGTTCCTCCTCGGTTCCTCAAGAAACCCTCGAACATGTATGCCCATGAAGCCATGGATATTGTCTTCGCGTGTGAAGTCACAGGCTCCCCTGCCCCCACAGTGAAGTGGGTGAAGAACGGAGATGCAGTTATCCCCAGTGACTACTTCAAAATAGTGGTAAGACTGAATTCTTCTTTTACTAATTCTTGTAAGCTTTGTTTTTAGGGAGCTGCTTTCTGAGCTTAAATCTAAGGTGAGCCTAAATCCAAGATGCTATTTACGGTTTTATTTCTACCGGAAGTTATTTTTTTATTTTATTTTTTTAAATATAGGTCTAGACTAGAACTGTGTACAGAAAACTGTGTTCATTAATGGAACTTCAGCAACTTCTCTAATGTAAGATTTCTGTCACATTGGCCCATTGCCAAATAAATCTTAATTACACTGTTATTGTTCTTAGGTTTTGTTACTTCTTTCTTTATTCCACCCATTGGTAATCTGACGTATGCCTTAGATGCCGCCCTGAAGCTCTGTACACAGCTAATATATCAAATGATTAGTATTGATAAATAAAAAAATCGATTTTTGTGGTCAATTCACCTCCATAATGTATGGGAGTGATAGTGGTGAGTTGAGTCGCTTTATTGAGTCGCTTTATTAGTCTCTGAATCAGAAGATTGCAAGTTCAAATTCACGGTATGAGCAGTATTTTTATTTATTTATTTTTTAACTCAAAATGTTGATTTTTTTGCCCATAAAAAAAGTTTAGGTGTCTCCAAACACTGGTTTTATAGCAACCGTGTAATCACACATTGCATTTTCTCATGAAAATGCATCTAGTGAGTGTTAAGAATATGCATGTCAGAGCATCTGTGCTTTTGTAAAGATAACTCTGATTGACCTTGATCTCATTTAGTGCCAAATTCTTCTAGCTCATTTGGTAAAAAGCCCATTTTTTGCAGCCTGTTGATGAATTGGTGCTGTTTAATAATTGTCTTATTTTTGTTTCTGCCACAGGATCAGCACAACCTGCAGGTGCTGGGCTTAGTGAAGTCTGATGAGGGCTTTTATCAGTGCCTGGCTGAGAATGAGGCTGGGAACATCCAGGCCAGTGCCCAACTCATTATCCTGGACCTGGGTAAGGACTGTGCTCACACTTGCCAGCCACCATGCTTCGACTGCAACACAGCACCATCACTTCTCAGCGCTCAGACCAGTCACTGCCAACATTAACGATGAAGTAAATGAATGTAGCCAATGCACTTAACGACTGCGATGAGGGAAAATGCTTTTATGTAAAAAGATAAGTGATGAAAGGGAAGTTCAACCAAGATAACTATGCAAAGTTATGAATAATTTTTACTCATTGGTACAACTGTGGCAGTCAAGCAATGCCTGTCATTTCAAAAGTCATTTTTTTCAGATTTTTATGTTTTATACTAGTGATGCCAAAAAAATCTGGCGAACAAACAGTTTTACATGAAATAATCTTACTAAAATGATTACAGTATAGGCTACCAAATCCAACATCCTCAACAACCAAGTATGGTTGGTCATCCAAGGTGATGAATTCCATTTTATGTGTTTTTATAGTCTTCTTTTTACATTGGTGCTGTTTTTTCATGTGTTTTACAAAAACTGTGGCTTGAAATTGCATCAGTTTGCTCACAGAGACTTGCTGCAGAGCTTCTGTTGTGTAGCTGCGTTCTGTATATCGAGTAGATTATGTTTTATCAAACCTGTAGTGGAGAAGTCCTTGGGTGGAGTTCCACCTTTTGATACTCGAATGAACATTGATTACAAATTGCTCATGTAACGTCCTTCAGAAAACCGGTGAAACACTTCCAGACGGCCAGCATCCCTGTTTAGCGGCTGTTGCAGCTTTTTTTTTTCAGGCAAACATTTTGTGCTCTTTTTCACAGCCGAGAACTAAAAATGCCATTTTTGACTGTTTTTGGCTGGACGTTTTGGTGCATTCCTCTTTTGCACCATTTGAATATCCTTTACATTGTGTGAGTAGTTCATGACAACTGAATCAACAATATGGTCCGAGATTTCTTATACTAAAGTCATCTTACATTAACATATTAGTGATTACGGTAGAGGGTTGAAAGCATTGTAAACAGTTGTTTGAACGCTGTGTTACTGATCAGTGTCTGTTGTTTGGCTAGGAGCTGCGAGCGGACTGATAGTGTTACAGAATAGTGCAGCCGATTATTGTGTGCTCTTGTTCTGATGAGTTGACACAGGCAGATTTGCATTCAGGTACAAATTTAGCTCCTCATGCTTTGAAGATCAGACAGGAGATGATCTCTTTGTGTTACACACACACCAAACCTGCTCATCTTTCTCATACACACTCTGTGTCTCACCGTCCTCTCGCTCTCTCTCTGTCTCCCTACTCTCTCTCCCTCCCTCCCTCCCTCCATCTCTCTCCCTCCCTCTCTCTCTCTCTCCCCCCACATCTCTCCCTCCCTCCCCCTCCCTCTCTCTCTCTCTCTCTCTCTCTCTCTCTCTCTGTGTTTCTCACTCCCTTTTCTGTCTCATTTTCATCGTCACTTGACGTAGACACACTCTCTCACATGTGTCTCTGCAGACGCAGCAGAAGCACATGTTCTCACACGTCGACAGCGCATGGGAAGTGCGAGTTTTGCTGCATTGATTGTGGTGTGTGAAATCTGTTTCTCGCTGCTGTCTGTATCTCTGGCAGCTACTCTAGGAATCTCCAGGCACACACATTAGTTCAGCTTTTTAAAGGCTCTACTACTGAAATGCCAATTAAAATCCCATTGTTCGTTAGCACAGTCTGTAGTCTCTCATTTACACCACTCAGCTGTATATTAACACCTCTCATACACTGCTCTGTGTTTGTGTGTCTGAGAGAGAGAGGCAGAGAGTGAAATACTACAGCTTGGCACTGGTTCTGGATTTACCAATAACCTGTGCAATGTATCATCTTTATGCCTTGCAGGAGTAAATGTCTTACTCTCATTTTTCAGAACTTTAAATGAACAAGGCTGTTATTCATCTGTCATTTTGTCATTAATTACATTGCGAGTTACACAATTAACTATGAGCTCACGTATCAGAAGTTAAATGCTCAAAGCAACGACTGACACCTGTGCTGACCAAGAGAGTCCAAATTTATATGTGAAAACTGAATCATACAAGCATGGTAAAGAGTGTCCCACCACAGTCTTGATAAACACAGAGTAATTCCCACTATTAAGATTCAAGATTCAAGAGAGTTTATTGTCAGCCCAGCCACATACACAAGTACACAGAGGGTTGAAATGGCGTCCTCTAAAGCAAATAAACTGCTGCAACATTATATTGCAGCATCAAAGTACAAACATGCAGATACTAGAAAAAGAGCAGCTCTAGTTGTTTGTCTCTGATAATTATGGACTATTTATATAAACGGTACTGATATTCGTGCTGTATCTGAATGTAAATTAACCAGAAAGTGAAAGCAAGGGCTGTCACCTGCCATAAGTAATCGCAGAAAATCAGACTTTACTGTAGTTCCAGACAATTCAAGACCCAAACATGCAGATGATGCAACACAGAGACTCAAATATGAAGGTATGCAGTCATTTCAGTGTGGAGGATTACGTGCAAATGACCAGGAGAATTAGTGTTTTCAGCTTAAGCCACCATTCCATCAGCTTTCTGGGAATGTGAAAGACTCCCCATCATCTTCTCAGAGACTTATTGAAAGAATGACATGTTGCTGTCTGAGATGAGTGCAGCTCTGCATTTCAGTGCTCTTGATAAACAGGCTGCTATTCATGGTTGAGTGAAGTTTTTCTGTGTGCACTTGTTTACCCCCTGATGTTGAGAGCTGTTAAAAGAGAAGAGACATTGTAAGAAAATTCTGACTGCTCCTTAAGGACGTTTTGTAGTTCTGCATGCTGGCTTGAGCATGTGCGCCCAGAAAACTGTTACTGTCCAGATGTTGTTCACTGAGATTTCAGCATAGGGTCGCTGCTGTAGCAGGTAGTGTCATTGCAGTCTGAGTGTGTGTGTGTGGGTGTGTGTGTGTATATATGTGAACCTCACTGAAATATTATTTGGCATTTGGAACGTTATAGTTTATAAATAACCCCCCCAAATGAAGACCTACTGTCCAACTCTGGTAGTTTAAAGCAAGACATCGCCAAGAATAAAAACTTTACCAAGAAAAAAGAGCTATTTCTGGATCTATAAGGTGCATTAAAGTTGATCTTTTTTTGTTTTTAGTCAGAAATATCTTCTGGGTGTTGTATTTTGATGTGTAAACCCTTAGAGAGCTCCATAGTTACTACTCTCTGTTTGATATACATTGTATTTACATGGCACAGTTATTCATATCTGTTGTGTAATTAATTGCTTAATTAATTACAAAGTTACACGTGTAGATGTACAGTTGTTCTACATGAAGTGTACACAAAAAAATATTCTTTCATTAAGATCAAATCGTCATTGAATATCCTTTTCTACGTAAAAACACAAATGTGGTGCCAAATGTGAGTTTGATCTCTGTTTGGTTCAATACTCTAGAAGTGGAGAAATAATGAATGTTTTAATGAATTATAACATGCTCTCATTCACTAGATGAAAACACGGGGGAGAGAAAATGCAGGCAGGAACGGGGACTCGTGGGGTTTGAAGTCTGGTTTGTGAAAGTCCTTGAGGGTTTTGTAGTCCCTCGGTGTACTGCTCTGTTATTACCTGCCACATGGCAGGCAGAGTGGAGAGCAAGTAATGGTTCTCTTCAGAGCTTTTGTTTTCCCGCTTGCCACGCTAGCTACAAAGGGAACAAAAACAAGCTCTGTGCTAGTTTATCATGCTTGTTTGTCAGGGGAGAGAGAAAGGGATAAAGGCTCACTGGAGCCTGGATAAAGGAGGAGGCAGAGCTGGAAGAATTGTCTTTAATGTGTGTGCTGGAAAGGCTCTAGCCTTTCCCAGGTTAATAGCTTTTCAGAGGGGAAACCTCAGAGCTGCAAGCACAGGTGCTGTGCTAAAACGAGCCTCCCTCTCTTCTTAAAACAAATGTTTACAATTATGAAAAGTGTATGAACCCTAACACCACTTTTACGCTCTTCTTCTTTGTATGCTTCACCATAATTGCCTTGTGTTTAAAGGTTAATTCATTTGAAATAAAATTAATAATACACCAGCACAATAGCCAAGCAAAGTTTGAACTTACAGTGTGAGCAGTTGGAATTAAGACATATAGTCTTCATGGTGTGATCGGAACAGTACATACAGAATCTTAATAACTCTTAATTGTTCAGTGGTGCAACTGTTTAGAATTCTGCCCAAAGTGGGGTCAGTTTGATTTGTCCCACCAGAAAGTCACCCTGACGCCACCACTGCCTCACTCAGTCTCTGACAAACATATTATTAAGCTATATACAATGAATTAAATTCTTTTTTATTTTACATTTGTGTGGCTCTATCACCGGTAGGTCCCCGAGTTCAGTCCCAGGTCACGCTGTAGACATGGCCAGCCAGAGACCAAAACTGGAAGATGCCCCTCCCCCTCCCCCTCCCCCTCCCCTTCCCCTCAATCATGCCACATGATGTTAGCTAGCATGCGTGTCCATTAGCTGATGGACTAGAATTGCCACTTGGCATTTTCCTCCAAGGCGTTCAACTGTCCAGTGATGTCCCATTAGGAGCAGTTTGAAAACATGCCATGGTGCTTCATCTGATCTGAAGCTAGCACATGCTAGCCTTAATCCTTAATCCTAACCCTAGCGGAATTGGTCACGACTAAATTGAAAACAAAAACACGTCTGGGATAAAAGAGGTCTTTAGTGTGCAGGTGTGTATCTTTAGTGCGCAGGTTCTTTCATCTTCATCAGTCCTCGATTACTTTTTCCCCCTGCGGTTAAAACAGATCTTTGGTCTCTTTTAGAGGCTTAGCACTTAGTTAACATGTCCGTGTGTGTGTGTGTGTGTGTGTGTATAATTAACTTGTGTGGACAGTCGTCTCATGCTGAGACTGTTAGTAAGGACAAGGTGTGAAAGCGCTATATTTCACTTCTCCAGCTGGCGTGACGCTATAACTTCTGGGTAAATGACGAAAAGTAATGGTGCTTTCACAACAGCTTTGCTTTCTCATTCAGTATTTACGACGGTGGCAGACAATTAACTATCGGTTAAATGTGGCTTAAATATTGGACAAACAAGACATGAAGAACAAGACATGAATTTGGCCTCCTCTCTGCCTGTCACACTGTACAGTCTAAGGATTACAGAGTAGAAAACTCCTTAAAAACCTCATGAACCTTCTGAGATCTCTTGACTGGGATTGCAGTTTTTCTTTGGACCCGCTTGCATCTCGTACAGGTAGTGATTCCACAGCCCGCTGCCGCCGCTTCGATGAGCAATTGGGCATCGTTGAGGTTGTGAATTGACGCTGATGAACTGGACTGGACTATGGGGATTTTGAGAGATGGAGGGGAGCGGGGTGGAGAGGAGAGAGAAACGAGAGGGTGGGAGGGCAGGCGAGAGACTGAGCGAGAGTGTGTTTGCTTAAAGAGTTGACCGGTTGGCTACACTAGATAAGCTCTCTAGCATGGACTGAATGCAAAGTAGCAGCGGCTCCAGCAGCACGCAGCACAGGAGCAGAATGAAAAGCTGTGTGATATCCCACCTGTATACAAACCCAGGTGGGTGTGGATATTTGAATATACAGATATACAAGCTCATCTTAGCATTCATTTATTTAATCCGGTATCAGGTACACTGTATCTTAGTTAAACAGAATGTTCAAAGATACAGTGGTAGTATGTTACCTCGAACAGCTAAAACACCGACCAAAATGACTACATATGCACCTCAATAACTTTTTATGTTAGATGCACACAATAAGCTAGTGGTGTTTTTAAAAAAAATTTAAAATTATCCATAACATTATACATTTGTCAGTTATGAATATTGAACGCTGTATTTAAACAGTATTTAAACAATGCCCCTCCTTTATGCTGAGCGAGTGCCAGACTTCCAGCTGAAAACTTCCTCTGGGAGCCCAGGGGGCCATTAGCCCCATCAGGAAGAGCCCCACACCCCAGCCTGCGCCGCTACACCTCTCCCCACTCTCCACTCCACCTTGATGATCATGATGACGGAGGCCAACACCATTATGGCTTTATTTCTTTTATCACCCCTCCTAAAATAGCTAATCTGTACTTCATACGTAAATATTTTTTGGCTTTTGGGGGCCCTAGAGAAGTTCCTATTTTCTGCCCCTGCTACTCTTGCTGTGATAACACCCTCCTGTGGTTTTCAGGTTATGCAAACAGCCTGTCAGGCACGCTCCTGTCCACATTACCCATCCCGACCGTGCTGCCGGCTGGGGTTTCGTATTCACTAATGCTCTGCAGCGCCTTGCCTCTGGGCTATACTTGAGTGAATTTAACGACTAGGTTCGACAGTCCAGTGGGGGGGCCGTCAAAACTGTGTGGTAAAGTCAGGTTATAGATGCCCTTTCAGAGATAGTCTGACTCTGTTTTTTAAAACCTGTACTATTTTCCATACATGGATTCAATCTAGTTTTTGAGTTAATTGCAGTGCCAATGGTAAAAAATCCACTGACCACTGAAATCCTTCTTAATTTAGGTTTAAGCCAAATCTCAGTCTGAGAAAGAGGCCTGTAATGTTGTATCAATATTTCAAGGCTTTAAGACCAACAGACATGGTTCCCTTGTTTACTTGCAGTAATTAGTACTTGAGAAGAAAAATGTTCTCTATTAAAGTCATGTTATGTACTTTGAGTAAACTTTGAGGGATGCTGTTTAAAAATTGCATTTCTAATGTGTGCTTACAATTTTTCCCACAGAAAAGGGGTCCTTGTGTGTGAAAGTTTGAGAACCCCTCTTCTCTTGAATGAGCCACTCCTTGCTCATACATGAGGTCACTCGGAGGGCAGCAGATGCCAGACATTTGATGGGTGTTAAAAAGACACAATGCTGACATTCAGTTCCCAGGAGTATCTCTCCCTCTGAAGGGGTGTGTTTATATTTAAATGTTCTACATGAAGGTCTGAGATCTCTTTCAGATGTGTACTAACTCTGTGTGACAAGAGACAAATGTGTCTCTCTGTCCCTTTCTCAGTCTCTCTCTCTCTCGTACTTGTTCTCTGTCTCTCTCTCTCTGTCTCTCTCACCCTCTCTCTTTCTCTCTTTTCTCTCTCTCTCTCTCTCTCTCTCACCCTCTCTCTCTCTCTCTCTCCTCCTTTCTCTCCCTCTCTCCCTTTCTCATTAAACTCATTGTGGTAAGCAATATGAGAATCGACTGTTGCCAAACCAGAGTGTGCTGCACTCTTGACTATGCATTAGGGTTGTTTTCTAAGTGCTAATTTTTTCCCATTATTATTTTAGGACCTATCTAAAAATCTATAAAAAAAATATCCCAGTGTCCCTACCCTCTACTTACTCATTTCCTGAATGTAGATATTCCCTTTGAAGAGCAGAGTTAATGCCCCCCTGCAGTGACAGCCCTGTGGGGGAAAAGTGTGTGTGTGTGTGTGTGTGTGTGTGTGTGTGTGTGTGTGTGAGTGTATGTGTGTGTGTGAGTCTATGTAT
>JBBJLS010000128.1:14948613-14963613 GCA_037577275.1 Bryconaethiops microstoma
TAATTGTCAGGTTTAGTGAATGTGTTTGAGGAGGAGAACCATCAAACTGTGCTGGACACCGACCCTCCAGGACCGGAATTTGACACCCCTGCTGTAGAGCATTTATGAGGTCAGGCATTGATGTTGGACGAGAAGGTCTGGATCACAATCTCCGTTCCAGTTCATCCCAAATGTGCTGGATTGGCGTATGTGGCACTTTGAGAGACGGAGGGTGGGGTTGTGTAATGCTTGAATCTAATGGATCACAACAAGATATAATGGAGCGATTTGGAGGTCATGTGACTCACCTTGTGAAACAAGGCTCTTCCATTACTATTCATTCCTGCTAAAAAACAGCACATAGCTTTAAGGGCTTTCTTTAAATTAAAAATCTGTCTCTGATTTTAAGGAGCTAGAATATTCCGATAACTAATAAATTATATGATATATTTGGTCAAAATATAAAGTTTTTTGTAGTTTTTGTTTATGTTTAATGTTTTTCTGTTGTTAACTGTGAATTGTCTGTTTAAATTTCATAATAGGCCCATATCTTACATTTGTTTTGTATTTTATATTTTTTTCATCCACTTATCCACTTATGTTATCCCCTGGCGAGAGCATATCAGTAAATATAAGTAAATATAAATGGTGTAAAACAGTCTAGAACCGGTGTTTGTTCTCCTTCACGCTTGCAGTTTGCTACTCTTTCTCTCGGCGCGCCGCCGCTTGGCCGCTCTCCGGAGCTCCTCCCTCTGTATTCCACACCCACTTGTGGGCGGAGACTATCCCGGGTTCAAAGATCTTGTGTTTTTTTCCATTTGTTTCTAAGACCTAAAGTAAAAGAAATTTGTTCATTTTTGTTTTTCTTTCTAGGCTTTTGGGTGTGAAGCTATTTTTAAAACCCTAGTAGTGGTTATTATTATTATTGTATATTTTAAAATTACAATAACTTTGGTTCTGCGTGACATAGGAATGCCAAACAAATCTCAGCATGTCTGATATAAGAAGTTGGTCTGCTGTATGACGACAGTTTACCATTTGTTGTGCTTTTGGCATGGATCCGTACTGCCCATGTTCTAAGGGTTAATGTAGGTTTATGTCAGTGACAGTCAATTTTCATTTATTTTTCAGGTCAATTTTCCAAACTCTCTAATAAAACAGGGTGTTTCACAGGACTCTGATATTGAGAACATCCAGGGTTCTAGGGTGGCACTCATCACTCATAGTGATGTTAGCTGATGTATAAGAATTAGCAGTCAGTGTTCTCCTCCAGTGGCATTGTGGCAGTTCAGGAAGATGTGGTGGACCTTCATGTGACTTGGAGAAAGCCCGTGTTCACCTTCACCCTCCCAGTGTTGGTGTTACCCTGTGATTGGGGAAGTCCTGGCTACTGAGTAGAATTCAAGATGCCTAAATTGGGCAGAAAATCAGGAAAAGCCTTTTCAGAACCCAAAACCAGTCTTCCTCTGTGGCTTTGCTCGGTCTGCCAGGCAAATCGGATTTGTTTCTTCAATCAGATTTTTAGACTTTAGATTGTGACCAAAAATGATTTGTGTGCTCAGACTCTAGTCGCATTTGCTTGCATATCCATGCTAGTTGCCATAGTAACAACACACACACACATGGGTGCACTTACTGGGGAGTGGCAGGAAAAACGTTGCATTTATGAGTTTAGATCTTGAGGTGTTGCACATCCAGATATCTATTTGAAATCATCTGCAAATGTGACTCGAATCCACCTGGAATAAGTTTCAGTGTGACTGGTTCGAATCTGTCCTGCTCAAATCAAACCTGCTAAAGGAATCAGAAGCTATGGCGCTAAACCATAGAGCCACATTATTCTTAATCAAAATCAAAACCAATAATATACATAAAAAAAACCCACAAACACGAGAGATGAGTCACAGACTCCAGAACAGCCTTAACAGATGCTCCAAAAACGCTCCAAAAACAAAATACATATTTAAAGACACACTTAATATGAGCTGTTCTGTTTGTTTACAGTGGTGTTAGAATTTTACCAGTAAATTCCTAAAAGCAGCCAATTTTATAGCTCAACCGATAAATCTGATGTGCTCTGCTTTCAATTAGCTCTTCAGAATTGACGTCAAATACTCTGAATGAACGATCGCAATGAAAACTTCCACTCAGCAGTTATCCTGCCTGACACTCACCCCTGCCAAAAAGATCTGACAGCCGTATTAATCTAACCAAAAGCAAATCCCTCTCTTTTTGGCAGGTCTGAGTTGTGCCGAATGCTTTTACACTCATCAAGCATGATTTTTTGTTCTATTTTGTCAGTTGTGTTTGGATTTCAGGCCTGAAAAAGGACTCGACTGTGTGTTTATGTGTACACGCCTGCTGTTCGTGTCACTGTGTGCGTGAGGGAGAATATGACAAAGTGTGAGTGACAAAGACAGAGAGAAAGAAAAGACAGAAAGGCACGTAGGCAGGGAGGAGTTCAGCAGGGATGTGCCTCGGGTCCGCTTTCATTGTCAGCCTGTTTATATCCAGGAAGACGAATGGATCTAATTTGATTTGAATGGCATAATGGTTTTATCTAAATTGCTGACAAAGCCTTTGGAGGGAAATGCTGATAACCTGTAGCTTGTTTTGCTTCCTTCGATGTATTTGGGCTGAGGCTTGAAACGTCTGATTATGGGACTCAGAATAGCATCCCTGAGGCATCAACAGCACTATAGCATCTAAATGAGCTTCTTACTGAGATGCTGCAAGCTACGCACCTTATTAACGGTGTGACGAGTTTGCGTGTGTGCACACTTGTGTGTGTGTGTGTTTTCTTCAGCTGGTGTGTCTCAGCAGGGCTCTAGTGTGTGAGTGGTTCTTGACCCAAGCTCAAGAATGAACACTACAGGTTGTACATTTGGTGTGAAAAGTCCTATATCTCATTATGTGAGTGTGTGTGTGTGTGTGTGTGTGTGTGTGTGTGTGTGTGTGGCTGTGTTCCAGCCATGTGATATTTTGGTGCGAATGACTTTCTTTGATTACTATTTCTACTTGCTTTGGATTTCAGGTTCTCTTGTTGTTTGGTTTGTTTCTGGTTTGAGCTCTGAGGAAAATGACAAAGATCAGATTACAGCGAAACCAAATGTACTTTGTTTTTGTTCTCTCACCCCAAATGTAGTCGTTCCACCAAAATACTTTTGTGGTGTCTGAAGTTTGCTTCTTTAGATTTGCCTTGAAAATAATCAGCCATAGAAGCTTGGACCCCTAAAACGAGCAAGGAACACTAGGGGTGGTGGGGGCCTAGTGGGTAGGATATTTACCTCTAGACCAAGAGGTCATGGGTTTGAACCCTACCTTCAGTATACCACCACTGGGTTCCTGAGCAAGACCCTTCACCCGAGTTGCCCCAGGGAGACTGCCCCCTGTAGTTAGAGTATGGAAAAGTCACTTTGGATAAAAGCATCTGCTAAATGATGTAAATGGAATATTACAGTAAACGTTGTGCATATATTGTAGCATATTGATATCTCCAAAAAACAGCCTAACAGAAGAAGAAAATGTTCTTAACAATTATTGTATGTTAATGTAACTTAGTAATTAAGCTGTTTATTCATTATGAAATGTTGCCACAGTTTAAATAAGAGCAGGAGTTTATTTGTTTTGAAAGCAACAACATATAATAATATACTTCATTTTAAAACGGACTTTACAGTTAGCATGGGGTAAATCTCAAGCCTAAGTTACAAGCTCTAGTGCAAAACAATAGAAGTGTGTTTGGGCTGTTCAACTTAATTTGTGGTTTTGGGGTAAAACTAAAATGAATATTCTCATTTTGGAGCACTCTGTTGAATATTATTTTGAATATTTGGATATTCAATATAAATTGGAACATTTGGAATGTTTGGAATAGAACAAGCCAGAGACGATTTTTTAAGACAGAGAAAATGTGACGGAGAGATGAGAAAAGGTTCATTATTAGACAATTATTAAAATTGTCTAATAATTGTTTGTTTATTTTTTTATTTACATAATTTTGTAACACAAATCTACAAGAACAAGTTCCAGCCTTCATGCTCTTGTTCATTTGTAGGTATAGATGTAACAGAGCACGTTTTCCAGTTTGCTGTCTGGAACAAAAACTTAAATCGGACAAATAATAATGGCGTTCCGACAAGTGAAAATCTGCCCTATTTCTAAGAGATTGCATGATTGGTGTTATAAAAGTGGGGAATATTGTTGAATATTTGTTGCAGCCCTTGAAAGACATAATGCTTGAATGTTAATTCTCAGTTATAAATGCTGTTAACACTGGCTCGCTTTCAGCTTGAAGATCTTCAGCTCAAAGGTGTTCATCCAACTAATGTTTTACTTCATTCCAATGATATTTTCCTGAAATAAAAAAAACCTGAAATAAATTAATTTAAATGACCAACCTTTCACTCATCCATCACGTTTTCTGAAATGCTTCGTTTCTTAATTTTTCCTTCTTGATCCCTCTTTCCCTGCAGAGCGAGGAAGAAGGCCAAGCCCCTGAACCTGAAGATCCACAACAGCGTAGCAGGAAGCTGCGAGAACCTGCCGACTCAGCGCTCTCCTCTGCACTCAGATCACTCGCTCCGCTCCTTCTTCTTCCCCAGCCTGGTGCCCTCCACGCCCCCCGTTCACATCAGCGAGACCCCCACCTCCAGTACGTAAACATCATGTAGCTTTCATCTGCTGCTCTCCAGCTGTGGAGATACTTCCTAAAACAAAATTTCAATATTTTAGCATAAAGTGGCTCACTTGGAGGTCTGGTGTGTTTGTTGCCCCTTTTAAAGGAATAAACCTGCTGAGAGAAAGGTTTTGTTTTCAGTGGTAAATGGGATCCCATTCCTGGGATTTTACTGGAACATAATTATCTTTGTTGGGAAAATCAAGGCTACACAATTTCTCACAGTTTTACCACAACTTTTTTACTTGTAACTTTAATTTAATGCATTTTTGTGATATTTTCAACTTCAGTTTTAGTAACTTTAGTAATGTTATTCCACCATATACGATTGGGTCCAAAAGTCTGAGACCTCCACTGGAAAACTTTGCATTCTTTTCCAGTATAATCCAACGTTTTTCATCCTGAATCATATTATCAGTATAACACTTAAACTTCAGTCTCAAAGTAGAGATTCAAAATGTCAGTATTTGTTGTTAGTATTATAGAAGAAATTGAGATTGAGGCCAATTATGCCACGGATGTCTGTGGCATTGCTGGGATCCTGACAATAAAGAGCCGATCAGAGGCCACTGTTGTCTGAATAATCGCTCACTTGCTTCTGATTGTTTCAGGTTGTTCAGTAACCACAGCTGTTTTATGACACTGTACAATATATTATTGACAAAAAAGTACATTCCACAACACTCAGCATCTTGAAACCGGAATTTTGTCTCTGCTTTTGTTTATTGTTGGATAACGATGTGTCATACAGTATTGAATATGTTTACACTGATTCAGAAAATTACCTAATTTAAACTTTTTTCCAAACTACTCCTTTAACTGCCTCATCCCTGGTGTCTTTTGAAACTGACTAACACAGCTCTACGCTTGCCAGTGTTATTGGGAGCCGTGGTAGCTCTGACAGATGTGAGATGACGTATCAAAGAGGAGACTGACGTCTTTGGACCCTCCGTTCATCTCTCCTCTTTATTCATGACACAGCTCCCACATTCGGAATGCCAAATGGCGGGCCACAGCCCGAGCCCGTACACATCCTGCCGTTTCTATCCGCAGCGTGCGAGCGCATATCGTCCAACCAGACGGGCGCGTCAGGGGCCCCTAAGCAGGGCTATTAGCTTGATAATGAAGCAGCGTTGATGGGAGAGTGCTGGGAATAACACAGAAGGAAAGCTGCCAGGCATGGACACGTGGTTTTGGGTTCATGTTGTCCTGCAGATGGAGGAGGAAATTTAAAGCGGAGCTGCTTCCAGAGTTTTGACTGATAGGGTCTCATTACATCTCATCTGGCAGTCTAGCAAACGATCCGATCTGCATCCAGACGGCTATAGTTGGGCCTGTGTATATATGCGTTTGTGCGTATGTGTGTGAGTGCGTGTGTGTGTGCGTTTGCTGACGTGTGTATCATCGACAAGTCAAGTTGGAATCAGATTTGAGATGTTTGGAGACCGTGCGTTTGGTCATTTTTTAAATTGACTTTACCATCAATCATATTTTACACGTACAAGCGCACATGTGCTTTACAGTATTGTTATTGCTTTTGTCAAACATGGGAAATAACATTTGAGAGACAAACACTGCGGCAAAATCATACTTAGAAAATGGAAAGTATCTCCCATAGGCTTTCTACAGGGAGAACTAGAACTTAGAACCAGAAACCCTTCTATGCTTAAACGGCATTGATGCGATTTTCAGTGTTTATCTTGTAGTAAGACCTGATAAAGAACTTGCTTGGGACTATTTTATGTCCCTGGACTCATTCGAATGTTCTTGGAGGTGATGTGTTGGATGGTGATGGTGATGGAGGTGATTAAGCTTGTTTAGTTGTTTAATATATTTATATGTATAAAAATGATTCATATCCATTTTATTATGTTTGGTGGGAAAATCGAATATACACAATTTCTCACAGTTTTACAGTTTCATATATTAATTTCCTCTTTCCACCAAATCCTCAAAAAAATTAGTTACACAGAACAGATGTAATATTTTTTGATTGATGGTGTGCTGCGTCATTTGTTTCCTTTGATCCTTCGGGGGGATTGTTGTACATGTTTTGACATTTGAGTCTAATAATTCTGGTAACTTGATCACTGATTTCCAGACCAAACCAAATTCCACCAGAGCTCGGAACAGAGGTCTTTTGTAAAAGCCGGTCATTTAGATGAATTTCTGATAAGCGGCATGCTCCAGGGCAGGCGAATAATTTCATTGGGCTGGGGGGCAGCATCAGTAATGGCATTAGGCAGGCTCTCCGTGGAGCTCTGGGGCTTTGGGCTGTGGCATTAACCAGGCTGGGGAATGTCATCAGGCTCCACTCAAGTCTACTGCAGGTCCCTGCACATGGTCCACATCGGAAAACTTATGCAAAGCTTTATTGACATGGACAGCAGGTGGGCTGACACAAGGTGGCTATAGTAGAAGTATATCATCTTGTTAATTGAAAACGTTTTCATGATGGACTATATGTATTGCATTATTTCATTTCTCTAAGGTTTGTGAGTTAAGTCTGGAAGGACAGAATGTACACATTTTAAATGGGAAGCTATGAGCACAATGATTATTAGTGTGATCGTGTCAGCAATCACACTATTGTTCTTCTTAAACTTTCTTTTTATTATTTCTATAGCCAAAATAGGCGCCGCTGCTTGTCTGAGCTCGTGCTGAATTTCAGGACTGCTTCAACATCAAAATGTCTGCAAATACGCGTGCGTTTGTATAAAACATTGTGATCTGTTGATCAGGGGCGAAGTATATATAATTTTAAAACTGGTCGAGAGACATTTGAAACATGGTTGGAGAGAGAGAGAGAGAGAGAGAGAGAGAGAGAGAGAGAGAGAGAGAGAGAGGCGAAAAAAAAAGATGAAGAGCAAAACACACAGCACACAAACCCAGAGAAAAACACTCAACACACTCATAAAATGGCACACTACAGCTCAGGTCGGTTATATAAAAAGAGATGTCACTTTTTGTTGTGCTTTAATTTAAAATAATCGGCCCGTGAATGCAGCTACACGTTCACCCATACCCATAAAAGGCTTGGTATGAGCCAGTGCCCGTAAGAGCGAACACCCGTTTTGGAACATTGTGAGTCCGAAACTGTGTGGGAAGAACCTTTTTGCCCAAAGAGCCAATGTTTGGTGTCTCTAAACACTGGTTTTATAGGAACCACACAATCACACTTCACTTTTTCTCACGGAAATGCGTCTTCTAGTTATAGTTCTTTTCATAGCTGAATTTGATGCCTCTTCTGCTCTCCAGTTTTTGAAATATGGACATCATTTCAACGTCAAAACGTCTGTTAATATACCCTGCAGTGTGCATGTACATAAGATTGATCAGGGCCCGAGCATTGATTAAAACAAACTTTTTTTTTTGGTCGAGTCGCCTCTGTAATTTATGGAGAGAGAGAAAGAACACCATCAAAATGTATGTTGGAAATAGAGTCTGGGATGTCATGGATATGGCAGCCGCAATACGACAAAAAGCAAAGAAACAAACGTGAAGAAACAAATGTGGAGCGAAACATACAGCATAAACTCATTAACAGACTTCAAGATAATAAAGCTCAGGTTAGTTATAAAAACAGACACGTGTCACTGTTTGTTTAAGTTTAATTAAAAATGATCAGCCTATGAATGCGGCCACGCAATGAGCCATCTTTAGCCATAAATGGCTTGGTAAGAGGTAGCAAGTTCAAATCCATTTTGCGAACAGAAACTTTTTATCTCATAAAACCAAAGTTTTGGTGTCTTCAATCATTGGGTTTATATCTCATTTAGAATTTTCTTGCGGAAATATATCTAGTTTAGATTCAGTGTTTCCAAAAATGAGCCATTTAGGATTGAACAGAAGGAAAAATCAAACAGTGGCGATGGCAAAGTGGCCTGACTCTCCATTTCTATTCATGGCTTATTGTTTACAGGCTCTATAATTGGTGTAAATCTCTCTTTTTATGATGGATGTTCAGTGTTTGTGTAGTGCTGATTGTGCCTATGATATAATGAGATAAACTGATCACAATGGCAGAGTTGCATGCAATTGTTTGGACAATGTTTTGTTGATATTCTTTTTAGATTTTCCCAATTTTCTACCCAATTTAGTCCAACTCCACCCACTAACTAGGACTGCCTCAGTCACACAATGCCACCAGTACTGGGAGGGTGAAGACGAGCATGTGCTTCCTCTGAGTCATGTGAAGCGCCATTGCATCTTTTTGAACTGGCACTAATGCAACATCATTGGACAGCTCAGCATACTGATATCATTCTGTTTTATCAGCTACCAGACGCCTACACTTGCTATTATCTCATGAAGGAGAAGGGGGGGGGGGGTCATTACCCACCCTGAGATTACTGTTCTACCATTTTTAACATTTAAACTACATCCTCTGCAGAAGTTTGCTTTATTTTTCAAATATTTTATTCCAATTATTTTTCCTTTATGGGTCAGGTGCACAAATGTACAGCCATGGAAAAAAAATAAGAGACCACATAATTTTTTTTTTCTGGTTATTGCTTTTGTAATTTGTGGGATGGGGTGCCAACACTTTTGTTGACTGGAGCAAGGTTGGGATGGGTGGTTGATTGACACAATTTCTGGTAGTGTTTCCATACCAAACTGGAATACAGTTTGAAACAATACTACAGAGCAAAAAGAAAATCAGACCAGGATACTTAGGCTAAACTTTCTTAAATGTCTCTTTAAAACACTTACACTTTTGCTTTTTTAATGATTGCCCCAGTGAGACCACAGGAAATGTTTGTAAGTTCTCATCATCTCCACTATTACATAGTATGAATCTTTTCTTCTAAAATCAATCAGTTCTTTAGTTTTTGGTGTTCTCACTCCACTCCAATAACCTTTGCACATCAACTCTTTGATCTTTTTCATCAGTGATTAGGCCAAGAATGGTTTTATAATCTGCAAATTTTTAAAGAAGACTTAGACCTGGCAACACAGTCATTAGTGAACACAACATGTAAAAGTGGTCTTAAAATACATCCAAGAGGTCTTCCAATATTTGTCAAGGTGGGTTAGGGGTGGACACACTCACAGGAGACAAACCAAAACAAAGTGTCAGAGGACGTTCACTCTGAATAAACTTTAACAAAAACACAGGAAGGGGATTCTGCTGCAGAACCAAACTTTTCCCAAGACTATCGCCGTGAAAGGGTGGTTACCATATGCTACACGCTCCGTAGAGACTTCGTAATGCTGCCACCCAAGTAGTCACACCTGCAAACACACACAGGAAAAGAGTCAAGGGTATGGTACTGTGGATCCAAGGGTATGGTTTTCTTTCTTTCTTTCTCTCTCTCCCCCCCCACTTCTGGGAGGGGAGAGAGGAACCACCTGTGCGATCCTTTCCAACTCCTCTTTCTTTCCCTCAGGATGTGTGCAGACATTAACGTCTACAGTAGCAATCTCACTTTCTTTTATTTTTACACAGCACAAAACCCACAGTCATGAACTGGGTGACCACACAACAATTCTGAGGCATGGCTGGCTATTTAACCCCACACTCACACACACACACACACACACAGCCAATCACACGACAAAGACAATCAACTGACGAACCAGCGTATCTCACAGCAAACACAACACAGGTGGACATGTCGTTAGATACCTAGCAACCCAGTTAAGCAGCTAATAAAGCCCTATTACTCACACCTGGGCTGCCTAGGTGCCCAACGACCAAACACATAGCAAACCACGATGTCATCACTTCATGCCTAGAGCCGTGTACCACCTAGTACTTGGGCGACAGGCTTTGCTGGGGGCGTGACCGAGAGGGCACAGACGTGACAATATAAAGATAAGATAAGATAAACTTTTATTAGTCCCACAAGTAGAAAATTTGCTTTGTCATGGCAGAAAGTGGACAGTACAGTATAAATATGTACACTATAGAATCTAGAAATATAAAATATGGACATGTGTATTGTAGAATATATACATATATGTGTATGTAAACTATATGCAGACTTAGGCAAGCATGTATGTATGTACACAATGAGTATATGTATCTATATATACAGAATGGATATATACGTAAATATAAGAACACCGTGGATATATATATACACACACACACACACACACACACACACACACACACACACACACACACACACACACACATGGGTACACAATGGAGAGACAGACATTGACAGTAACAGTAGAAATGCACCAGAAAATATTGAGAATGGTGGTAGAAGAAAAGCACTACCCATTTCTAATGAAATCACCCACATGGAAACCTTAGCTGACAGGTTTGGCAAGAATGGTTGTTTTAAAAGTCATGGCTCACTACTGTTATCTAAGGAAGATGGAAATGTGATGTTAAGCCTACAATTTTGAGTCAGATAAGGTAATTACACACGCTGATCCAGTTTATTGCTACACTTGGGACTGTCATCGGGAGATCACAATCTCGATCCCTGGTGATGCCACAGCCATCCTTGTCCGGGAATCCAGGAGGGTAAAGTTGTCTTTGGATCTGGGTGGGTAAAGACCCCTCCCTCACATCCCATACACAGCACGTGGCTAGAATTGAGTGTGAAGTGACCATTCTGTCATATGTGAACACACCACAGCACACAGTGTGAACAGCACAAACTTCTTCTTCTGTATTTAAACCATTCACCAAGTGAAGCAGCAGGCAGCCAGGAACACAGCTTGCTCAAGGGTACCTCAGTGGTGCCACTAGCAATCTTGGGATTCGAACCTACGACTTTCTAATCGCAGGACGAACACCTTCATGCTCAGGCATTACAGCATATTTCCTAACTCCCCCTTTTATTCCAACTAAGGAATGTACAGGAAAAAAACCCCTTAAAATCCAACCATCATATGTAGCGCACATGTTAACCAGTTGAACTGAAAGTATCACAACAGGCTTAGTACATTGGGCCCAGAATGAATTTCTGTTGATATAATAGATAAGAGAGGGTTAATTGTGTGATTAGATGTGATTAAACAGAGACTGCCTTTTTGAAGGCTTTGTTGCATCAGAGAAAATGCGTGGATGTTTCCCAGCTGGAGCATCTTGCTGTTTTGTAGTCTTGCTGTTTTAAAGTCATGCACATGAATTGGTTCCTTTGAACACACACCTCATGGGAGAGTGTGAGAGGATGCCAGGTAAAGCCAAAAAGTGTTCTTTCTTTTAACTCAAATCTAATGATCACAATAGCCTCTCTCTCTCTCTCTCTAATCCATTTCATTTTCGCACACCCACCTGTGCTTTATTTTTTCAATTACAGGACTTTTATAAACTCTGGCCAATTTGATAGTGCATTGAATGCTTAATTTATTCTTTTAAAGCAGAAAATCTCCTGTTTTTGTGCTGTTTTTAAGGGTGTTAAACACATTAAAAGAAAAACACATACTCTCAGGTATTAGGAGCATATTTTTTTACTAACTCTTTTATTCCAACTAAAGAATGTAAAAGAAAAACAACTTAAAATCTCTCCAACATATGCAGTCCACATTGTCACCAATTGCAAGCAGACATCACAATAAACTGTTTTTCAGCAGTTATCCAGAGTTTTAATATTTGCATGCTTTACAGACACCTTCTGGACGCTGATGATGTCCTGCACAAAACCTCCATTCCGTTCATTCAGATTAATTAGCCTGGCATTTCTTAAATGAAATGCTTTCAAATAATACAATGAAGCTTCTTCCATGTGGCCCTGCAGGCCATACCAGAAAAATCAGCGGCGAAGGTTATAAACCGCGAAGATACTTTGAAAAGCTTCATTAAATATGTCATTAGGAACTCCATATTAAAGTCTATGTATTTGAATGCAATGTCATTAAAGTCCCTGTTGGTGTAATGGTCAGGTGTCCCAATACATTTGTCCATATAGTGTATATAAGACGTTGTCTGATCACTCCAGAGCTAGATAAAAATTGACTAGTTTTCCTCTTAACACTACTAGATCATATGTGCTACCAGAGTTCTCAACCTGGAAAATAGCTTCAGAATCCATTTTCTTCACTTCTCAGAGTAAAATCACTGGAAAACACATGGTCTGTTCAACATGCTGGAAAAACTGTTGAACAGTGCATGTGTTGATGTTCTGGATGTCCTTTGTTCTGGTGATGTTGTGGTGGTGCTTATAGGTTCTTAATAGGTTCGTAACCCTTCCACACAGGAAATTAAATGAGTTAAGTCAACCTTGGTGATTTCACTGTGAAACCAACTTATTCACTTGTCAGTTCTCTTGATTTTATACAAGCACATAATGAGTTCATTAAAGAGAAAAAGAAACAAAAGGCTACTTATTCAGTGGCCCCACTTTTTAAATAGACTGCTCTTCAGAAAGGTCACTTGTTCACTGCTTTTGTTCACCTGCTCTAAAATATTGTGACTCCAGATGTTACAGAATTAATGAGAGGAGATAATCGTATGAAACTGGCCCCAAACAGAATAAATAAATCCAAATTTGATGCCACAGGTAAATAAGCAAGCTAAGGGTGACATTAAAAAGCCCTTGAGATTGTATAAAGTGGAACACTTTATGACTCAGACGTCTGTAAGGGTGACGGTGGGGTTGCTGTTGGCATAATTAGTTTTTTCACCCCTTGCAGGTTTATTTTTTATTTCCTATTGACAGCTTTTCTTTTGCCAATAAGAAAGATTTGAATTAATTAACAGAGTTGAAATAAACGTAATATGTCTTTTTGCCAGCTGGCCAGAGCTTAAAATGTTTTTCTTTTTTGTTTTTTAATTTTGTCACACTGAGAATGAGAGAGTGCATTCAGCCATGCAAATAATTACCTAGCAGTATTTAATAAAATCTGAAATCTGTTAATTTGCTTCATAGGTGTAATAACTGAGGCGTAGAGCCGGGTGTAAAAAGGTTTATTAAATGAAAACAAAACAATAAATTAAACAATGAAACAAACACTGAACTAGACACCATAAATTATGAAGACTATGGAACTGCACTAACAGGATACACAAGGTAAGCAACAAAGTACACAGTGCTGACAAAGTAGTACTTCAGAGGAATAGGGAACACCTAGGGACTAAGAGGGGTTACAGAGAACACACAGGTGCATATACTGAGTAGGAGGCAGGGCAAGATAGGGCAATACCAAACCTAAAGGACATGCCACTGGAAATGATATATATATATATATACATATATATATTTGCCCCCTTCCTGATTCCTCTTTTTTTCCCCATGTTTGTCACATTTAAATGTGTCAGATCATCAAACAAATTTAAATATTAATCGAAGACAACACAAGTAAACACAAAATGCTGTTTTTAAGTGAAGGATTTTATTATTAAGGGGAAAAAAAATCCAAACTTACACGGCCCTGTGTGACAAAATGATTGCCCCCTAAACCTAATAACTGGTTGGGCCACCCTTAGCAGCAACAACTGCAGTCAAGCATTTGCGATAACTTGCAATGAGTCTTTTACAGCACTGTGGAGGAATTTTGGACCCACTCATCTTTGCAGAATTGTTGTAGTTCAGCCACACTGGAGGGTTTTCTAACATGAACCGCTTTTTTTAAGGTCATGCCACAGCATCTCAACAGGATTCTGGTCAGGACTTTGACTAGGCCACTCCAAAGTCTTCATTTTGTTTTTCTTCAGCCAGTCAGAGGTGGACTTGCCGGTGTGTTTTGGATCGTTGTTCTGGTGCAGAACCCAAGTTCATTTCAGCTTGAGGTCACAAACAGATGGCCGGACATTCTCCTTCAGGAGTTTTTGGTAAACAGCAGAATTCATGGCTCCATTTATCACAGTAAGTCTTCCAGGTCCTGAAGCAGCAAAACAGCCCCAGACCATCACACTAACACCACCGTATTTTACAGTTGGTATGATGTTCTTTTTCTGAAATGCGGTGTTACTTCTACGCCAGAAGTAATGGGACACATACCTTCCAAGAAGTTCAACTTTTGTCTCATCAGTCCACAGTATTTTCCCAAAAGCCTCGGGGGATCATCAAGATGTTTCTGACAAAATTGAGACGAGCCTTAATGTTGTTTTTGCTCAGCAGTGGTTTTCACCTTGGCACTCTGCCATGCAGGCCATTTTTGCCCAGTCTCTTTATTATGGTGGAGTCATGAACACTGACCTTAACTGAGGCAAGTAAGGCCTGAAGTTCTTTGGATGTTGTTGTGGGGTCTTTTGTGACCACTTGGATGAGTTGTCGCTGCGCTCTTGGGGTAATTTTGGTCGGCCGGCCACTCCTGGGAAGGTTCACCACTCTTCCATGTTTTCGCCATTTGTGGATGATGGCTCTCACTGTAGTTCACTGGAGTCCCAAAGCTTTAGAAATGGCTTTATAACCTTTTCCAAACTGATAGATCTCAAT
>JBBJLS010000128.1:14969156-15015916 GCA_037577275.1 Bryconaethiops microstoma
GTGTGTGTGTGTGTGTGTGTGTGTGTGTGTGTGTGTGTGTGTGTGTGTGTGTGTGTGTGTGTGTGTGTGTGTTGGTCCAGAAGCATTCTCATTAGGGTGTGTATTCACCTCCACCCCAGACACCCCTTCGTCACCTTGTGCCACAGGACCATTAACAAATAGAGCTGGTGGTAGTGCAGGGGATGTAGTGGAGTGCAGGTGGTGCTGTTACAGTTCTGCGGAAGGCTTTGACGTGGGTAGTCCCACTGTGGTATCTTTTATCTTTAGGGCTTGTCTTTGTCCTCTGTGGCCTGGTGTCTTTCCCCCCGCTGTTCTGTGACGTAGTTTATGAGGGATGTGTGTCGGGAAAGAGTGACCTTGTGTGTGCACGCTCACCAGGTGGTATGTGGGGGCAGCTCTCACTTTTTTGCAACTTTCCTGAGGATGCAGTGAATTTAGCCAGCCCAGACTATTTTGGATCTTTTCATAACCCAGGTTATGGCCTAATGCAAAGCTGGCCAAAACCAGAAACCCCGACTTTTTTTCTTCTAAATGTAAATTTTTTTAAGTGCTTTAAGTAATATACTATGGTGTAAAATGAAATGAAAAAAAAAAGTGATGCAGTCACACACAGACTAGGAGATTTAGAGAACACTGTCTGACAGCAAAGCTATGTCGAGGTGTTCAATTAACTAATGAGTTTTCTGTGTCTCATGCTATTAGGCTAAACTACAAGCTAAGCAGCCCAAACAAATGCGAGTGGCCATTGAATGAACACCTGGAACAGACATTGCATAATAGCTATGAGACAGTAAGGAGATTACCGCTCACGAGCAGAACCTTTTTCTAGAAAGTTCTGTAGCTACTCTTGTTTTATCCGCTATAGGTGGCTCCTCTCGTGTTTGTATCAAGACATCAGTGCACCTGGAATAGTGGCTGGACTGTGTTATTAAGGCCTCGTTGCCCGTTTCCAGCATTGCTCTGGTGCACTCAGTTAGAGGAAAAGGAGCTTCAAACTGTGGGCTGTGGTGCCCAGCCTTGCGTGTGACAGGCTCCAGCTGGCATCGGATGGGCATTTTAATGCCAAGCACTTCAGGCTTGACACCTCGCCTAGCTATCGCTCTCCCTGCCACAGAGCTGCCATGCTGTCCCTTTGGCACAAACATTCATTCATGCAGTGAGTATAGCCTACGCGAAGTGGCAGCCCCCGAACACACTCTGAGTCACTCCTCTGCTCCTGGGGGAAATGCTTCTAGAACTGCATTTCAGCGTTTTGGAGCCTCGGGTTTGATCCTCAGGAGTCCCGAGGGTCTGTTTCTTACTATCAGAGCTGTAACCTTTAGTATGAGAACAATCTTTTAGAGCATTTCATCATCTGTTATTTTGATGATTAATGAGTAGCCAGGGTTTTACGAAGAGGCCAGGTTCTAAAAACAGGCTTGGATGAATGTTGGGTGATTCCATAATACTTAATTTGGGGGGAAAAGGCATACAAGGAAGCCTCGTGAAAATGCTGCTTTAAAAAAAATTAAGTAAATAAAAATGCTGTGAGCAAAAATAAATGCAAATGTTTATCGGTCTGGGTTTCTTACTATACATCTAAATTTTAAAAGAGAATGTGTAATATATTTTAATGATCATCTTTATGCAAATTGACAAATAACCATTGCTGAATCATCAGGGTAAATTTAAATAGTTTATTAACCAAATCAAAATTAATCGATTGTGACGGCCTAAATAATATTCTTCTGTATTCCTTTTAGTTCTAATTCAGTATAACTAACTAGGAAAGGTGACTTGTATCGTTTTATGTAAATCTTCACACATTTGTTGCATTGGCAGTGGAGTACTGTGATGCTGACGAATCACAATGTATCACCCAGCTTCACTCCATCCACATGCATTGTGTGTCCCACACTGTGCTTTACCCTGGCGCTGGTGGCTGCTTTGAGCTGTGCTGTGAGCCCTGCTCTTATCTGCCTGACTGCCTGCATCCTGGCCCATCCTTCTGCAAATGAACATAATGAATTGCCTCGAGTATTCACCATGCATCGTTTTCCAGTCTGCCGCGCCTCCCAGACAGAAAATGGGCTAGTCAGTATTCAGTGTGTTACAGGCAAGAGTGCACATCTCTATCTGACTGTTCATGGGCTGGCTGGATGTGACTGCTCCTGTTAAGAATGATATAGATTGCTTTAGCAGCGCTGATTCAAGTAATGTGCTCAGACGTAGCCAAAAGAACAAAGGAGTTGAAAACAGGCAGTCAGTGTTTCCATTGTGCAGAGTGGACAGCGCAGTTCAGATTTTCACACCTTCAATTTACAGTGAAAAAACTTGTGCTGGATATTTTTGTGATCGCTTCAGCAGTAGCCTCTTGGCCCCATTTAGTTGCATATAAATAAAAAATGTTTTCTTTTGCCTTAAATGTATTATCTTTAATCGTGGCCTAAATCGTGTCCATATAATTAGAATTGTTCTGACTCTGATATGAGAATTTCAGCGTTTCATCACGTCAATGCTGTTGTTGTTATTACTTTCTAAATGTGGGCATTCTGCATGCTAGGCCACTGTTTTTAAGCTTCATCTCCTGCGCTCTTGCTCCATTGTAAATTATGTGTTTTTCTTTTATGTCTTTCATGGTGGAATGTTTGTGTTTTTTATTTATTTTTTTTGTGTCAATTTTATTATGTTCTTTTCTTTTTCCTGTTTTTTCTCACCCACCTTTCCTCCCCCCACCTCTGTATCTATGATTTACCCACCCTGTTTCCCCTCCAACCCCCCCATCATGTTGACCCTCCTCCCCTCCCTTCATGTACCCAAGACGTTGCCCTCCCCACTTCCACTCTCCCCTCACTGACCAGTGCCACTACTGACCATGTAGCCTCCGGTTTGGGGGAGCGCTTGGGCCCCACCCCCTCACCCCCACGGGACGTCGTGGCTTCGCTGGTCTCGACCCGCTTCATCAAGCTGACCTGGCGGCTTCCAGCCGAACCACACGGAGAGAACATCACCTACTCCGTCTTCTACAGCCTCGACGGCTCCAGCAGGTAGAGAGTGATGAAAACTTTACCCAGCTTACTGAGCGAATGTTGTACCACATGATTCAAAAACTTACACAGTTACACAGTCCAATGAAGGACTGGGTGATACGGCAAAAATCGTACAATACATTTTTCCATATCATTTGATATTAGTAATTACTGAATGCCTTTCATAATTTAGAAACTGAAGAAAACACAATTCTTGTTCTGGTGTATTAAAAATGATTTATTACCCTCATACAGCTTGCAACAACAGAGCTGAATGTGCTGTCCCTCTTCTCTGCTCTACAGGGAGCGTGTTCAGAACACCACGGCTCCAGGAGAAATGCAGGTGACCATCCAGAACCTCGGCCCTGATACCAAATACACTTTTAGAGTGGTAGCATCCAACAAAAACGGCTTGGGTGAAAGCTCGACCCCCCTGACAGTGGCCACCCAGCCTGAAGGTAGGAAATAAACACACACACACACACACACATTCTGCCCCATAGACCTCACATATATTACCTCTGTAGAACCAGGGCCAAGTCTGTGGTCTCCCTTCTTGTATCCTCACAGAACCTGCTTGTGCGCTGAGACAGAGCGTGTCTGCCTAGAAGTGAATTTGGCAAACCCGGGGGTTTTCAGGCACCCTAAGACTGAGGCCTGCTCTGTTTCAGCACTCCTTTTGGCAAGGACTGCTCTGTGTGTGTGTGGGGTGAATATTGAGTATTTGCAGTGGGACACTCGACTGGTGTTTAAGAATCACTCACAGTATTAGAGGTAATTTATCATATTCAGTTTTAGCTGTTTTGAGGGTCTTAGTCTGGTTTTGGTTTTTGTAGTGTTCAGGGAAATAGCAACACTAGCTGAGAGGTGAATGAACCTGACACAATTCTGCTACGTCATACTGTTCTCAAATACTGTTTATCCAATGCCATTTTTCATCACACACTAAACACAAAGACAGAAGTGTCCATGTGCAGAGCCACTGGCTATGGCTATTTTGTTTGTATGTTGACTTTAAATCACAACAGCAAATGCTATTGATTCTAGGTCAGCACTCCTACATGGAGAACCAGTGGTAGACTACAAAACACATTTCCATGGTTATCAAGAGTGGAAATGTCTTCTGTAAGCTTGCTGTGCCTCGGCTGCTGCTGATTTTTTGCCCGTATCTGCATGAGATTGTCATTATTCAAAGGAGCCTGCTGTGCTGGGAGGAAATGTGTCATCCTTTGCCTCAGCACACTGTAAAGTTTTAGTACCGAGAAAAACAAGCAGTTGAACAAAGGAGTTGTAAGGCAAAAAGTAGAACTGTAACAAAAGTCGAAAGTTGGCTGAGCGTGTGTGCTTTGAAGACGCGAGCTCCGCTCCCATAATTGCTTTTATCTGAGATCAGAATTCTCAGAGTAAGTGAGCAGCTCTCGCTCATCTAGAAAAATGTAATTGAGAAGACACTTTGTCAAAACTGCTCTCTGATTGATGAATGCTGGTTTCAATCTTGACGTCTTGTTTGCTTTCTGCAGATATTTCCTTGTTTGACCTGTCTCTAAATGTAACTCCACAGTCTTTAAGCTCATGGGTTTGGGTGTAAACCCAGTTTTGAAAAGTGTGCTCCATCCTCTGGTAATTCCAGTGCAGGTACCAGGTCCCGCTCCCAACCTGCAGGCAGTGTCCATCACACCCGCTTCAGTCACTCTGACCTGGGAGAGACCAGTCACAGGCAACGGGGAGATCCAGAACTTCAAACTCTACTACACTGAGAAGGGACAGGACTCAGAGCAGGTGAGATCTGTTCAAATACTTGCCTGTATATTACTTTTTTTTTTTTTTTTTTTTTTTGAAAAAGTATATTCCTGAAGCATTTGTCCTTATATCATCTTGTGTTATATTTTCTCAGGACATAGATGTTGTAGGATTGACCTACACAATGACGGGGCTAAAGAAATTCACAGAATACAGTTTCAGAGTGGTGGCTTACAACAAGCACGGCCCTGGAGTCTCTACAAACGATCTGACCCTTCAGACCCTCTCGGATGGTGGGTATGCTTATAATATGTTTTGTGCTAAACTTCATCATACTAAAGATACACAGTCTGTTTAAGCCACTGTAATCTCTGCTTACCCTCGTGTGCACTTGCTTATTAGTATTATTTATTAGCGTAATGTTAAATATTTCAGTATTATACATGCTGTCATTCATTTTAGTTTGCTTGGCTCTGTAAATAAGGTACTCTAATTAACCTACTTCAGTGTGCACACCTTACTCAAATAAACTGAATGATACAGCATATTGTTTACCGAATGCTAATGAGTTTATTTATACTGAAGGGTAAGACGGGGTTGTCACTATAGGTAGGAAAAAAACAGACCCGGGAGGACAAATGAGACAGTTTAAGCCCAAAAGTGACTGCTTTTGAAACATTGCACTATTATCTAGTGATCTATATCGGATTAATCACAATTACAATTACTAACAGTTTTATTATTTGACAAAAATAGCATGCAACGGCATTTAAAAATGCTCAAAATGGAAATTTATACTTCTACAAAATGAACTAAATGGAGTTACAAAAACGATTTTTTCAAAAGAAATAATTGGGAGTTGATTATATGTACAGGTCCGTAACAGTTTTTCTCAGTTCTGTCGCTTGCAGTTTTTGTTTGTGTTCTTATTATAATGTGTATCGCTTCTATAGCTTTATAGAATCAAGTCACGTTTCTCAACTGTCCCCCGCCTCCTCATCTTTGCCCTCGAAAAGCTCTCTCTCACTGTCGTCCAGGAGGAGTCATTCTTCGCAGTAGTACCTGCTGGTGCCTTTCCAGAGAATATGATTCTCTTCGCATTATTTTAGAAAGACAGAATCCCTAAATACACTCCCAGCTTCGATGACATGTGTTTGAGAAACACTCTGGATGAAGCGGTTATTTCAGACTATGTATCACTGTATGATGATGCTGTTTTTGTGTTAGTGTAAAAAAAAAGTTTCTAATTATCTTCCCTGTTTTTGAAGTGCCGAGCGCTGCGCCTCAGAACGTTTCACTCGAAGTCCAGAATTCAAAGGTTAGTGGCACTGTGTGTGTTATACACATTCACACAGATCTGCATTAAAGATTGTTTGGGTCTCATCACATCCAGTTTCATTGTTTTTGTACCCCTTCATAACAGTAATGTAATTTGTCTTTTGCAATTCTAACACGTACCTCGCCTAACACGTATAATAACGTGTTTGGACAGACTTCAGCTACTAGACGTCTTGTTTTACTACCGCAGTCAGTTCCAATACTTCTCTGTGTCAAGATGCTTATTGAGATCTGATAGTTCATTGATTCAGTCACACTCTGAGTTCTAAGATTAACTGCCTTGTTGATTCTCATTGGCATTTTTTTAGATTTTCAGAAGCACAACATTTAAATCAGATTGTCTCCAAGTATGAAATATATATGGTCGCTGATGGAAGAAAAAAAAGGAGCAGGGAAAACAGGTTCCTCTCTTATAAGGGCTAATGTTAAAATGGGCCATGTATTTGTGCAAGTAATTTAGATATTCCTGTCATGTTACACATGAAATGTTTACGTTATATAAAGAGTAACAATGGTTGTTAAAGTTTTTTTAAACTGAGTTGGATAGGAGTCAGTACTACTTCAGATGAAATTTCTTGTGGCATTTTTCAGTGTGAGGAAGAGTTTTCAGATCAAGGTCTTTTGCATATCAGCCTTTTAGAACCTTGTGATGAGCTGTTCAGATAACGTATGACCTATTGATACGTGTTTTCCCTGTAAGAATGTACACGTAGGCCACAGGGTTTAAGCGTGAATGGCCTGAGCGTTGATTAATAAGTGAGTACAGTCTGTTTAGAGAAATGTGGGCGTATGGCACATGGTGTTCTCTCGACTGTAAATTTCTCAGTTTTTCACAGGCATACCAAGGTTCATCACAGACATACCAAGGTTATGACTGAATTCATCTCTCGTATTTGTTTCCAATACTATTCTTTTCTGTTTTTTAATATATAATTTCAGAGTATTATGATCCGGTGGCAGCCACCCCCTCCTGGCACTCATAATGGGGAGCTGACGGGCTATAAGATCCGCTACAGGAAAGGAGGGAGGAAGGGAGAGGCAGCCGAGATCATGACCACCCAGCTTTATCAGCTTATTGATGGTGAGTAATGCAAACTGATCTGCCCACGTTACCAAAAAAAAAAAGATGAAAGCAGTCAACCAGCCATACAGTCTGATTTCAACATTTCCATCTGATTGAAGTTGTTTGTTGTTATTTGCTGAAACTTTTTCCATATAAATTTTTAAAATGCCAAACAAGCAGAAGCACATTTTGGCCTTTGATTAGACACATTTCCGTTTTTATACATTAAATGGGCATTAAATTAGTACTGACCATACAAACATTTTAGAAGATGAGACTGCATATGTTAACTGTGTCTGGTGTGGGTTGTGTTTTGTAGGCTTGGAGAGAGGGACCGAATACTCATTCCGGGTGTCGGCCATAACGGTGAATGGCAGCGGCCCGGCCACCGAGTGGCTCACGACTGAGACCTTTGAGAGCGACTTGGACGGTAAGAGAGGCTGTGGAGAGTCAGTGAGATGGTCAAAACTACTGCTTCAGCATTTCTCAGTTCAGGAGCAAACATAAACTGGCTGTTATTTATTGAAAGCTTTTTCGCTACGCTCTCAACCTAAACATCGACTTGTTCTAAGGCTCTGTTTGAACTTGGCTGTTATCTTTGAACGAGGTCTCTACCCCACTTTCCTTTCCAGTAGACGTGAGACTGTTGTTATTGATTACCATGCAGACTTGTCTGCTCTGGATGGGGAGATAAGAGAGTAGGAAGTTATTAAACACGGAAGCACACAGATAGACTGTAGCTCATAGATACTGAAAAAGACACTGAATAATTCAGCTCTGTCTCAGTGCAGTCAAGCCACCATGAATGGCTGATAAATCTTTTCATTTAAGGATGATGCTGAAAACCTTACTGGAACCCTAGAATGATGTGTATCTTTATGAGGACTACACTGTCGAATCGAGTTCATGGCTGCATATTGGAATTGCTATGAGAAATCACATGGCCGAGACTTGATACCTTCATGGGACGCGTGGAAATGCTGCGCATTTGGATGCGAGTGATTTGTCAGAAAGCTAGATGAGTTAGAGATGGGTTTATGTGTAATGTGCCTACACAGCACAAGCATACAGATATCTACAATTTATAACAGTAAATGTTATGAAGTATGTTGTAAGCTTTTCGGGATATTATACCATCATTTTTAATGTTTTACTATATAAATATATTTGTCATAAGTTTTTTGTTGTTTTTTCCTTGCAGACCTTCTAATTCAGGTTATTAATTTGTTCATTTTGTTTTGTGTATGGTTGTTCAAGCTTTTAATGTTCTGTCTAGTGTTCATTTGTTTTTAGGACGTGAATGAACATCTCTTTCAAAGTGAAGTGTTTTCCCTCATTAGATTCCCAGTAGCGTCATCGCCGTTTTAACTCTGTGCTTCATTTCTTAGTTCAGGCCAAATGGGCTTTAACTTTCCTCTTTATGGGAAAAGCCATTAAAAATACAAGACTGCCATTTCTGTGTGTAATATGTCCTCTATTCACATGAGCAGAACTGATAGAAATGGAAGGATAACTCCATCAGAGAAACGGTTTGTTGGTTTTAAAGTTCTGCTTCGTCTTGACTACATTCAGAGTAAAATTACACTGAACTGGACGTCACTCCAGAAGAGAAATATGGAAGCTCTCTTGGTGGTTGTTTTTCAATTGTAGCTAAAAGAGTCCAGCCTTTTCCTTAAAGAAAGGTTTTTTTGTTCCTTATCCCCACTCTCTTATTCATGCTTTTCAGAAAACATCAGCTCAGAGAGAATCCGAAGCAGGGAGAATAATTGATCATAAGCGGATCAGCCGTTTAGGACAGCTGAGTTAGATTAAAAACTGGTGGTTTTTCACTCATAAGACATCTGGGGCTTATGTCGCTCAAACCATTATTTTGTTCAAATTCTCCTAAGCTTGTTTGTAGACATTGATATGGGAAAGCAAAGTGTTATCATCTTTGTGCCTATGATGGGATTTGGAATGATTGGGAATTTAATGGTGCACCATAATAATGTTACCAGACTTTGAAGGAGGCGTTGTGCTTGATTGTGTATTTGATTATAATCCGTGCATTCAGTTATTCAGATGCACTGACGTGGAATTCAGCAGCTGAAATTATATAGTGCGTAAGTGTCAATGTAATTTAACCTTTCTTTTAAGTTGTGCCAAAAATAAATTGAGGCACTTACGCCAATTTCTTTGTAAACGGTTCAATTACGAATTCATGTTCAAAGCTGTAGCTTTCTTATACGTGCTCTGCACTCACGCTGCTGTAATACATATAAATGCCCCGCCGTTTATTTTACCTCTTTGCTTTGAAGTTGCATCTCTTCCTGCCCCTGAGCTCTAGTGGGTATAGGGGAGTCGTCCTTGTGTGCCAGGTTTAGGGAACCCCACTGATACAAGAAATGAGTCAGATTCCTCAAGGCTCGAGAGAGGACTTTCTGGCTTCTTTCCTTTTTTTTTTTTTTGTCTTTTTTTTCTTTTTAGAGCTGATCTGCTGACAGACTGCTGAAGCTGGAGACTGAGTGTGGATGTTTTCACCCTGTCTGAAAGCGAATTCTAGGAGGAGCTGCTTTAAAGGGAGCATGCAACAAAGATATTTATTAATAGGCAAAGTGACAACATTCATTCCATCACTACTCCTGACCAATGTATTATTACTGCATTGAGACAGTGATCTGACACTTTACTTGTAGTGCATGTTTAAAGCCCCCAGGATGTGACTGTTCTTCATTTATTATTATTATTGTTGTTGTTATTATTATTACTGTTATTATTATTATTACTGTTATTATTATTATTGTACCCATTTTTGGTGCTGCTTCTCCTACAAGGTCGTGTTGGAAAAAAAGGAAAAACTGACACACGGAGAAACACAAACAAACGCATAGCAAAACACACAGCAGACTCATAAACACACTTCAAGACACAAACATGCAGGTCACTTATTAAAAAGAAATACGTGTGTCAGAGAAATAGCCCATATAACATCAACGTGAATAGGCAGAGCCAGACTCCTGTAGGCTGAGGGATAGATTTTATGTAAATGTTGTTCATATGGGGCTGGGGAGTTAACAGAGCATTCTGAAACTTTGACAGTCTCAAAGATTGTCTCCCGCCAACGCAGTTTTATCGAAACTTTACCTTCTACATAGTTTCACTCTTTTCCAGTCTGAGAAAAGCTAAACAGACGTCTACAGTTAACCCAGCCAACACAAATGAGCCTACAAGCTACCTCATCAGTCCATCTGCATATCTCTCTTCTGATCACTGGTTCATTGTCTGATTATGTTAACAGTCCAGATGTGCTTTCTCTGGATGTTCATTCAGCAGTAAGGTGAAAAAGAAACTTGCCCCCTTTAAAGCATTGCCACAAAATCTGGATAATTCAATAGAGCCGTGGGGAAGTGAGTCAATCCCACCACACAGGTGTGGTGTGGCAGGCAAGGCGTGTTGGAAAATGGGATGTCAGTCCAGCATGCTCATTTAAATACTAGGACAAACCCAGACTCATAGGTCTGATCAGCAGTTTTTTTTAATCATACTTCTGTCTTTTTTCATTCAACTGTTGCTGGGTGTTTAATACATAATCTTGGTATTATACAAACATTTTTAATGCTTTACACTGTGTTCCCTGGGACTTTTACTACTGCCTAAGAGATGCCGTTCACCAGTCAAACTCGGATACAAACGCAAAGTACAAAGTACAAATGTCATGAGATTTGCAAAGGAAATGGTTAGCTTCTTTTGAAGAAGCGCTTCAGGGAAAATTATAAAAGGCAGATTTTTTTAAAGCAGCCAATTGAGGCCGATTTAGGTTGTAAGAAAAATAGATATGAATAATAAATAGGTAGTAGAATATTAGAATACCTTGAAGTCAGATCTGAGATTTTTCACTAACTGTATATGTATGTGCATTATGCGTTTTGTTTTAGAGTCCCAGGTACCTGGAGAGCCCAGTTCTCTGCACGTGCGGCCCCTGGTAAACAGCATCGTTGTGAGCTGGACCCCCCCAGAGAACCAGGACATCGTGGTGAGGGGCTACAGCATTGGTTATGGCTTAGGCAACCCCCATGCACAGACCGTGAAAGTGGACTACAAACAGCGCTACTACAGCATCGACAACTTAGGTGAGCCTTTTTCCCCCTCTTTGGCTTTGTGGTTGCACCTTCTCAGATTCCATCTCTTAAACAAACCTGTGTAAGTGTCTTGTAGAGAAGTGTGACATTTACTTTTGTCTGCCTTTCTAGAACCAAACTCTCACTACGTGATCACCCTGAAGGCTTTCAACAACATGGGTGAGGGAATACCTGTGTACGAGAGCGCCGTCACCAGGCCTCAGTCAGGTAAACACGCACAGACGTATATGCATATAATTTTAACTGATAATCAGTGGATCTTAATCTACTAATTTGTACTGTGAAAACGGAAGGCTCCTCATTCTTCAGTACAACAAAATAATCTGATGATCACTCATGTTTTCCAGTTTGCTTTAGGAAGCCCCCAGTGTCATCCTTCTTAATTCGTGCTAAAGAAATTTGATTATTGTACATTTTTATTGGTGTAAGTTGTTTCTAAGTTTCACATCCAATATCCACACTGAGGTGATACCATCTCGGGTGGGATCAGCTTTGTTAGACGCACATTTTCTTTAAATCTCTTAGCACACATGAGGTATTGAGTGGTCTGAAGACATGTGCAGTTGTCTTCTTAACTCCAGAACAGTGCAGTTAGTCTGAACGCTTTGCTGCATATGCCACATACTCTAAAACCCACAAACCCTGCATTCTCAGTGTCAGAATAAATGCATTTGTGGAAACATAGAAACCGAACAGAGGTGGTCTGAGAAAATGTCTTTATTTTGTTGAAGTACATGCAGGCGCTGTAAATGTCAGAAATGTACGCCCTTTTTATTTTATTTTTTCGATATATGTAGTGCAGCGTGGAGATGAGTGCCCCCTGCGGCTCTGGGGACGTGGGGAATTAGTTTGGTCTTAAAGTGTCAGTGGGTTTGAAGTTTGTTAGGAAAGTTGTCCCCTTGACACCGAGGCACCCTCGCTACGCCTCTTATTTTCGGCGTTCTGTAGAGCTAAGCAGGAAAGAGGCGGGCAGTGTGTGGTGGGGGGTGTAGCACTTCCAGGACCCCCCGTCGGCCTGTCATGGCCAACTTCAGTTTGCCTCAAACGTTTGGAAAGTCTTTTGGGCAAACATCAGTCCTGCTGCAGCTGGAGACGCATGCTGTTCAGACATGCAGGCCTGACAGAGATGTGAGAGAATAGCGCATCAGATTACCATGACCTAGAAATAAACAGTTTGTGAGACAAGAGTATAAACACTTTTTGAGGGGCGTAACCATATTTGTGAATCTGTTTGGAACATATTCCTTAAAAGACCAGATCTATTTTGTCATTCAAGGTTTTTTAGACTATAGCTGGATATTATAGAATTCCCCCTTCTCCTTAAAATAAGGATGCCACAGAGTGTTCTTTGAGCTTTGCTGTAGAAGAACTGTTTAAGTTCTCTGAAGAGCCATTAGTGAATGTGAAGAGCCTTTTAAAGGGTTAAAGGACCTTTACATAATGTAGAGGTTCTTTACAAATTTCAAGAGTTGTTTTGGAAGCTTTATGTTCTGTTGAGGATTTAAAAAATTTAAGAGGGTTCTTCACACATCTCATTTACAAAAGTGGTTCTTGAAAGATTCTTCAGGGATATTAAATACTTTTGCAGAGTATTTTAATCATTAGTCTTATCTCAAAGACTGATACGACCCAGCACTCACCATGACAAAACTGTTGAATTTGTAATTGTACATTTATAACAGCCAATGCTGTGCGTTATCAAACGTTTTGGATCCATAAATTTGGTATCTGTATCAGTGTTGGTAGTGGTCATAAACTTTGCATATTTTTGTCCAGTGTAGTTCTTTATAATTTGCATTTTATGTTAAGTAAGGGTTATTTTAGATTCCAGCAGAAATATAGATTAGCATCTTTGTTGTTCCAGGTCTTCCACAGCTATTTGATTTTGAAGGTTTAAAACTCCTTCTCAGTTCTACACTTGTATTATCAGTCGATTGATTTTCTGTTCTAATAGTATCTCTCTATTTCTCCTTGCCCTCCCAATTTCTCGTCATTCCTCTTTTGCCCTCCCCTCCTGCACTGCATGTTCATGCCCTCCTTCCTCCCTTGCTTCTGTGTTGCCAATGCTTTTTGTGATCCATTGCTTTTTTCATGCTTTGTGTTTGAATCACCTGACATCATGTTGACTGCTGGCAGATCCCATAGATCCAGATATTGATTTGTTTGAACTTTTCCACCATACCCCCCACACCCCAGCGCCCGATCCCTCCCCCATGCTCCCTCCCGTGGGCGTGCAGGCACAAGTCAACAGCTACGACGCTATCAAAGTGTCTTGGGCTGACAACTCGCTCCCCAAGAACCAGAAAATCACCGACTCCAGATTCTACACTGTCCGCTGGAAGACAAACATACCAGCCAATACCAAATACAAGGTGCTGTACAATGTGCACACACAGATAGACAGAGCTTTGTTGAATGTAGATGTTAGAAAAACCCTTTAAAATTCACCAAAACTTGCTCAAAATCATCTACATTGATTTTGGATTTCTTGAGCTTGACTGTGTTGGGTTCCCATTGGCAACACCGTCCTTTCTTGGCTTCATTTCACAACTGTGTTTATAAGCCATTGCCTGTTTGAAGTACTTACACTGCCTCCAAGTGGGAAAGTGTTGAAATTACTTTGAAATGGCTCGAAATTTTCTGCTAATGTTGAGGCTTTGTTGTTAGGAGTTAAGTTAGTGATAGCACATTTAGGCAACAGCCCAACAGTCATTTTATGTAGGCCTGAAGCCTTCTAAGCATCTTCAGAAGTGATGTTTCTAGGTAATGGTTTACTGAGATCCTGTCGTCTGAAGAACATTTCTGGTTGTGCTTTCAGGTTGCAAACACCACCACTCTAACATACACAGTGACGAACCTAAAGCCCAACACACTGTATGAGTTCTCTGTTATGGTGACCAAAGGCAGGCGCAGCAGCACCTGGAGTATGACGGCTCATGGCACCACCTTAGAAGCTCGTAAGAAACTTGCCCACGATTCACAAGCAATTTAAATAAACCTAATGACGCTCTCTCTGGTTCTCTCTCTCTGTGCCTCTCCTCCTGTCTCTCAGTCACATGCATACGTAACTATCAACTGTGAAAAAGTGTTTACCACCCCAGGAATACCCTCAAATACATTATATGGACAAAAGTATAAAGACGCCTGACATTACGCCACCCGGGACTTTAATGATATTGCATTCAAATACATAAACTTTATTATGGAATTGGTCCGGTCCCCCCTTTGCAGCTTTAACAACTTCAACTCTTCTTTGAAGGCTTTCCACAAGATTCCAGAGTGTTTCTCTAGGAAATTTATGCCCATTCATTTTGTAGAGCATTTATGAGTTCAGGCACTGATGTTGGACGAGAAGGCCTGACTCGAAGTCTGCATTCCGTTCATCCCAAAGGTGTTGGATGGGGTTGAGGTCAGGGCTCTGTGCAGGCTAGTCAAGTTCTTCCCCGCCGAACTCTTCCAGCCATGTCTTTAAGGAGCTTGCTTTGTGCACTGGGACACAGTCATGCTGGAATAGAAAAGGTTCTTCACCAAACTGTGTCCATAAAGTTGGAGGCATGGCGTTGTCCAACATGTCTTGGTATGCTGAAGCATTAAGATCGCTTTACTAAAAGTAAGGGACCTACCTCAAAACCCGAAATATGGGTGTGTCCCAATACTTTTGTCCATATAGTGTATCTTAAGTGAAATCACATACAGTCCAGCGTGGGCTTCCACATGTTTACAGACTGATGTTAATAAAATGATCATGGGTGAATTTCTCTCCAGTTCCAAGCTCAGCTCCCAAAGATGTCACAGTGGTCAGTAAAGAGGGCCGCCCTCGAACCATCAACATCAACTGGCAGCCACCAACTGAGGCCAACGGCAAAATCACAGGTATCGAGTGCATTCTGCAAACAAACTGTCCTTCTCATATCTGACCTTAGATTTTTAACAGAGCCTTTTATTTCAGTAATTAAGGACTCCACATGAGTTCTTAAAATGTATTGGAATCTAAATTACCGCATGACAGCGGAATATGGTGGACAAAGCCTCTGGCTGGGTGGGCCAGACTCACCCAGCAACAGCAATTTTGTAACATTTTAAGGACTTTTTTTGTTGTGCTATATTCCCTACATAATTTGGGGTCTTTTGAATTTAGCATTTTACATTTTTTACACAAAGGTAAGGTCATTTGTTCAACCAGTATCGTTCCATTACATAAACATTGTGGTATGTTACAAATGGTATATTACACTTTTCACAGTGATGTTTTTTAATGCCATATCCGGTATGGTAACAATAGTAGAAGGAAAATATTCTTTTAATGTCATTTTGTTTATTGTGACCACTTGCCTTGATGCATTTGTGCTGAAACAGTGTCAGCTGTGAATTAAATTTTTTTTCTTAACTCAGAGTATAGAGTAGAGTCAAGAAAGAAATCGTGCTGGGTTGAGCGTGTTGGCCTTTAAATAATACTTTATTCATTACCATGACCTAGAAAAGATCAGATCGTTTTAGTAGCCATACATGTAGAAGTTATGATCATTTCAAAGGGCTCGCAGATATTTTATTATGCTATTTTATTTCGTTGAGAGCATATAATTGATTCCGACCCCCTCCTGATTTTATGACACAGTGCTTTGATTAAAGCCATGAAGAAAAATCCTGCAATTTCTAAAATGATCAGGCCTCCGCAGGAGAGATCTTGAAACGTATTGGTGTCTAAATTATTCTGACAGCTGACTAAGCTTATCATTGGGTGGTCCAGCACCACTCTGGAGCGGGTCTCTGTTATATTTCTGACTGATCTCCCCCTGCCTGCAGGCTACATCATCTACTACAGTACGGATGTGAATGCGGAGGTGCATGACTGGGTTGTAGAGCCAGTGATGGGGAACAGACTAACGCACCAGATCCAGGAGCTTACTCTAGACACCACGTACTACTTTAAGATCCAGGCACGCAACTCTAAAGGCATGGGACCGCTCTCCGACACGGTGCAGTTCCGCACGCCCAAAGGTAATTGAGCTGATAACAGCACCACCCTGAGGCCTCTTTAACACTGATTTTTGAGTAAGAAATCAAGGAACATTTCATAGCCGTCGTTATGGGTATAATGAGCATCCTACTGATACAGGCATCATAAGGGCTGACTCAGACCGAATAAAAAGACTGGCAAAAAAGCTCTCTTTATGTAAATACTCCTTTACTTCTGCATACATTACCCTCACTTACTCTGTCTGCTTCTCTCTCACCCTCCTTCTCTCTCCGGCTCTGATTTGCTTCTTTCAGCTGAACCCTCTGACAAAATGTCGAGTGATCAAGGTAACTGTTCTTTTTTTTTTTTCTACCTTTCTTTTGTTCAGTCTTTTCTTTCTCACTGCTACGAAGCCAACTTTTATCCTCGTCCCACTTACCCCCTGCTATTAAAAAAAATACCAGCTCAGACAGTTTGTACCTAGTGTTTTAACCTTGTTGTCAGTAGGCTTCCACGGCACGCCTAGGGGACGCTCTCCTCTGCCCGATCAAGGATTTGGATCCACCCTCGGTAAATATGCACTCCATCACGTACAAACAGTGCAATGTAAACTAGCCTCAACCTTGGCTCCTTCGTCTCTCACACTCTCCCTCTCACCCTGTCTTTGTCTCTCAGATAAGCCGGGAATCACAGGCAGTCAGGAGAATCACATCCTGGTGATCGTCATCATTGTTTCCGTGGGAGTGTTCACCATCATCGCGGTGGTGGTGGGGGCGTTTCTCTGCACACGGCGCTCAAATTCCCACCAGAAAAAGTGAGCTTTAAAACACACACAATACAATACATTCTGCATCACTATGTCACTTTACTCTGTAGGCCCTGTAACTGAATAGATTTTTTTTCCCTTCAGAATCTTCAATATGTAACAGTGGTTTTAGTGATTAAAATCAGTTACATGAGGAAATGCCGATTTTACTTAGTAGAAAAAGTATGAGTGTGAATCTTGTGCTTCTAAGGTCTTAAACAGTCTAATTTGCCTAAACCTGTAAATACCTGTTACTTACTTGGGCAGTGAACTATGTACATGCTCTATAATCCAATATCTTAATATGTAAAAATCATAAAGACAGTACTGTTAGCAGCCATGTCTTCCTCCTCTTAGGAAGCGAGCAGCCTGTAAGCCCCCAAATGGCTCCCATAAGTATAAAAGCACCTCTAAAGATCTGAAGCCCCCTGACCTTTGGATCCACCATGAGCGCCTGGAAATGAAGCCCATAGATAAGTCCCCTGAGCCCAACCCGGTCATGACTGAGACCCCCATCCCCCGCAGCGGGCAGGACCCTTCCAGTGAGTCTGGCCACCAGAGATGCAACTCATGGCAGTTTGTCTCCAAATATAGACTTCTTTGCAGAGGCCAAGTGTTCTAATGTGTTTGTGTTTGCAGGCCATGAGATAGAGGAGAGTGTGTCTACACTGGCGGGAAGAAAAGGAGTGAGGCCCAAAATTATGATGCCCTTTGACTCACAGCCCCCGCAACGTAAGCTCTGTTTGAAACCTAAACCCAAAGACTTGGATGTCGCTGAATGCTTAAAGCCCCAGGGATCAAAGTGTAAAATATTAATTAAGTCTGCATGAGTGTTAAGTTAACCCTTACTCCCAGTTCAGCACCGCTGCAATTCACCTAAACACAACAGCCTGAGCTAAGAAATGAAATGAAATGGGCCCCCTACAGATGCAGGCTGTGTTAGAGACTCACCCGCGACTGATGACTTTCTATAGCATCTAACATCTAAATAAGTTTCTCACTCACTTTATTGTGGAATTGCTGCCTTGGAAAACGGACAGACATATAAACAGACAGATCACATCCAAACTCATAAACTAACTGGCTAGTTTTCACAGTCACTTGATATTTCTGCAACTCTAAAACAGGGAGACTGCAGGGGGGACAGTTTCCCATGGGGGACAATCCAGAGGGCTACTGACCTACACATTACCTAAGATTAGGACTGCACTGTTTACATCGAAAATTTTGGCAAAAGACTTGGACCATCTAATTAATAGTGGAAAATTATTCACAGGATAAACATTACACATGTTTATTGTGTGCACACAAGAGCAAAATGTAGCTATTTCGAAAAAAGCCAGACATTCCCTGGGGCTTTAAGATCTATTGCTATCGCGTTTTGTTCCATTGCTGTAGCAAAATATAAAAAAACAGTGACCGACATCTGGAAGTAATTTTGCAAAGTACATGTTTTCAACAAAGGAAATTGCTTTTGTTGTCGGTCACTGTTTTTTCCATTCTCTTTCACCTAACCTGTGTCAGGTGTTTCTCATTGTCCTGGTCCAGGCTGTGTCTGTCAGTGATTCGCTCTCTTTTTGTTGCCGACACATAATTCTCCTGTGTATTCTCAGCTGTTATTAGTGCACATCCCATCCATTCCGTTGACTATCTTCATCATCATCATCACCATCATTATCACCCTCCACCTCGGGGTTACCTCCATCATCAGATCAGTCTGAGGGCTCCTGCCACCCCTTCCTCTCCTGGCCCTTATTTAGATAGGGCTCCCTCATCAGGTGAGACTCATGCGGCATGATTTGAGCTTGAAATATTTGTCTGAACCCAGTGGGACCTGACTGTTCACGTTAATTAGATTTAGACGTGTTTGGATGTCATTTCTCATTTAAATGTTGGGCTCAGGTCAGTTTCACATTTCACTTTCAGATCTTGAGTTTGCTTTAAGGGTATTTATGACCATGTTAGCAGTCATGGCCTAAGTGTGTGCAGTGAGCATCAATAATTCATATGGATTGGTTCAAATTTGTGTAAGTCAGACTTGAATTTAAAACTTAATGCCAAGAGCTGGGAGGGACTGATTAAATCTCCAATGTAATTTATTGGCTGTCCCACCAAAGGGCTTAGAATGTTTCGTATGTTATGTGTTCTTTGTGGTAAAAATGATTTGTGTTTATATTACTTTTGGAATGTTCCTAGTTCTGTCTCATTCAGTCACATGCCATCCCATTTTTATTGCTCCAGTTTCAGTTCCTGAGTACACGTGTAGGTGTGCGTTCCTGTTAGTCATAGCCAGCCTTGCTGTGTGCATTTCTGCCAGTCAGCATCTGTAGTATTGTGTTGTAGAATGAGTCCGATTTTGTAAATCTTTGTGTGTGTTTGATATTGTCATGCTCTGTAGAATCTGTAAGGACGCAGCCCCCCGCCCCTGAACCTCCAGTGGTCCCGACTCAGGTGTCCAGTGCAGCAGAGCTGTCGCACACAGAGGCAGTGATTAAAGAGGAAGACCCTCCCTCCTACAAGCCGCCCACAGCCCATGTTCACCCCACACACCCCATGAAGAGCTTTGCTGTCCCCACTGTATCCATCACAGCTCATAACCCACCCAGCTCTGCCCTGCCCTGCACCCCTCTGCTGGCTCAGCCAGGTGAGCCTGGTACTTTCTCTTAATGTTTTTCCTTTTTCCTCTTAGCTTTTTTGGATATCCCAATCAGAAACTGTTATTGAAAGAGGAGCAAATTATATTCGAAAGAAGCGTTTCGAATCATTTTTATGTATAATATTATTCTAATATACCAGTCCTGTTCAACCTCACTTGTTTACATAATCGAGTGTAATTAATCGAATGCTCTATAATCCTATAATTATAGAGGTACAGTATAGTATACAATATACAGCCAAAAAAAAGTACTGAAATCACTAAAAAGTTACTATAGTGATTCCATTATTTCAAGGAGGCTTTTTTGTCCTTGTGTTCCAGATTTCTGTGGTATTTTTTCCTAAGCCCTTGTTTTTTCTGGTGATGGTCCGGTAGTTTCTTCACATCTGCCAGAATCTTTTGAGCATCTGTTCATTGTAAGCATGACTGATGCCCCCCCTGGCCTTGTGCAGATCCTGAGAGGATTGACTTTATGAGAGGTTTGAATTAAGTGAGACATGGCAGGTGGTATTAGATAGGTCTTCAGGTTATAGTTATTGCGCTGTGAAACCGGTTTTTATTTTCAGTTCCCGGTGTGAAGACAGCGTCTATAGGCACTCTGAGCAGAGCACGGGCGCCGATGGCCGTGACGGTGCCCAGCGCTCCTGATCAAGGAGAGACCAGCAAGATGCTCCCACAGAAAGAGACTGTGAGTTTCAGCCTTCCTCCACACATCCTCTGAACACTTCATTGTTCTCCAAGTGTTAAAACTGTTTCTGAACTTTTTTGTTCCTCTTCTCCTTTTATTTTTCCTCCATCCCACATCATTCCACCTTCGAATTGCTGCCTGGCTGAATTTAAACTGTGTTTGCACTTGCTGAATCTAACTCATGAATAACAAACTACTAAACAATGTTTTATGCTTTCTAAACAATATACTTTGACATTATCTCAAATGCTTGGCTGAAACCTGTGTGTTTTACACTTGATTTTTCTCCTTCTCACTACAGCAACATTGACACTGTTTCACACGTTTTCGGCATTTATGTTCGTCACATATCTACCTCATCAGCTCATCTACCACCATGCTTTATCACACACTCTCATCTTGTCCTTTCTCTACTCTCTTGCCCTGCATCTCTGGGTGTGTGTGTGTGTGTGTGTGTGTGGCTTTGGCTATAACTCTAACCTGGCGTCCCCCTGCACGGCTCTCTCTAAGGCGTATGAGGCGGATGAGCTGTCGGAGGAGATGGCTCACCTCGAAGGTTTAATGAAAGACCTGAACGCCATCACAACAGCCTGACAGCACTGAACCCGCTCTAGGGAGCTGAACCCAGACTCCAGCCCTGTCTGTTCTCAGGACGGGCCCAATAGTTTTCTTATGATGACTGACTACAGATCATTTTGGCTGAATTCTCAGTGACTGACCTGCAGACGAGCTTCAGCAGATGTTTGTTTCTCCATTTTGCATGGATGGAAGGGGAAAATAAAGGAAAAGCACTCCAGCGAACACCATTTTGTTCTTTCAAAAGAACGTATCCTGGACATTTTTAATGATGCGGTTTTAGGACCACATAGAAACGTTAAATGGTAAATGTTTCTTTTTTTATTTTGTATGTGTACTTGCACACATTATGCATATGATCCTTTTTGTCGTTAACATTTTAAGTACTCATGTATAAGTTCATGCATACCAATGGGCACGTGTGGGTGTATTTATACGGATGTCATTTCAAGTAGCTGTTGCTCCATTTACATTTGTTTATATATGTAAAAGGAACAACTTTCAGCTCGTCACTGAAGAATGAATACGCTCATTTTCCTTCGTCCACAGAGATAAAATGCTGGGGGGGGGAGGTTTCTTACACGTTACTCTGTGCTCTTTCCAAGGGAAACTTGTAGCATAGAATTGAATATGCATCATGAGGAACACTACAGGCAAGGGCATACAGGATTCAGACATAGAGAGAAATTTCTGTGGATCCTGAAAATGCTATTTTTGTTACAAAAATTAAAAATGCAGCTGCAATGTAACATCAGCAAGTTAACGATGCTGTAGTTCATGTGGTGCTTGTGACTTGGAGACCTAAGACTTTGTGAAAGGACCTCAGATCTTTGCAAGAGCATCATTTTTAATACCTCATGAGCTCACAGTTAGGCTGCCAGATCAGTCGTGTGATTGTTTCATCCATGTGAGGTGCAGACACCACAAACAGCACTCAAAGGTGTCTCTGGTTTTTCCAGAGCCCCGGTCCATTTGAAGGGGCTCCCAGGAAAGCGGCCGAGTCTTTGAACTTTAAAAAGGAAAAAAAAAAAGTGCAAAGATTTTGACCTTTCTACACTTCCAAAAAAAAGACAATTTTTATATTAATAATTTTGTTTTTATAAGAGGATAATGACTTTGCTTTGTAAACATTGTGAGTAAATTACAATGCGCAAGGTTTGTGTTTTGTTTTTTTTTTCTCTTTTTCTCGATTCGTCGTTCCAACACTCCTCCCAAAGAAAGAAGATATAATGAACTCTGCCTTGCTGGATGCATTTACGTGTACAGTATCTCGTACAAATGAATGTTAATGTGACTGTAAGAATTTCTGCTAATTAATAAAGTCAATGTTTGTAAATGTGTTTACTATATTGGGTGGGTGGGCGATAGAGGCTGAGCCAATGGAATGGAGGGTGCACAGAGTCAAAAGGTCATTTGCACTTTTTATATGGATTTAAAGAACAGGATTGCTGATGCCATGTTAAATATGAAGCTATTTTATGTAACAATGATGTAAGTAAGCAGCTGGTTTTATCGAAAGTACCGTTTCATTTTGTCTTGTTTTACAGGCTTTTGTGCTCTCGGTTGACGGCTCATACTGCTTGTGGGACATGTTGTTTTTGCTGTTGTAGAATGCTGTAGAAAGTCAAGTGGAAAACATGTTCCTTCTTGGTGCTTCAATACATTTTTGTAATTCATCTGAAGTTTTTATAAGACGTTTCATTCATTCCCCAAAAGTTCTATTAAATATGTAAGGTAACAGCGCAGGCTTGGTATACACTTAATACACACACACACTAGTGACATACCAAGGACATCTGCTTATACTAATACTACAACATCTAAGCCACGTGGCTAAACCTATGCTACCATTAACACATTTAAATAAAGAACAGACATAAGAATTGTTAATGAAAAGGTTTAATTTGCTCAAACACTATATTCAGTAAAATACCCACAAGGATAAAATACATGGATTCATCAAACGATACTGAAAAGTCTTGATTTATTTAGAAAAAGACTTGTACTGGTGAATTGTATTTAATGTATTTCTCCTTCCATAAGGTGCAAAACAGATCATTACTGCCTACTATTTTTTCCAAAAGTAGAATCAATTCTATAAGGTCACCGTTAATCAACATTAGACTCAAGATTTTAACCATATTGTAAAGTATTTTGCAGGCATGACACATGTAAGGCCTGTCTCCCTTAAGTCTGGTTGCCACATGAGGTGACATTCAGCAGCTTTGGACAATTATCCTTCATCAGCTACAAGCAACATTTTAGCTGAATTTAGTTAAAGATTACATTCTGACTCAAGTGATCTGAAATCTCCCTTTATGATCATGACCAGACCTTCATTACAAAATTCATGAATAAATTTGGCATTGAAATTAATACGGCTATATGCCACCCCCCAACACTTCAAATGTTACAAACTTATGGCACTACTGCAGGATCAAGTTGAAGGGAATGCAGAAGGAAAAAGTTGAAATCATACAGGCACATTAATCTGAGTCTATTCATTGTAAACTAAATGCAGCTGAATGCAAGCAAACCTAGACTGAGTGCGTAATCACTTTGGGGAAAGGCTAATTTTGTTCATTGTCATTCTTTATTACATGCACACGAACACGTCTCCTGTACCTTCACTAATGTGGGCCAGCCTTAAATTAGTTAATATACAGCATAACCAAATCCAAATAATGCCAACACACACAAACACAAAGCATACGTACAAATATACAGACATAGCAGTCATAGCAAACCTCATAACCTCAGTTTCACACAAAAATATGTGAATTCCAAAAGTGCCCCTGCCGTCCAAAGACCAAAGCATGATGGAGAAGATCCACATAACTTATCACAGCTGCTTTGGGCGAGTTTTGGGTTTGTGGTGGCTGATGAAGGTGGGGGTCCCCATACCCACTGAGATGGGTTTCTAGGTGTCTAGTCCCTCTGAAAGGAGCTCTGGGCTGCAGCGGAGGTGGCGCTGGCCGCTGCGCTCTGAAAGCTGCGGTTAGTGAGAACACCTTGAGAAAACTCCTGCTGGGCTTTCTGGAAGCTTGCACCAGTGCGGCGATAGTAAGAGTGAACCTAAAGATCCCCAAAAAACAGGTGTATAAATAAATTACGTGTAAATTATGTTACATTACGTAAATTACGTTATATGTATTCACAGGAACGAAGTAAAATAAAATACACAATTTTATTACTACAAAGTACAGTGCATGGTAACTAAGATTATAAATAATAAAAATAATCTTTAAATCTTTAAAATGTTTTACTAATATTCATTTTAAAAAAAAGTATCTAATCACAGCCACAGTTCTTAAAAAGCACAAGTCCATTTGCCAGACTAATGTTACTAGTTGTAAAACTAATGGGCAGACTATTAATCTGAAGATAATGTCTAAATCTACCCACACAGTGTTAAAAAAGGTACACATGTACAAAATAACTGCCTCAGCATGTTCTTACTGCTCATATTTGCAGTAAAGATTTGAATGTATCAGGTACAGGTCTGATTTTAAAAAAATGCATAAAAAAAAAGTCTGATTCAGTTTCAATACTGTAATATACACTGAATATTACAGCTAATTGAAAATTGTTCTAAAATTCCAGCAACCAGATAACTGCAAAACAAGGTACTGGTGCATTTTTTAATCCCATAGTGATTACTAGTCATTTTTGTATTAATTAAATGGGGAAAAATAAGACATACCATTTTTAGTAGGACAACTGACAGCACAGCACACGTCGTGAAGAAAACCGCAACCACCATCATTACGATACTCACAGCCAAGTGTGAACCAACAACATTTATGGCTGAAATCCATCCACTGTGAACAAAAGATACAGTGGCGTAAACAGTATCAGTCCTCTGAGACAAACCCATCAAACAGGAGACTGACAAAGTAAAGATGAATGGAAACATGGAGGGCAGAAAATGACGCAATAGAGCAGAGATGCAGTTAAAGACCTACTTCAGACACAGAGAGAGCAGTGAAGAAAGGCCCGAGAGATGTTAGTGTTTCCAACTTAGAGCGAGCGGAAGACAGCGGCAGAAACACACCTGTCACAGAGGTGAGATGCAGAAGAGCTCATAGGTGTAACAAAATATGAACATTGTTTCATTCTGAAGTAAGCACACCACTTTTCAACCAGTTTTGCCTCGACATATTTGAACCAGTTTCTCTTCTTAACACTATTACTTATATGCATGCCCACTTATATGCAAGTTCCCAGGGTGAAAAGTCAAACACCTTTGTACACATCCACCGATCAGCCATAACAATAAATCCACCTTCCTAATACTGTGTAGGTCCCCCTCGTGCCACCAAAACAGCTTTGACCCATCAAGGCATGGAATCCACAACACCTCTGAAGGTATACTGTAATATCTGGCACAGAGACATTAACAGCAGGTCCTTTAGGCCCTGTAAGTTGCGATGGGTCTCAATTGATTAGACTAGTTTGTCTGGCACATCCTCCAGATGCTTTACCGGATTGAGCTCTGGGGAATTTGAAGGCCAAGGCAACACACTGAAGTGTGGCAGGGTGCTTTATTCTGCTGAAAGAGGAAACTGCCATTAAGGGGTGTCCTTGGTCTGCATCAATCTTTAATTAGGTGGTACATGTCACAGAAACATCCACTTGAATGTCAGGACTCAAGGCCTCCCAGCAGAACATTGCCCAGAGCATCTCACTGCCTCTGCCAGTTTGGCAGTTTTCCCCATAGCGCATCCTGGTTCGATATCTGCCCAGGTAAGTGACGCACTTGGCCGTCCACATGATTTAAAAAATATGATTCATTGGACAGGGCCACCTTCTTCCATCGCACCATGGTCTAGTTCTGATGCTCACATGCCTGTTCAGTGATGAACAAGGATCAGCATGAGCACTCTGACTGCAGTCCCATACGCATCAAGCTGTGATGCACTGTGTTCTGACACATTTCAATCCTGCCAGCATGAACTTTTTTTTTTATTTTTTATTATTTTGTGCTACACAAGCTTGTCTGTGGGATTGGACCACACATATCTATAAGCTTTGGGCACCCACCACCACCTGAAATCAGTTTACTTCCTCTCTGCAAATTTATCGTTATAGCTGATCAGAGCATAAATATATCTGGGGTTTACAGATACAGTAATCCTGGTCCTCTAGGATGAGAACTGTATATTAAGTGTTCCAGTAAATAAATATTTCAGAAAATGCAAATCATCATTGGTCCAAATTATGCTGTTCAGAAATCATACAACCACATGCTCAACTTTTAACCATGCCTGGAAATATCACACACAAATCTCAAACTACTGTGTCATTTTCATAAGCTGCAAGTCATCTGCCCACACTTAATGCTGAGTGCCCTTAATAGACTGGCAGTCTACACTGTCCATATGTAGACATTGCGTCATACTGTGGAATGGCTAACTTTCTGCATTTTAACAGCTCCCAGACACATGAGAGTCAGCAGCTGAATCAAGGCGAATTCCACCGGCATGGCATGGCTGTGCTTCTCACAGGCCGAATTACATCTTTCTGTAAGCACTGATCTACAGAGAGTTACACTATACTGGTTTAGAAATCATTTGTCTATACATGTTCATACTTCCTCACACCATGGCGCACAAGCACGTAGACTCACTGAAACACTTAACCACAGACAGGTCTGCCAGAAACTTTCAGAAGGAGAGAAAACGGAAAAACATAAGATCATTGCACTCACCTGTTCCCCCATTTGGGAATGCCAACACTCTGAATGATGGTCACCACTACTTGGGCAAAGAAGATGAAAAAGAAAAAAAAGAAATTGAAGGAGCTGTCTGTCCTAAAAGAGACAACAAAACATATTTGTTACTGGGACACAATTACAGAAACCTTCACACCAGACAGTATTGGCTTGTTATGGTATTAAGGCAGCCTTTCTCTGACATCTACAATGATACTTAGTGAATATTTCAAGTATTGTTTACAGATTCCTATGTGTGCGTAAAATAATAGAGACACTCACTTGAAAGCCTTGTAGACAGGCCTGTACCAGCACAAGAAGGAGCAGGGAGTGAAGAGGATGAACCATAAGATAGAGAAGCCGAAATCTACTCCATTATCTGTGTTGGCGGTGAAAAATGCCAGACATGCCAGCACGTTGAGAAACAGAGTCACACAGTACACTGTGAAGGAAAGAGGTAAGGGATAAAGGAAGGAAGGAAAGGAACAAAGACCAAAAAAGAAGGAAAGCAGATCACTTTCATGTCAAATACAGACAGGTACAGACTCTTCATCTGCGTAAGTGCACAGCAGGTGTGTTTTGATATGACTACATACTTTGAAAGAGTTGAGGGAAAAATCAATTAACATTATTTACAAAAGGTCATAAGAATAAAGTGCATTTTTGAATTACACAATATGATCTTTGGCTTGTCTGTGACACTGTAAGTACTTACACATCCACAGGTAATACATCATTTTGCAGATCTTTTGATACTCCTGGGGTATTTCCTCAGAGAAGTCCTGATAAAAGCATGGCTTTATGGGAAAGCTTTTGGGCAACGGGGGCCAGTTGTTCTCTTTGCCTGCAAAAATATCCCACAATGACCTTTATGTTGGCATGATTTGACATCACAATATGCACAAATAATTAAAAAAATAATGAACCTTTTCAGATTTTCAAGCCTTTCAAGCATATTTAATACAAGGAAACCAGTGGGACACAGCAAGGAGGTGAAAAGGTTTGTGTTTGTGTAGATGCCAAATCATTTCAGAGCTTCCAGAGTGTGTGCATCGTTTTAAGGAGGGGAGAAATAGTGCCAGTGCATTCACCTTTAGTTAAGTCAGTGCAAGGCCATGACACAATCAGTGCTGTTCATATCCTCAGTATGGCAAAATACATGTTACAGCACAATGTCATGCTGGCTTTTTTTCCTGAAATAATTCTCAGTCTGAGAAAAGACAATGTACAGTACCTGTAGTTCCTCCTCTCCTCTGCAGGTCCTGTTCCCTGCGGTCTAGCTCAGCTGCTTTTCTCTCCAGCTCCTCCTGCTGTTTCAGCAGGTTCGCCTGGGCTGCAGCTGCAACTGCCTATAGGAGCGACACAGTTTCAGTTAATGCTCTCTCACAGATTAAGTAAAACATACACTTCTCATGCACACATCACAAGAACAAAGACGTAATTAATACAAGCAGAAAAAAAAAAAAAACACTTGCTGAGCTGTGTTTTGATATACTCATTTTAAGAATGTCATCATCATAATAGTGTAGCATCACTGTTTCACACAGGCACGCACACACACACACACGCACTGCACTGCAGTATGCAAGATGCTGACCTGAGGGCTTGGCTCCACAGAGGGCTGCAGCACGGCTGGCTGCGAAGGAGCAGCAGAGGCTGGAATTGTGGAGCCTGTCACAGCTTCCTACACAGGGAGACAAACAGAGTTAACAAACACACTCAAATAGATCTGATTCTGGATGAAGAACAGAAAAGATTTACAAATGCTGAAAACGGATATTCACTAAAATACCCACACACTGAACTCATACTTTAATACTGTAACTGTATTTTTACTTTAAGGATTGAAAGCCTCCTGGGTTGGTCTTTCTGCAGTCATTGTATTTAAACGAATCTTTTCTGTGGATGAGATAAACTGAGGATGTGATAAACTGAGACAGTCCTCTGACTGGACTGTTATTGTACATTCTATAGTCTTTTTTCAATATGTTTTCATTCCTCTCACCCCAATTATATGTAGATCTCACCAATATCATGTATTAATTCCACCAAAATTACAGGGTTTGAGATTTGCTTTCTCTAGTAAACATGAGCAACAGGGTAAAAAGAAGCACCAGCTACTGCAAAAGGCGTTTCTGAGGTTTGAATTGCTGTAAATTATTGCTTTGTATTTCCTTCAAAGCATTTATATGAGGTTACATTGTGTATTACCACATAAAGTCATTCTTTTAGGTTGAACAGATTAAACATTACTCTGGGCCAGATCTCTGAATGAGCCGCCATCACATCAATAGATACAACAGAATGTATTACAGATGTAGAGCACAAAGAAACACCCTTAAGTACCTTTATCATGTTCAACATTAAAATAAACCCCAAAGAATGCCTGCTTAATCTAGGTCTAAATTTAATTTGATCTAAGTCTTAAAATGTGACCGTATTGGCTATGTTTAGACCAACTCTATGTGTTTGATAACTTACAGAGTCCGGGGCAGGGAAAGGGTTGAACTGCTCAAAATGCTCCACTCCAGAGTGGGTCACCTGCGTGACAGAGGGATCCTGAAATACAAAAACACATTCCCCAGTATATCATTATTATTTGGTCACATAACTCATCTTTAGCTTAGTAAAGTAACAGTGGAACAAAGCAATAATAACGTTTACAGCATGTAACTGCAGATCTCTCACGCACAATTCAGTCTAGGAGAACAATGTTAATCATTAATACCAGTGTTAATTACAGTGTAAATAATTAATATGGAGATATCCTTACTCTCGAAGACTCCAGCCATTCAGTTATGATAGCTGGAGCTAAGTGTGAAAAGTATAGTGGGACTAAGGGGCACCAGCCCACCGCAGGGCACGTGTTATTATTATTATAATAATTATTATTAATATTAAGAATAATTATTAAGAATACAGTGTTCCCCACAAAGTCATAGTTCACAGTTCTTGTGAGTGTTCTTCTGTTTTTCGTTTTGTTCTTTTTAAAGCCCTGTATTTTTATTACTGTACATTAAATTAATTACTGTATTTACTCTGCTTATACCAAAGAAATGTACCGTCTATAGAGTGGTAACATCGGTATTTTACATTCTAGCACTGCGGGAGACCTGCTGTCAGTGTACACTGTACAGTACGAATACAGGTTTACATTTTTTTTAAAAGGGTAATGTATTAGTCTGAGATTAAAACAAAATTAAAGTGTTTTGGGAGCATACTTGAGGGCATAGTTACATTATAAAAATAGGCAATACGTAATTATTTTAATATACATAGAGATTTAAATCTGGTTTTTGTATTAGAATAATAAATTATATATAATAATAATTATTATTGTATATTAATATTGTTCATATTGTTATGAATATTATGATACATTATTGTTGTAATAGTATTATTAGTAGTAATAATAACAATAATAATAATAAGCAGCATCATCTTAGACATATAAATGTGTTTAAATCTTCGCATGTCTTCAAAAATCACAAAAAACGTCCATTTGACCTGACGTTGTGCAGTGAGAGGGTGAACCCAGTATTGGCGGTGATGTGTGTTCCTTTCCTGTCTATGACGCCTTATCAGGACGATTTTTAATAAAACAAGAATGTCAACGCTTAGTTTTAACAAAGAATAGGGATCCATGATTTTATTGCAGAACTATTCACAAAGACCACCCACATGTAAACACTTTGGACTGAATAATTACTGCTCCCACAGGTAAATGCATGAAACTACACATTGGGCTGCAGGTTGGAGTTAAACAGTGTCAGATGAACGCCAGTGTGTCGCCTCACTGAAGTCAATTAGGCGCAGCTACAAAACAACAAAAACGTGTATGGCGTTCAGAGGGCATTCATTTATTCAAGATTCGAACGTTCATGTGGACGTGGCCTAAGAGTGCCCGCAGATGTTATTTAACTAAAAAGTAAGAAATAAATAGTATTATTCAGTAGTGTGATTAATTGAATTACATTAAAAATATAAATGGCCTAAATCAGCACAGCTGGGAACTAACAATTTAAAGTGAAATGAAACATCACAGAATATTTATTAAAAAATGGGAACATTTTTGAAATGTTGTCTTGCACTAAACGCTGTCTTCTCCAATTGTACTGTTACTGGTGGGTTCTTTTCTTGCACTCTCTTTCATCCTATCTGCACTTGTGGTTTTGTGGTGTTCAGTTCTGTTCTGTTCTTGTGTTGCAACATGGTCCTGGAGGAACCACTGTGTACTGTGTGTAGGTGGTTGAAATAACTACTTGAAAATAGGTTTGAGGGCACTTTGAGCCACTTCCCTTTATATAGCAACCTTTAACATTTTTGTGAACCACCATGCTTCAAAATTCTATTCCTAATTAAACAGATTAAAGAACAAAAATGCAAAGCTAAACCTGACTAGAATAGTTCATGCACATCAACATAATGTACTTAATACATACTGTATTGATCTGGTTCTGGCAGTTCTGTCAGGAAATGATCACATGGGTTACCAACTACTACAACATTGGCCTAAAGCAATACTTCAGAAGTGTTCCGCAGCCTTTGTCTACCTGCTGGGCGAGTCAGTCTGCTGTTTTCATTGACTGGAGAACGTTATTCAGCTCCGCTCCTTGGACCCTTTGCTGGTTTTTCTTGTTCTACCATGCTTGTTTCAACCCATCAGCAAATTAAAGGTATTTTGTATGGTGAAACAAATTGTTTGCATTAGGGTTGGGCATTTCAAATAAAAATACTATTCAGTATTCACTGGGAACTATTCAACCATTCTTCAAAGACTGAAAAATACATTCGCAGAGCTGCAGTATGTTCTGAGACTTTTCTATCAAAACCAGCATTAACTATATCCCTCAATTTACGTTACAGTAGCTCTTCTGTGGAATAAGACCAGACAAGTCTTTGCTCCCCACACGAATCACTGAGCCTTGGGTGACCAGGGTCCTGTTGCTGATTCACCGGTTGTCCTTCCTTGGACCACTTTTGGTCGTGAACACCCTCATGACCTACTATTTTGGAGATGCTCTGACCCAGTAACCTTTCCATCACAATTTGGCCTTTGTCACAGTCCCTCAGACTTTATGCTTGCCTATTTTTACTGCTTCCAAAACATCTTAAAAAACAACTTAAAAAACTGACTGTCTAATGTTTTCCACCTCATGACAGGTGTTACTGTAACAAGATAATCAGTGTTATTCACTTCACCTGTGTATGTTTTTTTTAACAATCAGAGAAATGTTTCACTAAAATACTGTATACTGAATGATGTATGCTGACTATTGCAGTACTGTATTTTTCCACCTGAGTTTGATATGACCAAATGTCTGCACTATATTTTCCTGTACCCTACCATTCATGCTTATGGCTTTACAAATGTGTTAATTTCCACAAGTGTGAGTGCATGTTTGATCATTGGCTGTTTCCCTACAATTCTCCTGATTCATTTTAATACTGTATATCAGCAATATATGTACTCTGTAGGTTGTGCCCAAAAAAGTAGCCAAATGCTTCATCTGATTTCACATTCTGTCACATTCTTGTCCACTTTATTTACAAGAACAGATGCTAAATATATCCAGAACAGCATATTCACTGGTTTAATGACGTTGCCAGTGTGAGGGTAATTCAGGCCTGCCTTTGTGTAGGCTGCACCTCAGCCTTGTGTTATTTGATACAACCATCATCTCAGTTCACACCTGTAGACACTCCCTCTATGCTTTCAAGGTGTTCATGTTAGGCTATACCTCTACACGCCACTACACACAGTGATACTTAGATAAGCAGTCATTTCTGTACCCGTACAGCGTAAATAGCCTAGATCACATTTACCTCTTCTAATCTATTTAAAGTATGCTTTTTACAGACCCCTTTACAAAGTAATAGTTTCTACGTATACAGAACTGTTTGAAAAATGGACGAAGGGACTAGCTCATTTCATGTTTCTAGATTAGGGTTCAAACTTTTTCAGCCAGAGACCCCTTCCAGTATGAAAGAAGTTCAGTGGGGCAACACAGTCCTAATACTCAAATGTTACACACAATAGGCAAATATGTATCTGATTTAAATAACTTTGTGCTATGCCCGGCATTACTGGTGAATAAGCAATGTCATAATATGCTTTTCTGAGCATATTGTGAATACTGTACTTAAAAATCTTACGAAGAGAGCATAACAGGACTTATTTGACTGAATTTAGTGCAGTGCTGGCTGTAAAGAGTTATTTATGTTTTTTAAAGGTTTTAAAGATATTTTTGATATATTTTATTGTCTGTACGAACTTATCAAACCTCAGAAGAACAAAATACAGTGATAAATATGTCATTAAAAAATCTTAAAGAACTGTGATATCAATTAGCCACCCCCAATTCAAGTGTTATACAAAGCTGAGTGGAGAACACTGTCCTATATAAAGGTTTATAGACTATTGACTCAGAAAGAAGATAAGAGTGATCATATCTACCAAGTATCAGACACAGGAATTTACTCATGTCACATCATTTTTTTTTAAAAATGACAAAGTGCCCTGACTATATATCATGGACCTCACTTTGAGAACCATGGCTGAGGACTTAAGATGGTACTGAGGATGTTTAAAGACTTAATTAACTTCTGGACAGGGTCAAAAGCTACACATTTTTTTCTACACTGAGTGAACTTACTGGATTTCCTGATTAAATAGGCTGCTAGTCCAGTAAATTCAGTAATCCTATTTTAGATTCACATCCCACCCCACAAGCAAACATGAAACAATCACGTCATGCAGAGGTAAGGAGGCGTGATCCTGTTCCAGAGTAGTGCTTTAGGAGGAAGATAGGGAAAGAGAGATAACAGCTGCTCCATTGTCCTGTTCCTGGACACGGGCTAATTATGTCATAAACAGGATATCTTTAAACATACATGTTTTTCCTCAATACCTTACAAACAGGGTTTTTGTGTCAATAAAGCTAGTAATGGAAAACATAAAAGCATCTCAAACTGAAATGGAACCAAAAAGATTGGATCAACATGGATCAGTAATCTAGATTAAAAGGCTTTTCAGTGGAGAAACAGCACAGCCATTGCAGTTAGTTCATAACTCGGTTTGGCTTAGTGGTTAGGGAGTTGTCCCTGCAATCAGAAGGCTGTGGGTACGAACCCCAAGACTGCTAAAGGCACCACTGAGGTACCTTGAGCAAGGTGCCATGCCCACACACTGCTCCCCGGGTGCTGTGGGTTTCATGCTGTTCACACTCTGTGCTGCGGTGTATAACAAATGCACACTTTACACACAGATTTAGGTACAGAGCAGATGGACCAGCATGCTTTTACCATACAAAACCATATAAATGAATTAAAGTGCGAGAATTTGTGTTTCACAATGAGGTGTTTTTAAAAGACAATGAATCTTCTGAGTTACTGCTGTATCAGAGCTAATTAATAATCTACTACTGCAGAGAGGGTTTCCATTACAGTTCCTGCTCATGAATTGTATGGGAACAGCTTCTGAGAACCAGTGCAAACTGACAGATGATGGACACACTGCTTTGTTGCTCTTCACTGGGTTGGGTAATAAGTCTGTATACACCATCTGAATCACGTGTTACTACAAATCATTTCTTAAAAAGCAAGGAAGTGTTCTCTGATGTCAGTAAACACAATGGACCGTGATGGTTGCTGACATTAAATAGCTTTATCCTTTTGGTTAAGAAAGCGTGCAATCCTGTTTTAACCTTAATTTTATATTGTCACTCAGCCTTAGTTGCTGCTGAGCCCTTTTCACATATAATGCAAACACAAAAGTGATGTTGACCATGCTGTAGTCCTAAAAATTAGCCAAAGATTAATTAACTGAAACTTAACCGGAAACCACCCGAAAGTAGAGATTGAGGAATCTAAAGTAAAGTAAAGTAAAGTGAAGAGGCCTCTTAAAGTCACGTGTGAACACAGCACCGCACAGCACCCAATGTAAACAATGTGAAATTCTTTCTCTATATTTAACCCATTCACCAAGTGAAGCAGTGGGCAGCCAGGAACACAGCACCTTGGCAGCAGTGTGTAGGGACGGTACCTTAATTTAAGGGTACCTCTGTGGTGCCACTGGCAGCCCTGGGATTCGAACCGACGACCATCTGATCGCAGGGGCAACTCCCCAACGACTAGGCCTCCAGCTGTCCCATAAAACATACGTTTAGATAATAAACTTGTTTTATGCCCCTACAACCCAGTCTTTATGAAGTGTCAGTAACAGACAGTGGATGCATTAATTTCCAACAATAGCCTTGCAAGAACTTCTTCCTATAAAAGGGCCCGCCCTTCTTCAAGGCCAAGTCACGCCTTAATTGGCAGACAGGACTGTCAATCACGAGCGGTACCCAATCAGATTGCTACTTAAGGGTTCCTGACAACGCCTCCTAAAAACTCTTGACAAAATGACAAAACTGCCCAGAAAGACGCACAGTCTTACCTGAAACGGGTTAACCTCCCCCGGATTTTCGAACGGATTGCTGTCGAACCCGGACATATCGCCGAAGTTCCCTTCAAAGCAGAATACAAAGAGAAAACAGCTCGAAAATGAATATAAACAGAGAGCTGCTGCTGTATCCGCGGCCTTTCAACTCCGTCCAGCACTTCCGCAGCTGGGGCACACTGCGCATGCGCGTAACCGAGGCGTGGACGTCACCGGTGAGTTTCGGGCAGATTTGTTTTTATTTTCACTTTACTGTTTATTTTCAGACGTACAGTTTGATAAATACAACACTGTATGGCACTGTGTGTCAAAAAGGTAAACAAAAATATTGTTTAACTCCTAATTACTTTTTTGTATTAGAGTTAAAACCATAAACTAGGAGTTAAATCCGAAAGAGCGCTGCCTTTTTACAATGACGAGTGCTTAAATACTACACATATTGATTTCTCTTTAAACGTCATAGATTTAATATCAATACTTTGACGTCACAGCACCGTAACTGTCAAGGCTGCAGACATGGAGGAAGTGAGAGGTCAGTGCTGTCTATGTCTCGTCTGTTTTCATTCATTCTTTAACATCAGTTGGTCTGTCACTGTGGGTAGCCGTACTAGCCGTGATGGTGCCAGTGTGGTTTATTTTTTTAGCTACAATAGTACAGATCAGTTGTCTCGAAGTGGGGACTTGAGGTGCATTTACTGCTGAATTACTTTGTCTAACACGAATACTTGTGATCTGCTCATCATGAGAGTCAGTTATGTATTTTTATCCTTGAATATCATATACTGGGTGTGGGATAACCTCAAAGATGCCCCTTTTCTCTCTCCACAGTATTCCCACTGTCCTGCGTGGTCCAGAACTATGCCTGGGGAAAGGTGGGGCTGGATAGTGAGGTGGCTAAACTTGTTCAGGGTGGAGACCCCCAAGCTGTAATAGAGGATAGCAAGCCCTATGCTGAGGTAAAAACAGCTTCTGTGATCCTTGCATGGAGTTCTCACTGATCTCACTTTTAACCTCCTGATCAATGGCCGTTAGAAAAAATCTCAGTCTAGCTCCTGACAGCAGTATAGACGTGTCAAATATAGGCATATTCTTGTGTGTGTTTCTGGCACCTAGATGTATTTCCATTAATAATGGGCTTCATAAATTGACCGTAGGGGTGAATGTGAGAGTAAATGGTGTGTGTGTGGGTGCCCCGCAGTGGGCTGGAACCCCACCCAAGGTGAGTGCCTGCCTCGTGTTCATTCACCCCAGGATAGGCTCTGGATACCTGCGACCCTAGTTAGGGTTAGGTGCTTACAGAAAGTGAGTGAATGAGAAACACATGAGACCCATGTAAAGGTCTCAAGTGACTCTTTAAATAGCACAATGGAAAGGTCACTGTGAAGAGCTAAATTTACTTTTGTCTTACTTGTGTTTTAATACAAGCCCTCCTTTACTGATGTTAACAAAACAAAGACAGCCCTTTCTTAAAATGCACTTCTTTGTTTTTATGCACCAATCATCCACAACATTAAAACTACCAAGTGAATATCACTGATTGTCATTATAGTGGCACCTGTCAATGGGTGGGATATATTGGGCATCAAATGAACAGTCAGTTCTTGAAACTGATGTGTTGGAAGCAAGAAAAATTGGCAAACAGAAGGAGGTGAGTGTTTTTTATAAGGGTCAAATTGTAATGGTTAGACAGCTGGGTCAGTGCATCTCCAGAACAGCTTAAAAGTTCCTAAATATGTAATCCAATTTAATAATAGTTAAATATGCATGAGCTAACACTTCATTTACTTTTCCTTAATTCAGATTTTATTGAGGTGCCAGTACTTGAGAATGAATCACATCTGAGAATGAATCACATGTCACTAAACTTACCTCTGATTGTTTCTATTTTCAGTATAATATAAAGATAATAATTTGTGAATTTTTGTAAGCCTGTTTCGTCTTTAGCAAGAGTGCCAGTAATTCTGGAGGGGAACTGCCAGAATTTTAGCTATTTTTATTCTTTTCCGATATCAGGTCGGCATTAGTATTAACAGCTGTTCTGGTGATTCAATTGTGTGTTGTTGTGTTATTAGGTCATCTGGTGTCTCTCAACAAAGCAAAGATCAAAAAAGTGTCAACGTCACAAAAGCAGAACATCATGGGCTGAAAAGTCAGCATTATTAAGTCCGAAATTACACCTAACACTTAAGCACAGTAGGTGACAGGTTTGATACTTTTAAGTAAGAAAGTGAGCAATGGCTGCCTTAGCAGTAGGTATTTACAGGCACACACAAGTAAACAGGTATACCTCTGAAGACTAGGAGATGAATGAAGAATACTTTCATGAAGGAAAATTGTTAAATAGATGTGTCAAAGATAGGGCTGTAATGATAGTCAATTCATGATTCAGTTCGATAGGCAATGACAATGCAGCACTTAAGTTTGATACACTCAGTCAAGTAAGATGGAAAACATATTAATACTCTTACTATATTTAAAATTAAATCAGAATGAAGCTGGAGGATTTTGATGTGGATGATGTATGTGAATGTGCTGGACTGGGTTCTTGACTGACATTGGTTTAACGCTATAAACAATTCAGATACAGCAAATATCATAAATAATAGAATACATATCCTCCGCAATGCATCATGTCACATTCTTGCATTGGGAGATCATGATATATTGATGCACTGTTACAAGAAGACATAAAGAAAAGGATACAGAACGAGAACGCTTGCTTCAAGATTAAAATCACTGGTGCAGAAGGCCAGGCTAGATTTGGCTAATATATAAATAAACAAACCTATAATAAGACCTGAAGCAAAGTCTTATGAATAGTTTATGTTAACCTGTAGCAGAGTGACAGGTAGAGGAAAACGTGAAGGTCAAAAGGAGCTGCCGATGATGCACCACCTCATCTGTGGAACATGCTGGTTTAAGTATGTCACTCACTTATCTTTACTGATGATGTGACTGCAAACAGGAGATACAGGATTATTTCTGAAGTATTCAGAAATCTCATAACTGTTTAGATTAAATTCACTAGATGCTGCTTATAACAGGACACATATAAGCAGTTCATTAAACTGTTCTTTGATGTTGGTGGTGGTGGTATTTTTTCGTTGTTGTTTTTTTAGCTTTGGATGGGAGCCCACCCAAAGGGCGATGCCCTTATCAAAGACAACAGGATATCTCAGAGGACTCTGGGGCAGTGGATTGCAGCTTACCCAGGATGCTTGGGGTCAAAAGTCAAAGACACATTCCACGGACAGCTGCCCTTCCTCTTTAAAGTGCTGTCTGTCAACACTGCACTGTCCATCCAGGCGCATCCCAACAGGGTGAGTAGAGAGGGGATCTCTGGAAAAGAAAGTGTGTTATATTCTACTACAGTGTAAAACTGCACACTAGGCAAAAATATAACATCACAATATTTCAAGACATTTCTTCAAAACACAACATGCGTCACAGTGTTCAGATTTCACAGTTTGGTGAGTTGAAACAGGCAAAAAGAACTAGTAGTGCCAAATTTAGAACAAATTTAAACACATTTAAAGAGTCCAATTCAGTCAAAATAAAAATCCAGTTTTACTGAACGCTAAAGTCTATTAACCAGGACTTAATTATGCTTTATTTTTTAAAGAAGCCCTGATGATAAATATTGTCAAATTGCCCAGCTCTACTATATACTGTACTAAGAAACAATGTAGCATATTTTATTACATTTTTTTTTTTTTTTTAATTTCCAATTAATTAAATATTGTTCCAGGAGCTGGCTGCCAAGCTCCATGCCCAGTTTCCCGAGCACTACCCCGACAACAACCACAAGCCTGAGATGGCCATCGCTCTCACACGGTTTGAAGGGCTCTGCGGCTTCCGGCCGCTGGAGGAAATAACCGCCTTTCTCAAAGGTGAGTACAAAACACATACAGTGGTGGCAAAAAGTCTACATTGAACATCTTCTTTACAGTAAGTAAAATCACAAAGAAATAATTAAGATGCTGAACTATTTCTAGGTCATCTGATCTGATCTACTCAGGCTTTTGCACAAATATGTGGAATTTGAGTGCACTTTCTCATTAAAGCAGAGCAGGAACATAAGGAAAAAATATTAGGATAATTGTTTGATAAATGTTTTAAAAGTATAATTTGTAATCTTAGAATGGAAGGATTTTCTCAAGTCAACGGTTCCAGACGTTTTTTGCCACCACTGTAGATGTCTCATAATATTATACATGGAGTTAGCGACCTGATAAACTCGTACATGTGCAATATACAACATGTATACAACATATACAACATTGTCCAGTGTCATCGAGGGGGTAGAAGGGGGCTGATAAAGTAAATGCAAACCTCAAAGTGCACCTGTATGGTTTGGTATACCTGATAATACTATCAATGATACATTGCCGTTTGTCAGTATACGCCCATGGCGAGATCGAGGGTTTAACCGTGTCTGTGTTTTTCAGCTGTCCCAGAGTTTCATGCCCTGGTAGGCAATGAAGCAGCAGATGAGCTGCAGAGCAGCGTGGGTAACCCAGCCCGAATCTCTCTGGCTCTGAAGAAGTGCTTCAGTAGGATGATGAACTGTGAGAAGAAAGTATTTGTTGACCAGCTGAACATGCTGGTGAAAAGAGTGTCAGAAGAAGGTATGCTGTCATGCTAGATTTTGCTAGGTGTCTTGTAGCATAATCCAGGTCCGCCTTTGGGTCTAGAAGCCGATTTTGTTTGTATTATATTGTTGCTGTTTCAGCGGCTGCAGGAAAAGACACATCAGGCAGTAACGGAGAGCTGTTACTGCGGCTGCACTCGCAATACCCAGGAGACATCGGCTGCTTCTCCATTTACTTTCTGAACTGTATAGTGCTGCAGCCCGGAGAGGCCATGTTCCTGGGAGCTAACGAACCTCACGCCTATCTCTCTGGAGGTCACTTTATCTTTTATCTATCTAGAGCAATTTATCATGTCTTTCAAAGAGAACAGGTTCTGGAATAATGCTACATAAGCAGACGATCAATCTGAATTGTTCAGTTAAAACAGTTCAGTCTCACTCATTTTAGTGTTTAAATAATTGATATCTAAATATTTGAAATAATATAAACCGTAACTCATCTTGTGCATAATATGTCTTGCAGACTGCATTGAGTGCATGGCCTGCTCGGATAACACAGTGCGCGCTGGCCTGACCCCGAAGTACATTGACGTGAACACGCTGTGTGAAATGCTGAACTACACTCCTGCTCCAGCCAGTGCCAAAATTTTCCCCTCAGTTCAGGACCCCTCAGACCCCTGCGTCTACCTGTACGATCCACCAGTACCAGACTTCACCGTCATGAGGATACAGGTACAGACTTCAGACAGCTAAGTGGGATGGAAATACTTTTGTGACTGTGATACATTTATTCGGTCTGATGTAAGTCAGCTTTACTTTAGCTTTTATTTTATGGATAGAGCATAACCCAGGCCTTAATACACACTGCTTTTATTGCTGGTCGTGTTATATAATTAAGTCTAGGATGTTACATTATTAGACTTACTTTGCATTGTAAGAGAAGCCCTTTCATGCTCGTACTATGAACCGCTAGTGTTATGCAAACTGCCTATCAAATCATCATTCATTTGCATCAAACTACGTAAAGTTAAATAACCTAAAATAGATTTGCTCGTGTGGTTTCTGACATGCTGACACAGTGCTGTCTATAGAAATAGAGAAATGCATAGACAAAATTCAGGCTTCAAGGATGCTCTTAGCTAAAACATGTTCATTTGTAGGTGGCGATATTTTTTATTTATTTAAATAAATCTGTGGTATTTATATCCACCTCTCTTATTGCAGTTTGTGTACATAGCATAGTGCATTTAGTGCTAAGCATTTTCTGAGTTTTTCTGGAGAGTTTATTCTTTGTGTCTCTGTGTGCCTGTGCAGTCGTAGCATATCCAGTTTCCTCGGGGGTCAGTAAAGTTTTCGGATTCTGACACAGAGTCAAGAACAACATATCTTAGTCTGTTTGAGCATATTAACAGCACATTGGTTTAATTCAATTGTGCAATGATTTATGTATGCTATATATATCTATATTCAGTGGTCTTTGGTTGGTTTCTAAGCGTTTAAAACTTAACAGTAGCTTTGTAGCTCTGGGGAAAACCTAAAGCAAAATTTCAGAAATTAAACATGCCTTTGCTAAGCAACCACATTTGAATTTAGTTCTGAATGAAGTCGAAACAAGGTCACTCCTGGCTTCTCCCTGCAGATCCCCCCCTCAGTGAAGCAGTACACTGTGAGTCCTTTAGACTGTGCTGGAATCCTGCTGGTGGTTCAGGGGGAGGCCAACGCATCTTCCGCTGCGGCCCTCGCTGACATCACATTGCAGAGGGGCTCCGTGCTCTTCACTTCGGCCAATGAGAGCGTCACGCTGCAGGTGACATCATCAAGCGGGATGACTATGTTCCGAGCCTGCTGTCTGCTGTAAGGGAAGAGTGTTTTTGAGTATTCCATTCTCCTTAATGGGACACATCTGATCTCACTACTGCATTTGTCACATTTTAACCGTTTTAATGTTCTAATGCTTATTTGTCCGTGAATCCGAGGGAAACTTTCAGGGTAACCATGCAGACTTCAGTAATATACAGACACATAGGGAACAATAGATATATTGACAAATACCCCCACTCACCAGCATGTACATGAGAACATATTGTGTCTTTTCCTCGTGGACCCACTTTTTTAACTAACTGACTTCAATAGTGTGATGGGTCAATACGAACGTTCATGATGTGCCAGACTGCTGCTCTCTTCGCATTTATGTATTATGAAGTTATATATACTTATGGGTTAGCATGGCAAATATCATTTGTACTACTACTATTGTTATTATATTTTTGGCTTGTTTGAGGACAAGCTATATAAATTTAAAATTCTCCATGTATAGGGTTTGGGGTAATTCACTGCTTCCCTGCAAAAATGCCTGTGCATGGATTTTTAAACAATAGAACAACTGCTCGATTCCCGATTTTTGAAGCCACCTCATGTAGAACATTTAGCATAATTATTTGAGAATGCACAGACGCATGTTTCGTCTACATATGTTTGAATTTGAATTCAGCACTCAGCAAGGTTCAATTTGTTCTTTACATGAGGGTGATCCTTAATGTAAGAAAAACAAATTGAACTCATTTTTTGATCTTTTAAATAATCTCTTCAGAAGGAAGCCACAATCTTAATAGTTGATATGTCATTAGGGTCTCCATCATGTGGATTTCACTCTCAGTAATTGAAAACTAATCACAATTCAGGGATGCTTTAAGAAAATCAAACAAATTGCTTTTAACCATTTTCTCGATTTAATAAAATATTTTAACCTTTTTAATCAACCCCTCTTGTGACAGATATATCTTGGGTGATTTAACTTCTGTGAAAATGTGTGTGTTGTATGAAGCTTGCACATCTGACATTAAAATGTCTTTGAGAGTTTTGTTTTTAGACATGAAAGTTGTTACTGGTACCTCTTGCCCCCAGTTCCTGTGTGATTGCTCAGATACAGCTTGCACTAGAGTCTAGCAACAAAGGACAGAGGAATTAATGTTATCCTGATGTGTGTTTACTGTAAATTCTGTGCCCTTTTATCTGTGATTTACCTGAGGCCACTTATGTCTCAGATGTACAAGATGGACTTCATATTATGTGACTGCTACCTCCAGTGAAGGTTTGGAATGTAGGCATGGATTGGCATTTTTGAATCTGCAGCGGCATGAGTCTGTCAAGGCTGTACAACCCTAATAAATAAGAGTTCTGTACTCATTCTCCTCGCATCCTTATTTTGGTTCCTTTTTATAATGCACCACCTACTGAGTCTATAAGTGTCCACCCCCAGAGCAAGGCTACCAAACGTAATCCAACAAAACTTGTAGGTTAATTACCTTTGAAATTATGGGTTATGTAGTGCCAAAGGCGTATAATTGTTCTTTAACAGGCAATCCACCAAACAGCAGGATTAAAATAGCAGACTGAAAATAAAAACACTTTAAATAAATAACGTTTTATTAAAATATAAATATTCTTAAAAACATAAAATGTTACATTTAGATCTACAACCAACTGCTTTTTTCATAGCAGTGAAGAACTGAGAAAGGCATGAATGGCCATATGGGTACATATTCTGTCAAAGGCATCTTACTGAATTCTAGTATTTTTAATATTTCAGACTTTATGTGGAGCGGTGGTTTTATTTTTTGTGATAAGCTTAGACTCCTCCACTGCCACTGTGACTGTCACTGCCTTCTGGAAATGTTCGAAAAAGTTACTTTGGCCTGGTTGTCTGGCAGGCTTGACCGCGGTGGTCTTCAACCAGTCCAGACTAAATGTGTGATGCTGGATTTGACTGGCCGTGGGCCGGAGGGCCCAGTAAAGCTTCTGCAGGGCTTGTACATCAGCCAGCGCATTGTGAGCAGCATAGGAAACACCGAGTACAGTCTTGACCAGGTTCTCCTGCTTAAAACTCTGGACGCCACTGTCCTTGAGAAGCTGGCGAGCCAAAGGGAGACTGTCCAGGAAGCCCACAACTCCTGCCTGGAAGGCTGCTTTCAAGCCAAACTCATCCAAAGCTCTAGCCAACACAAGGCAATCGAAGCGGCGAATGTTGTGGCCCACCAAAAGCGGGCGTCCAAACATGCGAAGGAAGGTTATGAAAGACACCAAGGTTTCCTTCAGAGAGTTGGTGAGGACCGGCCTGCGGTGCAGGAAGAGCCGATGCCTCCGCACTCTAAAGCCGGTCACTCTGGAGGCCCCAGGCTCCATCCTGCAGCGGGGGACCATGAAGAGGTTCAGTGTGTGACTGCCACTCACTGCTGCCAACTGAACGATGTCACATGAGGGCCCTATATGAGAGGATCACACCACATTATGTTAGAGTGTATACAAAATGCAGCTATAAGAAACTATAGTGCAAAATGTTCCTGCACACATACCCAGACCCGTAGTCTCCAAGTCAAAGAACACCGTGCCGGGAGAATCGCGATCCTGTGTGTCCATGTCCTGCTGAAGTCTTAGTGGCCTCTTAGAGAAATTCAGCACAACAGAATCAACAGGTGTTGATTACCTCAGCTACTAGATTCAATACAGTCAGGCACCACGGGTGTGTAGAAGTATTAACACCATGTTTAAAACCGTCTGTTTTAAAGCACTTTGCTGTATTTTCTCGTTCCGTCATCCAATTTAAAATCCGCGGTCAGAACCCCATGGCTCAACACCAAATGCCTCCCAGTTCCCTCCGTAGTCCACGACTCAGTACCTGCAGTTCAACATTGGCTTCTAGACATAAACAAGCCACAAGAGCAACGGGATGCTGAATGGGATTCAGCCCTCAAGTCTCCACATGTGCCTGTCAAGTTTGTCGCCTCCTAGTGGATCGGAAGTGTTTCACACGTTGGTGAACATTTTGGGATCATCTCTTATTGAAAGAGGACATTATAAACATGCATATTCATTACCTTTATAAATATACGACATACGACGTTTCGAGTTTACGACACTCACGTGGGCGAACTAGTTTAGTGGCGCGCAGCGAAAGAATGCGCAGAATGCGTAACGGAGTAACGCGCTGTATGAGTGAGGGAGTATACTTACGCGCAAGTGTTCCGTTTGTGTTGCTTTGTTTTGCGACTTTTTGGCCTTTATCATGGCTTCTGAACGATTTTTTTGTAATTTTTTTCTTAGTTGTGTTCATAGATTGTACAGTTGTGTTAGGATAGGTTATTAACTTAGGCTAGGGTGTGTTTTGGGTTACGGATAACGGATCTCTGTCGTAACTTTAGGACACCCTGTACTGAAATGCGCCCAAATATAAACTGATATAAAGTTAGAGGAACCCCACTCTCCATTATCCATCAGAGATAAGTTCATGTGGGTTTTGCAGTGTTTTTCATGCTGATTTCAAATCTGTGTTTAGTTTTTCCCTAGCACGTACAGTTTTTGTGATGAAGCTAGTTATATATTGCATGATAGTGGTATAATTAGCGTATAATAATCATATACTAAGCGTTTTTGAAGAAACAGTGGTAGCTGACTGACATTGATCATCATATCTATGCCACCGTTTGCGCCTATCTGACTTCACACTGAAAATATTGAAACAGTTACTTGATGGGTGCCTGCGGTTTAATAAAAACCACATGCAAGTCTATTGCAAATCTAATATTATTCATAATTCAAAAGGTTGATGTGACTGAAAAAAACTGAAAGCAGATCTGAAATCAGCATGAAAAACTTTTCTGATGATTACAAAAAAATTTTTTTTGTTGACCTGTGTTATCATTATGTAAAGGGTTCATATGATCCTGAACATGAAAATCATCAATTTCCACAGAGTTAACACAGCATTCAGTTTTCAGCCCCAACATCCAGTGAAAGCAATATAACTAGTTTATATAGCATATTTTATAGTCAATGGTTACAACTCCTTCACAACTGCCTTTTCACACTCATTCTCTATAACAAAGCTTGACATAGGACAAAAACACAGAATGGACCATAGGATAAGCAGAACAGGAGCACCACAGAAACAAAGAGGGAAAACAAACAGGTTTAACAAAAATACAAGAGCACCTACACAACTAGAATTTACCATAACCAAGTTTTACAAACAGCAGCATGGTTAGAGTGTGGTGTTAATGACTCCAAGGTTGTGGGTTCGATCCCCGTATGCCGCCTTTATTTAAGCTGTGACTTTATGGGGTAGCTGGTGGCCTCTTGATTAGAGAGTTATACCCCTAATATAAGAAATCCAGGACTGCTAGTGGCACCATTGACATATTATTGAGCAAGGTAATCTCCCCATATACTGCTTCCCGGGCGCTGCGTCACTGGCTGGCCACTGCTTCACTTAGTGAATGGGTTAAGTGAGTTGCAGGTAACTGCGTGGTATTCACCAACAGTGAAATTTTGTCTCAAGTAAGTTTCAAGTAGCTACAATCAGGCTAGAGTTGTGATTAAATGCTATGGTTAAAAAGTTAAAAGCTTACAGTTCAGGTAGTACTCTTTCACTTTAACTCCCAGCAACAAACTGAAATTAAATATCAGAAGACAGCCTTGTAGGCTCTAGGCCTTAGGAACATGTAGTAAGATGTTTGTGAATGGGCCTATAACCATGACGTTACAACAATGCGTTTTCTGACTTACCTGATATAATGATTTTCTTTGCCCTCTGAGAGTCCTCATTCTCCACCTGAAGGCAGGGTTTGGGACACCATGTCACAGTGTTTCCAAATTCTATCATGTTTTGGTTGTCTTCTAAAAAGACAAGTGGAAGATAACAGTCATTTAAATGTAGGTAAATAAAAAAAACTCTACTCTAATTTTCCACATTCTGAGGACAACAGCCAGAACATGAATGAAGAATGGCAGAAAATTTCACAAAACCATCAATGCTCCAGAAAGGCCCTTTAGAATGAGTTAATCAACTTTGCAGTCATTCCATGGAAGTGTTCAATTCCAAACTTAATCTAAAACACCTAGGCAAGGGCTCTGAGGCATCTGAATTTCAGAGATACAATATACAGTGCTGTGAAAAAGTATTTGCTCCCTTCCTGATCTCTTATTTTTTTAATGTTTGTCACACTTAAATGTTTCAGACTATCAAACAAATTTGAATACTAGACAAAGATAACCCAAGTAAACACAAA
>JBBJLS010000128.1:15016016-15032908 GCA_037577275.1 Bryconaethiops microstoma
TCTCTCTCTCTCTCTCTCTCTCTCTCTCTCTCTCTCTCTCTCTCTCTCTCTCTCTCTCTCTCTCTCTCTCTCAAGCAGCTTAACCACTAGGCCACCAGTTTCCCCTACAGTCAGTGCTTTGTTTCTGTTAACAAATCCTGTTTTGTGTATTTAGAACTTGATATAAAATACACAGAGCAGACGGTTACACAGTTGTAAATAGGCTACACCACCAGTTATTGGCTACCTTTGTCTCCTCCAGGCTGGATTACTGTAATGCACTCCTCATCGGAATTCCTGACAAGAGTATCTAGAGAATGCAGTATATTCAGAACAGCACTGCCAGGATCCTGATGAGGGTGCGCAAGCATGACCACATCACCCCATCCTGAAAACCCTCCACTGGCTCCCTGTCCCACTCAGGATAGGAAACAAGGTCTCCCTCCTCACCCACCAGTGCATTCACGGACATGCCCCCCTTTATCTACAGGAACCCCTAAACCCCCATACCTCCTCACACACCCTCCGTTCTGTAAACACAAACACCCTTCAAGTCCCCAGAACCAAGCTCCGCAGCATGGGTGACAGGTCTTTCTCATCTATGGCTCCAAGGCTGTGGAACGCCCTCCCTGACTACCTGAGAGTCCCACAGTCTATTGATGTATCGAAATTTAAAAACTCATCTTTTTACAAAGGCATTTTGCTAATGCATTTTATAGATTTTTCTACTTTTTTTCTTTTTGTTTGTTTTTGTTTTACTCTATGAGATTGCTAACATATAAAGTGTAATACAAATAAAATCTGTTATTATTATTATTACCAGGACAGGACTATAAAAGGTTTGCTTTTTAGCAGACATTTGATTGGCTGAGCTCATCAGTAATCTGCTCGTTCCTTAGTTACTGCTATCTCTCTTCACGCCTCCTATCCTTCTCCTGTACTCAACATCGCTTTCAGAGTAGGAGAGGAGCACCAGAAAGGGTGGGGAGGACAGGAGCAAATGCATGTTTCTGGATGTAACCTTTTGAATTACATGGATGTGGGCGGGTTAAAAGTTTTTACTGCAGCCATCCACTAGAGGGGCTCAGAGTTATGACTTCACTTTTCAACTGCTGTCATATCTTCCATTCATAAAAGTTATGTATGACAAAAAACAGAAATATGATGGTCAATTACTGGATTTACTAGATGTTGAACCTCTAAATAACTACTGGTTGTTGAACACTGGTTGATGAAAGAATACTAGTTGATGCAGTACAATGTACTGCAGCTACTGCAGAAATTTAAAGAGTGGAAAGTTTTACATTCGATTAGATTGTTGTAAATGTGTCTGAGATGGCTATTTCTGTAATATTTTTTTGCTATTTTTCTTTGTCTGGAAATCGTCCAGGTCCTGGGTAAAACTGTTAAGACTGAAGTTTCTAAGACAATCATAAAAGTGTAATACAAGTGGTACTCTTTTCCTGCTCCTCTTTTGTACAGCATTATTACCACATTTGAGTGTCAGTGAGGCAGCTGGTGGTCTGGTGGTTAGGGAGTTGCCCCTGCGATCGAAGGTTGTGGGTTTGAATCACAGGACTCCCAGTGGCACCACTGAGGTATCCTTGAGCAAGTTACCCTCCCCAGACACTGCTTCCCGGGTGCTGTGTCGCTGGCTGCCCACTGCTTAACTTGGTGACTGGGTTAAATGACTGTTCACACTGAGTGCTGTGCTGTGCTGTGTTTACGTGTGATTGCAAGGGCCACTGCACTTAACTTCTCATGTCTCTATTCGGTCATCTTAATATTCCTCCTGTTCATTATTGCTTAGTCCCCTTTTCACAACAAATCAGATTACACAAATCCCTCTCTTTGTGAAGCTTTGCAAAAATATCTATTATTCTGTTCATTGCTATTAACATACACCAATGGAATAATTCTCTGAACTACATGAGCATACTGATGAAATTAGAGTCGTCCCGCCACTTCAGCCATCTCAATACTGGTCCCTCGTTGCATTGGCTTTCACTGTCCCACTTTGGACCAGCCCACCAATCAAATCCCCTTCAGAAAGTGAAATCCCAGAATCATTAGGTGAGTTGTGTTGATTGGTCATTTGTGGCGTTGCCATAGCAGCAGGAGCAACTGAACTGACTGTATTAGTTAGAGCCATGCTGCTTCTGTTGATGTGTCGTAGGCTGTTTGCTGAACTGCTTACAGGTCCAGTGCCATTACAAAGGCTACTCGTGCTGTTGATATTGTTATTGCTGTTTGTTGCGCTGGATGTGTTTACGCACCCTGAACTGGTCTGGATGGGATTGCGTGAGGGAGGATTGAATGAGAACACCCTCTCTCCCCCTCCACGGGCACTGGGAGGTCCCGGCTGCCCTTCCATAGGGGAAGGAGTGTCAAGAGAAAGACGAGGAGGCAAAGGGCGATGGGACAGGAGCCCCTGAGCAGGACGTGGTTTGGGTAGAGGGTCAGGGAAGGAGAAAGCAGGTGCAGGTGGATGTTCCCCATCCCCTCCCAGCCAGGGGAAAGCTGAGGAGGGTGGGGGTGGGATGTGACTGGGGGTATCCGGAGGAGGCAACTGCTGTGACCCCAGCAGAGGGTGAGCTAGAGAACTGGAACTTTGTGCCAAGTCACCCTGCGGTCTGCGGGGCGGACGGGGTCTGTGGACAGGTGGGGGAACACAGTGGATGGGAGTCTGTGGGCAGCTGTAGAAGCCGGGTCTCTCATAAAGGGGCATGGAGGAAAAGGCGTACTCGGCCATGTCCCGATCAGACGGGCTGTGGGCGTGGCCGGCTGTGGTGGTGGCCTCGGGGTGAAGGTAGAGGGGGAAGCGGCTTAGAGGAGCGCGTGGGCGACGGCGGAGGAGAGAAACTCTGGAGGAAGGAGCGGCGCGAGGGAAGCTGGGAGACTGCACACCTAAAAGACGACTCAAACTGCCCAGCAGGGGAGTGGAGTGATTTGCTTCCTCATGCTCCTTGATCTGCTCCAGATTGTGCTGGAACTCCATCTCTTCTTTGGGAACACTGAAAGAGGGTGATTTACCAGAATTGGCTTTGAGTTCTACAAGCAGGTTTCACTAAGAAAAACCATACAACGCCCACAACACAGAGTCCTATAGGAATCTTATAATAAATTAAGACAATTACTATAGTTTACTGTAGTTTACTGACAGGAATTACTATAGGACTGTGCTGCAGAAATATTATATGGAGGTAAGATTGTTATAGAACAAATAAAGAAATATCATAGCTCCTTACAGTATGCTACAAAATAATTAAATTAAGGTGCCTGCAACAGGACGTTTTTTCATTTTTAATAGGTACCGGTGTGTCATACAGTGTGAGAATCTACAAAATCAGGTCAATTTGAGATTATTCAACAACTCAAGGCAAATACGTGATGATTCAAGCATGCAATTGGTTGTAAGCCTTCATATACTTTTTTTTCCTTGTAACCCCATTGCAATACAAGACATGTTTATCCATAAAATGAACAATCATATGTTGAAATGCTAAAATGAAAAACAGCACATTAGTAACAATCATCATGAATTTTGTCCATCATTCTCAATTTGATTAGGTTAGTATAAACAAGGTAAGACTGAATTCCCTGCGTCCACAATCTCAAAATTTTGGTTTTGTCAGTTAACACCAAGGGTAGTAACATAATTCTTGACTCCAGATTATAGCAAAAACACTTAAAAACACTAAAACCTTATTGGATTAAACTAAAAAATGTTTACATTTTTACAGCTTAATTAATACAATATATTAAACAATGGATCTGTTCAAATGCAGGCAAAATACAATATTGGCAGGCATATACAATAAATATACAATATACAAAAAATATACAATATTGGCAGGCAAAATACAAGCTGGTGCTAGCTTAGTGCCTCATTGAAAGCATAGAGAGTATTACTGTTGGGCAAATTGCATTTTTGAAATAAGTAATAACCTTTTGAATAAATGATGGCTATTGTCTAATTTTTGTGGCATTCCTCCACATAACAAGAAAGCAGAGATCCCTTATATCCCTACAATCACTAAACATCAAGGTATAATAAAGGTGCATCTGAGCAATTGCTTGTGACTTGAATTTGAAACATTTACCTGATGTCCAGAGCAGACCCCATGTACGAAGGTTTTCGGTGTTCAGCACTGGCAGCTGTATAGGGAGGCTGTGGCTCTGATTCATTCCAGTACTTATCTTTCTCTACTAATGGAACCAGGTCATACATATCATCAACTGACAGCAGAGAAACCTGAGAGACGGAGAAAGACAGAGATGTTATATGTAACATGTTATTTTGCTTTCAGATATGCAGATATACTTTCAGTGTGAGGACATAAAAGAGTGAATGGAATGGTGAACTCACTTCAGACATTAGATTTTAAACATACCTGTAAATTGCGGTCCACCAGCCAGTTTGTCTCAAAGTCATCATCATCTTCCCCAAATGGATTGATGAGTTGCTCGGCCACCTTTGAATACATTATTAGCTTCCATTACCAATTTTTATGCACAGAGCCTTACTAGTATTAAACAACTGCAGGTCATTCCAGAGCCATCTTCTTTATCTTGAATAAATATTGCTTTTGTGCTTTTGTCCTCTTGACCTGACTGTGGCCTACACACAATCACACACACCTTGAGCCAGCCGACATAGAAGAAGAACTGCAGCAAGGTGAAGACGGGAAGATAGAAGTCGAGGTTGTGACCTGGGTAGCCTTGTGTGGGGTCAAGAAACTGCCGACCGATCAGACAAGCCAAGAAGAAAGTGTACACAGCCACGGTTACCACCTGTCCAAAGCACACACTTCCAATGAGTCAATAGATTGATTCAGACTAGAACATAATTCTAACTACAGCTCTAAATATCTTATTACAGTACAATCATAATTTTGCACAATTTTGCAAAGTCAGTATTTTTTCCATATAAAAACACGTGTATCACATCAGTGAAAACAGCAGAGTTCAACAAGTTCCAGTTTTAGTTCATTCATTGAATTATTCACTTAATTATGTTAGTGATATTAGCACGGCACTACTCTAATCTGATCAATCACACCTGAGTATATACAAGTGGCAGACTGATCCAGTCATAACCGTACAGCTTCATGCACTGTGAGCGCAACGTATTTAACTCCTAAAAGGGGAAAAGAGACACACAACACATGCAGTGCTATCTGATCAAGCTTTTACTCAGTGAGGCAACATCTCCGCTGTATTCTTTAAGCATGATGAAATTGAGCACTAATCTCCTCCCAAAACAGGTTAAAACATGCTTTTTAGTGAAAATGCAGTGAAAATACAGAGCTTCGCTATGTCATCACACACAAATAGCTGTCAGACGTACATTTAGAATAGCTGAGAGAGCAACGTCATTGTTAATGCGCCCCTCTGTCCTTGCCCTGAGCGCCAAACTGACAAACCACATACTGGGTACCCAGAACTTATTATGAGGAGATGGCAGTTGCTCCAGCTGCCTCCGCTCCTCTACTGTCATCAGCCCTGGAGAGGAGCGAGACAAAGACAGAGAGAGAAGGGAGGAAAGAAAAGATGAAATGAGACAACAGGGAAAGCCACAAGACACATTGTATGTGCCCAAGAGGATGTCAAGTAAGTCTCACACTGGTTTGTTTGCTCATGTGGGAACTGGTTAGACTTGGTTTGACTTAACTTCGTGCTCAGTTCAGTGCTAATGGAGCCAAGGTGTTGGAGAAACAGACCATTAATCCTTGTTGTTTCCTTGCTGAGTCTCAATACCAGACACTGGGGGGTACCACAGCAACAGCAGAGGAATTCCACAGAGCTCTAATCAGCGTTCTAGGCCACGTCACCTAAACCAGCACTTTTCCTGGGTTACACACCAGGATTTTGATCCAGAATCTTCCATGTTGTTCTGCTGACACTGCCTTTCAGATGTAGTAATAAAAATGTTCTAGACATTGATGTAGTGTTGTCCCTCTATAACAGACAACTACAAACCCTCAAAGATAAAACCATAATAGAAAATGAATTTTAGCTTAAAAAAACAGTTTTAGCCTGTAACCTCTGCCTCTGCATGCTACACTTTTCGTATATGCTTGTTGGGATTTGATGAATAATGTACATGCACTAGAGAGGAGAATGCTTTCCAGTTTCCAGTTTTGGTTGGACACGTTTATTCCATTCTATTCTATTCTTTTCTATTCTATTCTATTTCATCTGCATATCTGGTAGCAGGTAAGGTTCAGAAAAGCTTACCTGTAGTGTATAATGTGTAAACAGTGTATGTGGCGTACCTGCCTGCACCAAATGCTCCATGGTGGGGAACCTTTTGTAGACAGCAGTGCTGATGGAGCGGTAGATGAGGATGCCAGACAGGTTAGCATAACGCACCAGACTCCTGCGGATCAGTCTGGCCCCCTCATCTGCCCCTCGAACATGAGCCCCCACCAATGCAGCCAAGCGATCTGGCCACGGGACGCTCTCAAACTGGCCCCACCAGCGAGATACCACAAGGGTCACATAGAAACCTGTCAAACACACACATGCACTCAATCAACAATTTGTATTAACAACAATTTGTATTATTTCCCCAAGAGTTTCGCATCAAAGATTGTAAGTATCTTCCCTGTGAGAGATGTTGAGGAAGGTAATGTCCACTCACCTAGTACAAATGACACAGGAATGAGCTGTGCATACTGATCACAATAGATGGCCAACTTCTCAAACAGCCTTCTCTGTCCATCATCCAAGAGGAACCTGCCATCAACAGTTACACTCTGTTTTATTCTTTATTAACATGTCAGAATACATTAGTACAGCAATGATTTATTTGTGTTCTGTTAGGCTGCAACCCAGCACAGTTTACAGTCGTCCCTGTTAAAAATACACTTGATTCACTCATCAGAGAACCATCAGGTTTAGTAGCTGTGTTAGAGCAGGGAAAACACCAAACTGTGCTGGACCGCTGGCTCCAGGACTAATATTGCCCTCCTGCAGTTAGTGATTAATGACATACTTTTATCCCTTACAGAATTTCTCACCACTACAAATTGAGTAACTGGCAAGAACTCTGCACTGCAAGCCAAAAGTTGCGTGTTTGTCTTGCCCAGACCGATGCCAGAGGCAGCACTTGTGTTTGCCAGTACCTGTAGAGGACACTGATGGTGCAGTAAAGCACAGTGAAGATGAGCAGCTCCCTGTACAGGAGCTTATAGATGCTGCCTTTCCAGCGCAGCAGCAGGTGGGAGAAGGTGCCCAGACGGGCATCCGCTACCCTGCGCGAGTACGTCACTGTCATCTCTGTTCCCTGCTGGCCAGGAGAACCAGCTGTTGCACTCTATACTCACCACAGAACCACAACAAATCAGGTTCTGCTGTTGGAATTCTGCATGGAAATAAGAAAGATACATACTCATGGTCAAATGATAAGTTATGTATAGCATTAATAACAATAATCATTGTGTATGACCGAGATTCTCTTTACTGAGTTTGGTAAAATCTCTGCTCAAATGCACTTACAGTACCTGATAAATAACAGATGAGTTGAATCAGCTGTGTGATCAGCAAAACTTATAAAATGTGCTGGACACCAGCAGATGAACCCTGCTCATATAAATCTATTAGTGTATTAGTCTGATATTAGTGTATTGTGCCCACTCTCTGATGCATTCTGAGATGATGTCAATGAGAAAGCCAGTGAAAGGGAAACAGAGCATCACAGAGAAAAAGAAAGAGAGAAATCATTTTCCTGGAATTTTTTGGTCAGTCAGGCATAGTTAAGCACATCCTTGGTCAAACTGTAAGTCATAAGTCTGGATTTTTATAGCAGAATCTCTACTGGAATCTTTGCTTTAGTGTAATTCAGTTTTAGGCTTAATCTGTGGCTGAAAACTTTAACTGTGTTGGTCTACTATAGGCTAACGTAATCAACACATAAGAAACTTACCACCACACAACTTGATATACTGATCACATGAAAAAATCTAGAATCAAAGCTACTCACTGTGCGTAATGAGACGAAGGTTGACAGCCTTCATAAGTGGCACTGGAGCGAGGGAGGCAGGAGAGGAAGAAAAGAGGGAAAGGGACGCCCACACCTCCGGTCACTTGATGTGTTAATCTCTTTTAGCAACAAAGGGGCATTGTGAGGAAAAGGGTAGTTTAGTAATCTGAACAAATCTTTCACTTCAAAAGAGCGCCAAAAACACACACACACACACACACACACACACACACACACACACACACACACACACACAGAGGACATTATTTATCCCATAATCATAAAATATAAAGGGTAATATTCTGCAATATTGATGGACACTGAATAAGCAGTTTTCATTTATAATAAAGCCTGAGGTTAAAAAAAGGAATAGTGGCCCTGTAACAGTGCAACTGATACACAGCACCACCTGATGGAGAAAATGCCAATTGCCCACTAGCACAGTTTAGTTATTCATTAACCTGTAGCTGCCCAGGGAGGTCAACAACTGAACAACAGAGGACTTGCCCAAATTTCTGGACCAGCCGTCTGGATCTTAGTGCTGCTAAATACACTCTGTCGACGCTCTTATGTCACGGTTATTCTGCAAACTTTCTTAAGAAATCAAGATCAGATTACCTGTATCATTTCTGTTCATCACCAGGTAGGTGAACTTCTTTTGTAGTGTTTTTTTTGTCAGGATGTAGTATGACTGTTATTACACTAAACTCAAACGCGTGATGACAAATGTGCCTTGGGAAAACCAGCAGAAACAGAATACAGTCAATTTTTTATATTACAAATCTATTTTTCATTTTCTGTACTGCTGAATTTTCGGCACCATATAATTTGACAAGGTACAGCTGAGATTGTCTGGTGTGTATGTTTTTGCTATGTTTTTGATATGTTTTTTGCATATCTTACTACACATTACGCATAGTGTCTGCACACTATGAACAGTGAGAAGGGGTCTGTGAGGTAAAAAAATTGTAAGAAAAAATATTTAATATCCTTATGCAGTCAAAACATATTTGTCTTTTTAGTAGATCATCAGGGCCAAAAGAAGACATAATGATTTTATTTCTAAAGATGAGCAGAAATATCTCAAGAATATTATCCAGTGCCTCAGGAACAGGGTGCAATTACTGTCCGCTAAAAGCACTTAATGTTCTCAAGTCTTAACCAGAGACGAGAGAAAGATTAACCTACACGGCTGCACAGAAATTGTAAAGGGCATCAGCAGTAGCCCGTGTCCCAAGTTATAGCACCCACTATAGTTGGCTATAGCTGGAAATTCTGCAATCCTATTTCCTTTACTTACCCAAGATAACATCATTTGAAACTTATTGCAGCAGAAAACTAAAACTGACTTAACAATAAACTGCAATATCAGTTCATAAATATTAACTCTGTCAATAATGTGGCTGGGCAACTCAGTGGAAAACTGTAGCAAAGGGGTGGTGGTGGCCTAGTGGGTAGGATACTTGCCTCTAGATCATGAGGTCATGGGTTCAAATCCTACCTTCAGCACTGCCACTGGGTTCCTGCACAAGACCCTTAACCCCCAGTTGCTCCAGGGAGACTGTCCCCTGTAGTTAGGGAATGAAAGTTGCTTTGGATAAAAGCATCTGGTAAATGTAGTGACCACTGTTATGTTTGAAATGAAAGTCTTTCTAAGAGTCATTCTTTTTGTTGCATTTATGCACAGGGAGATTCCTGAGAATGATGAAGGTCAGTAGCTGGGACCAGAGAAGAAACCTGGTTCTGTGTTAATCCCTCTCATTGGAAGATGGATGCCTTTGAGGGTATCCATGCTGTGCAGCTGTCCTCCTCTCCACCAGCGTCCAGATCCAGCCCTGGGTATGAACTGCTGGTGGCAGGGAGCTCAGGGATTGCAGTGTATTCGTCCCACACATTTTTTGGAACGGATGATCGCCGAAGCAAGTACAGCAGAGCTAAAGAAGAGAGGTGTCCTGTTGGGAGGTATTTTTTATTTAATATTTCTTTCTTTTTACATAGCACATTGATTCCATAGGAAATTACTTCAGTCCTCTGCATTTAAACCATTTACCTGAATGAAGCAGTGGGCAGTCGACAATCGCACATGGGGAGCAGTGTGTGGGGACAGTATCATGCTTAAAGGAACCTCAGTGGTGCCACTTGCAGTCATGGGATTCAAACCCACAACCTTATGATCACATGAGCAACTCTCTAACCACCAGGCCACCAGCTGCTCCTAGGTAGGTCGTGGATTTGATGTGGTAAAGAGGTGAATAATGGAACTGACTACCCAGGACCCCTGGGAAGAGGAGGCTCTCACAGAGTCTTGGCTAAAAGAGTTTCTTTGGTTTGTTTCAGCCTGGACTGCTGTTTTAAAAGAGGTAGAGTGCAGAACATCAGAACAAACCTCATTTACAGATATCAGTCTTAAAGGTATAGTAACAAAACAGCAAGTTTCAATCTAATGCGTAAAGAGAGGTTGGAAATGTTGATGTGAAAATGAATCATGACTTTGGTACACAAAACCTCATATTGGTGGACTGCAAGGGGAAAACACAGTGCCCCCTGCATATTTGGGAAATGGGTGAACATATGGACACACTATATGGACAAAAGCAAGACACACCTGTTTTTCAGGGTTTTGCCTAGGCCACTTACTTCCAGTAAAGGGCAATATTAACACTTCAGAATATCAAGACATTTCGGACAACACCATGCTTCCAACTGCAAAGGGGGGACCAACTCCATATTAAAGTCTATGTATTTGAATGCAGTATCATTAAAGTCCCTGGTCAGGAGGCCCAATACCTTTGTCTATGTAATGTATGTCATTATCAAACTATGAGCGTTTTGGAGCCTTCTTGCTGCTATGAATATTGTCATTCTTGGGCATCGTGTATGATATCCTAACACATGCTCAGACGTTTTTGTTTGTGTTATCAGCATTTTGGTTTTTTAGGAGGAGAGCTGTCAAACCAAAGCAGGAGCCATACAGGGCAGCATGTCGACATGTCATTTCTCGAGCAGCATCTTTGAGAAGTTATGTAATATTAACTGTATATGCTGACATATAAACTGACTCTGTATGTCAACAAACCAGTTTTAGAGCTGTTTCTCGGGCTCTCTTCCTGAAACCAGAGCTGAAGTTTACAGGCGCCCGGGGGTCACGTGACCTGTTTACAGCCGCCTCGACGCTCGTTCCTCTCGGAGGAGAGCTTCGAGAGCACAGACACTCGCAAACCTGTCTCTTTATCAGCTTCTGGTCGTGTTGTAAGTCGTCGTGGAGGTCCTGAGAGGCTGTTCCGTGTCGTCGGTCAGTGCCTGGCTTTAGACGAGGTTCAGCTCTGTGTTTTTGTGGCTGGAGCGGATGCTGGATGTGGCAGGCTGAAGAGGACCTTAAGGGTGGGGATCCGGACATACCAGGGCTGAAAAGTTCCACTAAAGTCAGGACTGAGCTTCGTTCTAGTGAATATAGTCAGCACAGAGGCGTCTAGGGTTGATTTTGTGTCTGACAGTGCCATATGGTCTGTTGTTGGTCATGACTGTAAGCTGTTTGTTATGCTTTGATTTAGTAAGGAGGGCTCGTAAATCCCTGCCTGCTCCATATCGAGTGCATTACAGAGTTCACGCAGCCTTCTAATGACTTCTACACGCAAATATTGCACTGTATGTAAATAGAAAGACATCTGGGATTCAGTTTAGGATATTTAAAGCAGAGTGAATTAGGTTTTTACTACTCTTAAGCTGAATAGCCTAGTCTAGTCTTCTACTTCTGGGACTGGCGAGTGTAGGGAAGCTGTCAAAAGTCCAGTAATGGAATTCCTTGCTTGATTCTGCAGGTTGATAGACCTGGAGACTGAACCAGACCCCAGTGTACTGGTGAGAGGGGGACAAGGAGACGGAATGCTCCAAGAAGAGGCAGGGGCCCAAGGAGAAGACACCTACAATGTGTCTCGCCTGCGGAGCTCTTCTATAGAGATTAGAGAAAAAGGCACAGAGTTCCTCCGAGAGCAACTGGATGCTGCCCAGAAGGTGATGTAGACATGCACTTATTTAAAAACGTGAATAAGCGTACAGATGCCGTTTACATCTGTGACCTGTCATGACCTGTTGACAGCCACCCCAACACTTTTAAATACTTTGTCTAAATCACTTACTGCTCTTGTATTCTATTATATTATTTAATATTTTATTGTGTTTTATTATAACTCTCTCTCTGCAGGAGCTGAAGCTGAAAGGGGAGGAATGTGAGCGGTTGTCTCAAGTGAGAGACCAGCTGGAGCAGGAACTGGAAGAGCTGACAGCAAGTCTTTTTGAGGTAAGGAAAAAGCTGACTGCTAGTATTTTTGTGGTAAGGTTTTTGAAGTACATTGAATGTCTATGCATGTTTAAGCAAGAAAATGATTGTCTTAGCTGATGTGTGTTCTATTATTGACACGTTCCCTTGAATCATTTCCCCAGGAAGCTCATAGGATGGTCCGGGAGGCTAATGTAAAACAGGCGACAGCTGAAAAGCAACTCAAGGAAGCTCAGGGCAAGGTAATCCTATCCATCGCCCTTCATTATACTTGTCAGTGGTGGTCTTGCATGACTTTTTGTCCTTTTCTCAGATTGATGTCCTGCAGGTGGAGGTGTCGGCCCTAAAGACTCTGGTGTTGACCTCTACTCCATCTTCACCCAACCGCCAGCTCCACCCACAGCTGCAGCAGACAGGCTCCAGAGGAGCCTCGTCTCGGCCCAGTGGACACATCCGCAACAAGAGTGCCACTCTCAGCCTGCATCAGCTGCAGCCAGAGCCAGTCTCCTCACCTCCTCAGACACGGCTAGAAGACAAAGAGGTATATATACACACACACATGCAGACACAGAGGATCAGGGATCCATCCATTTGTTTAATCAGTTGGTCTCAAACAACTGATTGGTTAGGTGAGCTCCTGCTTGGTTGGAATGAAAACTTATAGCCACACCGTCTTTTGTGAGTAAGGTTGATGATCCCTGCGTTGGACGATTTAAACTTTGTTTTATCCACTTAAGTGATGTAAACATCGTCGAATGTTTTCGCTCTGTCCAGAAACAGATATTTTTTGTGTTGTGATTTAAAGAAGAGACAGTTTAATGTTTTCCCTCCATGACAAAGACTACTGCTACTTTTGCCTGCTTGGTGAAACACAATGCAGCCGCGCTCATAAAGATGAAACCTGCTGAACTTTCCTGCCACATTACGAGGCAGATTTTGCCACACCACAGCCTGTCAAGCACTGTATGATACAGCAGAGCTCTCCATCAAAATAAATAAGATGTGGTAAGCTCAAGTTACAAGTGGACACATACCATTACACACCATTCCGTGTAGATGTCCTTGAAGATTGGACCCAGTGATGAGCAGTCTTCACCACTGAGCAGTACTTTCCTGTCTATAACAGAGCAGTTCCCACAGTAATAATGCAGGTCAGGATGCTCTCAAAGTTGCCTCTGTAGAAACAGTTGAGTATGGGCCCACATTTAGTCACCTTAGGAAGCAAAGGTGTTGCTGTGACCTTTTCAACAAGAAGGAACTTTTCAGGTACAAGTACAGGTAACTAGCATGTGTCATAGGGCCATAAGTCCGCAAACGTGAAGATATCTGGGTTACTAGCTACTAAATCTTTTTCTGAAACACTGCATTTTGAATGACTGGAAACTGGTGCACAGAAGTGTTTACACATTAATTTTTGGATTCTCATTCATAGTGGGACTGCAGAAAATCCTAATATTTGTTGCCAGTTTAGAGTACAATAGATTATAGACTGTCTGTGTACATCTAAGAGCAGAGCCTCAGAGGCTGGTGCTTTTCCAAGAAGTCTGGTTATGAGTAGTGTGGTCTGGTCTGGTCTGGTTTGGTTTGATTTGGTTTGGGCCAAACACAAATGCATCAAGATAATTTACTAGTGCTTCTTGTTTTCCACAAATGGCTTGTACGTTTATTTCACAGCTGGTCACCTCTCTCACAACTATCTCCATTTTCTGTCTCTGTTACTCATCCCACTTTTGTTTTACCTTTCTGTCACTCTCTGTCAGCAGCCCCTGCTCTCTTCTCTCTGATTCTTTGTCTCGTCTGGCTCTTTTTGTGAATCTGATCTGTGGACCTTGTTGGCCACAGCATAGTAAGAGCCTAGAGGCTGACTATCAGCAGATAACTGCCAGACAGGGGGGCAGTGTCTGTCTGATTAAAAGCGATGCACCCTATTGACGGAGGCATGTAAAAGAGTTTTTGTATGCTTCTTATTTGTGCTTATGTCTTCTTGTTCGAATGACCGTTTTATGTTCATACAGTAGCGCTGTGGGGAGGGGTTGTGTTTTTTTGACATTTATAGCACAACAGTTATATTGGGCATTGTAGTAAGTTATTACAGAACAACAGAACTCCTATTTGACAAAACATCTTTCTTTCTGTCTGTATTCTGTATCTTAGCTGGACTCTGTTTTGTTTGCTGAGTTTTTGTCTTGGAGAGAAGCTCCAAGTCTGGATCGATCTTCTGCCTTCATAAGCCGCATCTACAAAGAGGACATCGGGCCCTGCCTTTCCTTCACACGCTCAGAAGTATGCAAGTTTGTGTGCATATGTTTTGCATGGATTTGGTAACCAATAAGCAGTTTTGCAAATATGCATTCTTGTATTTCTGTCTCTAGCTGTCCCAGTCAGTTCAGAGTGCAGTGGAGAATAACTCTTTAACTATTGAGCCTGTTGCCATGACAGCACTGCCCATGGTCAAGCCCTCAGCTATCGAGTGTGGAGGCCCAAAGTGAGTCATGCACACAGCATACAGTGTTATGACGGCATTTCTTTTCACTATGCCATTCTTTATTATTTCTCTGGTGTCTTCTCTGAGCCAGTCTGAGGCAATGATGAGTCTCAAGCATCTGAATAAGTTCAAATGTAATTTAAATAAGCATTTTAAACACACAAAATAACAATTTGAGGACATGTTTGACTCACTAATTGAAACTGAATTGAAAGTTACTTTCCTATGCGCATTCTCTTCCCCAAAGGAGGCAAACTGGAAATACAGGAATTTAAACGGAATGTCCTACTACTCTGTTGTTCGGGAGGACGATTGTTGGCACGCAGATTTAAATGTTGTTTTTCCATTTTTAATTACCAGAATGTTCATTCATCTAGTATGCCTGACACCACAAAATTCTGCATGCATTTAATCTGGGGGTTATTTTGATTGGGTTCCGTTTTCTTAATCACAGTCTAATCACGCTTTAATATGGGGTTGTTTTCACAGTGGCTGCCGAGCACCAGTAGAAACGTAAGTGATTTTAGGAGCCAATCAAGTCACTAACATCCACTAGCATGCTTCACAGGGTCAATATCATTCTTTCCAGTTCCTCTTTCCCCAACTGTTTGGGTAGTTTTGACAGTGAATTTGCCTGTATTCAGTACACCTACCGGGACTTGACACAAACATGTTATATTACTCAGTGACTTTTTCTTTTGTAATTGTCTACTCTATGAGTACCAATCACAGATGTGTAGTTACTCTGTATACGGTCTGATGTAGATATAATCCAAATCCATAAACACCTCAAAGTCCATAAACACCTTTTCAAAATTCTTTGAAAAGGACTACTTGGGTTTGAACTTTGAACAAGCTGGTTTTGTGTTGGAATGGAGTGTGCAATATACAGTCATAAATGTAAAACTTTAGCATGTTTTATGTTTGAGAGAGATTTCCAGCTGCGTTACCAACTGTGTATATGCTGACACAGGAAGTGTGCACTGAGTGGACTGTCTCGCCCCTGCCGACATCGCATCAAATTGGGAGACAAAGAGAGTTACTACTATATCTCTCCCTCTATCAGAGCAAGGGTAAATGGCTCTCTTTCACTGTCCACGTGTGTATGTCTTTCTCAGCAGCTCTAGTTTAAGAAAATTCTTAAGATGATACTTAATTTCAGCTTAGGCTGTCTTGGATCCTTTGGTTTTTATTCTGTTAGCATAGTCACCAGCGCATTCAGGTCTAAATTTGATATTCAAATCCCCTCTTTCCGTCTGGCCAGATCACAGCAGTGTGCAACTTCTTCACCTATATCAGATACATCCAGCAGGGCCTGGTCAGACAGGACGGTGAGTGTGAAAACTGTGCTCATGAGGAACATCCATTTTACTTTGAATATCTGTTAGATAGAAACAGAAAAATATTCTAGATATAGACAGAGCATTCTACTCATTTTCTTTCTCTTTCTTTCTCTGCAGCTGAGCCGATGTTTTGGGAGGTAATGCGCCTGCGGCGGGAGATGTCGGTGGCGAAGTTGGGTTTCTTTCTTACAGATGAAAGTTGAAAGACACTCACACCATGTGGCCATTCTGTACACACAGCAGTTTGAAAATAACAGTTGCTCAGACATAGACACTCGTTATTGCACCAGCGTCTGTTACTTCAAGAGCCAAGATGAAAGAAAGCTCCAACCCAAAGCACAGCACAGGGGCAGAACAGCTCAAAGAGTGGTAAGGATTCTGAGAGCTGGTGCACTGCGTGTTCAGTCAGTATTATATTGGCATGTGACCCGTAACTGGACCAAGTAGACAAATGATTCCCATGTCTTCCACTACACTCCAGATCATAAAGCAGCAATGCAGAAGTTATTGTAGAGTAAACTTAGAATTACAGCTGGGGTTATGTTTTGTTATTGTTTGCTAGTACACAACAGATAATCAGGTAATCGGACCTAAGAACAGTGCCTGTTTCTCACGTTCATCATGCACAATCTGAGAGTTAAAGTGACAGATCCACATTGGTGGAGTGTTCCAAAGAGTTTACAGTTGTCAAACACTATTTGCATCATGATCTTGCCTCTGCCTCAACAAGCACTGCTCCACGCTCCACCAAGACACACTCCACTAAAATGCTGCATGAGACAAGTTCTTTAGGAACTTTTGTCATTAATCATTATATATATA
>JBBJLS010000128.1:15033601-15045618 GCA_037577275.1 Bryconaethiops microstoma
ACACACATCTCTTATTTCTCAGAATGTCACTGAAGCTGTTGCTATTATGAATAAATTCAGTTTAAAATAGCATTAAAATTTCATTAACTTTCATTAGTATGCTTGTACAGTGATCAACCAAAACATTAAAACCACTGAGGTGAAGTGAATAAGATTATTTCATTACAATAATAGTTGTTAAGACTGGGATATATTGGGCAGCAAATGAATAGTCAGGTTTTTGAAGTGGGCGAGTATAAAGATCTGAGCGCCAGCAGGTCTTGTGAGGTGTTCTCAGTGTACAGTCTATGAAAGGTCAGAACACACAGTGCTTTTGCTTGAAGCTGCGAATGGGCCTGCTTGGCTGTAGACTGGTCAGAGTGCCCATGCCGACCCACTATCCATAACCAAAAGCGCCTACATTTGTAACGTTAGAAGTAGCAGTAAGCCAGTGTGATGCTCTGACCAATGTCCTGCTGGGAAATTTGGTCTTGGCGTTCATGTGGATGTTACTTTGACATGAACCATCTACCTAAAAATTGCTGAAGGCCAAGTATACCACTTCATGGCAACAATATTCTCTTATGGGACTGACAGAGGTCAAGGTGCTGAAGACATCCATAGCCCTCCAGAGGACTTACAAGGATATGCTGCTTATGTGTGTGCCAGATACGACAGCATTCTTTCAGAAGTCTGGTGGAGTCCATGCCTTGTCAGAGCTGTTTTGGCCCCACGAGGGGGCTCTGCACAATATTAGACTTTGGTTTTAATGTTATGGCTGGTCTGTGGATGTGCCTGCTTGCCAGTTCATTCTCTGATAGAAACAGGAGTATAAGCTTCTGTTACTCCTTTCCATGTTATACACCTGCTTTAGAAATTACATACATCTTATTCAGACTAATTTCCGCTACCAGTCAAAGTTGGTGTGTATGTATGGATCCATAGCTTTTTTCATAATGAATCATGATGCACACTGATATGTACTCAGTGGGGTGGGCCTTTTGGTCCAAGTGATGCCATTACTGAAAAATAACCATTACATGATTGACAATCATGATGTCTTTGAGCAGAATGTGCTCCAGTGCAATATAGATACAGTGCAAAGCCATGCAAACCTTTAACAGATATGAATGCTTGACTTTTTCATCAGCTAAAAGATACAAGACAAAAAACACTAAGTTTGACCAAATAGCACACAGCTGTTCATCTCAAGGGGTTTTAGACTGACAAAGTATTATTAAACATGGACCTGATGTCAGTGGATATGACCTAACTCAAGTTTAGATGATTTGCACAATGCTCTACAGCTTGTTCAGGTGATTTTTAAAAAAAAAACCATTTAGCTAGAACTTGAAGGAAAGTTAAATAATTGTCCAAGTTTACATAACCTAAAAAATGTATTTTATTGCCTTTACATGTAAGCTGAACTGCCTTGAGAGATTCCATACACTTAATTTTTTGGATTAATGCAATAAAACATTACGTGATCTGAATGAGTACATTTTGTTTATGTCAAATACTGATCTGAAATACTGTGTAGAAGATCAGAGTAAACAATGTATTTCAGTTGGAATTTGTGGCACGATAGTATTGATTAGGGTCATTAAACTACATATATATGCTGCAGTACAGTTTAATACAATATCACATTACTGTATCACGACTAGCAATGCTAGCTTGGGGCTTGTGGATAGAGCATTTAATCGAGACAGTCCTTTTTCAGATGTTATTTTATAATGTTGAATTACCTAATAAACTTGAAATGGGAAATATAACAGTGAACATTTTCAACCACTCATTGTTATCGAGAAGTGTGGTTCTGAATGTGAATCGTTACAGCCAAAGTATCTAATGTTTATTTTTGTGAATCAGTCCTCAGATGACATTATCAATACTGAATAGACAAAATGTTACACATATGCTGTTTTTCACTTAAGAAATGACAACGAATCCACATAAAAACTTCTGAAAGTATTTGTAGTGAGATATTGGGATAACATGAGACTGGATCAAAAAAAAAAAAAAAGTGATATTGCCCATGCCTGCATTTCAGCTGTCATAATTTCTGCAGTGATATCAAACATTTAATGCAGAGTTAACCCTGTGGGACACACAAACCAATCAAGCAGGAATAGGCATGCCTCACAGCATTGCATCATTTCTGATTGTCTGGATGACTGGATGAAAAGAACTGACGTGTTTGAAACATTCACCCAAAAGGGGCGTGGATGCAAGGCAACCATGCTCGAAAATCAATTGTAATATACCTTCTACCTACAGAAGACTACGATTGTGAAGAACATGTGCCACGTCTTGTGTGTCTGTGCCACAAAACAGGTTTCACAGAGAACCAAAGTAAAGAAAACAAGTAAAGCACGTTTATGTGAGTTTGTTCTTAAAGAGAAACACACACATACATTTTGTCCAAGTCATTCTTAACATAAAATAAATACTGTGTTCTGACTGAATAAGAGTATTAACCTGAGGCCAGTGTTGTTGTGTTAAGGAGAGATTATCTTGATAAAAGTAATTTAGGAAGGAACAGCATAATCATTAGATAAGCTTGTGGGTTATCTGTACATTTGAATGCGACAACATCCAAGATATTTGGAAGTTATATTCTCCACAGAGTAGACATTTTGCCAGTTAATAAATATACACATGTAAACATTGACCGTTTCAGTGTTTTCTGTCACAGCAAGCTCTAGCAACAGGCTCTGCCTTTCTGAGGAAGAACCTACAAGAAAAAAAACGTCACAAAAAATGAACAAATTATAATCTACAAACTGATATTTAAACAAAAGTGACCTGGAACAGATCCCACCTTCCGTAGCAGATCACGATTAGGGTCATTATGGCCACTCCTGCTATCACTGCCATGACTGCAGCGGTGATGGAGGAGGCAGAAAGATGAGGAGGTGCAAACTCTGTGGAAAAGGTGTATCAGACTACTTAAACATTTATTGCCAATAAATCTGCACATTTTGTTTAGGACAGCACATACCTGAGCAGATGAAGGAGCCGGGTATGTTGAGGCACTGCATGTCTGAAAGGCAGACAGAAGGCTGGCTGGCACACTCATCTATATCTGAGAAAAACAAAATATAATGAACTGTTAAAAACATCTACAGCATTGTTCCTTTTAGCTGGTTCAGCTAAACCCAGATTTACCGTGATATAAACTATCCTCACAGTTTTAAAAAATGTTAACAACTTTTGGTTGTGGGGTCAACAGGTGTGTGAGGGGGTCACAGATGATGTGTGTGATGTGAGGGGCTAATGCAGAGTACAAGCTGTGTGCGTGTGCAAATTAATGCCTATGTAAGAAATGGATGCATGTTTAAGTAACTGAAATCACTTGTATTTTTACATACTTTTGGCTTCTCAGAATAATAAATTACACACACCTTGGCAAGTGGGTGGTTGTGAGGTCCACAGGTGTGTGACAGGGTCACAGATGATGTGTGTGGCCCCAAGAAGCTGATAGCCAGAGGGACACTGGTACAGCACTGCAGTATCACACAGTACAGAGAAACCCACCTTCAGACGAGGGATGGACCCACATACTGGATCTAAAAAAAGGGCAAAGAAAAACAGAAAAATATAAATAAAACTATTTTTGCTAATTATATGTATGCACCTTAACAGATATCTGCTATTCAAACAACAAAAATGAACTCTTTAAACTCCCTCACATACCAGTATCTGACTCCTTCCAGGCAGAAAGGTTAAAGTGTGTGATGTTTGTGTGGGTGCAAGGCAGCAGCTGGTCAGGGTGGAGTGTACGAGTGAAAGGGTCCGATGGCACCATACGGATGTGTGTGTTGTCACAGATGATGCGCGAGAGAGACGCAGTGCGCAGTGAGTCTCTCTGAGCAGTGCTGAAAACACCCTCTTGCTCCCACCAGAACCTTACAGAGACACACAAGTGTCATTCACTCACTCACAGGTTTACTCAGTTGCACAATTATCTGTCAAATATAAGTGTGTTTGAATGAGGTGTGTAAAAGACCATCTCTACAGAACTTGTTCACGGATTCCCCTTTGCTCACCTGTCTCCTTCTCTGAGCGCTCTGAACTGTTTGGCCAGCAGACAGGCTAGCAAAGGCCCCACTCTCCCTCCTGGCAGCGCTGGCTCCGAGATGCCACCCACCCACACGTCAATGTTCTGGACCGTGCCATACAGACCAAGCAGTTTACGCACCAAGCCTTCATTACCCAGGATTCCTATTAACTCTGACTCATTTGCTGGAACTGAGAGGCCGCACAGCTGTCGCCATGCACTGTAACCTGTATATTAAGAACAGTCATGAGTTACGGCTGAACATGTTTTTAGGGTACAATGTCTCAAATACACTAAATGACCAAAAGACACGTGCTCATCCAACACTGAAACATTGCTATGAGAATTAGATTGCATTCAGCGACAAGAGCATTAGTGAGGTCAGGAAACCCCACAGGGCCACCAGTCAGCAGGTTTTATTTGGATGGTGGATAGCTCTCAGCAAAGCAGTGATACTGACTTGGTAGTGGCTACCAAGTCAGTATCCACTTACTTGTCAACTATTCGGCACATTTAATCTTTTGGTTCACTTTACAGATGTAACGTTATTGATGTTTCTAATGCTGCACAGCAATTCAACCACTAGTCCTTCATCAGTTGTCAGATCCTAGACACATGACACTGTTAACTGGATATTTTTGGTTGGTGTACTATTATCAGACCAGCAACGATACTGGACTGTTTAAAAACTCCAGTGCCACACACACACACACACCACAACGTTGTCACTACTGTGCCGAGAATGATACTTGCTCACTGGTGGTCCCGTGTCCTGTGAGGGTCCTGACCACTAATGAACAAGGAGCTAACAAATGATGCAGAGTGTAAGCTATGTGTGTAACAAATGAATGCACGTGTAAGAAATGGATCATTTTGGATATACAACATACATCAAGTTTCTCACAATAGCTTTTCCTTGCTCAAACACACTTATATTCATATAGGATAAAGAAAACACTTGTACTGTTAAATATTGATACTTATGACAGTCAGTACCAGGCAGGCCATGGTCTCGTCCTCTTTGCAGGTTTAAAGCCCCCAGGTCCAGAGGTAGCCCCCCCTGAGCCTGAAACAACCGCTCAGTCAACTCCTCCACCATCATCTGCTGTGGAACCTGGAGTTTTGCTGGGGACAACAACAACCCTCGCAGTATTGGATCTATACCATCTACAGACAGACAGACAGAGAGAGAGAGAGAGAGAGAGAGAGAGAGAGAATTTTGCGCTGTTCACACTGTGTACTGTGGTGACATGACATATGTCAGAAATGCATTGTGCCTGTATTATTATGTGATTAGTTTAGCATCCTAAAATTAATGTAATATTAAAATAAAATCTTAAGCCATTTATGATGGAGAATGTACCCTCTTCCACCACTCTCCAGGATGCAAACAGTGACTGGTGTAAGGGTAGTGGTGGATAGTCAGGATGGAGCTGATAATCAGGCCCAAGTCTGTTCACCACTGGATGCACGGTCACATGGGCAAAGCGGAAGGCCGCGGTGGAGAAACTGTTGGTGATGCTGGGGTCAACCTCAGGGTCGTAACCACTATAGGGGGGCATGAGCTCAGAGTGGGCTTTGTGCCCCAGAACATGTGGCAGGTAGTGATCCCAGGTCAGAACCTGAGAGAGCAATGAACAGAGGCAGATTTTTATTATACTCGTTTATAACTCAAATTTGGAACAACTGCCAAATAAATTGAGGCTATATTTCCCTATTCTAACACACCTGATTCAACTAATTAGCAAATGCACAAACCCTGTGAGCTGAAGTGGGTGTGTTAAAGAAGGGTGGGAGAACACTAATATGGGCAGGACAAGACTATTTCTGTTGATTGGAAATCACTGATCAAACCTGATGTACAGCTCCAAGGATTTTCCTGGCTTCTTGGTACAGTGTTTCTGGGCTCCAGTGGGGGTTAAGTCTATGAAGCTCCTCAGTCAATCGATTATGCTCTCTCAGAAACAGTGTGTGCAGAGCAATCATCCCCAAGTGCTCATTGGCCCGAGAATCGCCTGAAATACACCCAACACAGCACAGTGCAGACAGAACAACAGCCTACTGACCTGAAGAGTACTTGCTAGCAACATGTCTTGTCATTAACAATAAGCTCCTCTGGAAAGAATGCACCGGTAACTGTTTCTTTATCCTGTTGTCCTCCCAGAAACTACCACTATAAATACATCACTTTTTAACAGTGTCAGAAATGTGCTGTTCTACTGATTTTAGCACTTTTGCGGAATGAAATATACAGCCTTTATTTCTGTAAATATCAATTTTACTACAGCATGATGAGTCATGTGCAAGTGAAGCTAAATAAAGTGAATTATCTGTACAAACAAATATTACTTAAAGTAATTAAAATAACAGCACCATGAGAATAACACGATTAAGAACCAGACATTTTTAAACAAAAGCAGCTTAAAATGATACATAACCTGATCACACAAATGCAAGTCCACAGTGGCCTACCTGCCTGAAAGCAGAAGGTCAGGTTTCCCATTGATGATGTTTTCTTTGCTCTTTTTGACAGTGCGATGGTGTTGGTCTCTTTTCGTGGGCCACAAGGGTCCAGCTGTGTGTGTGTGCGTGGCAGGTAGGGCAGGAAGGCAAGGCCCTGGTCTGTGTGCAGCTGGTTGTGGGAGAGTTGGCCGAGCGGGGAAGACAGGTTCCGGAGAGCGAGAGCGAGTGTGTCTGAACTGCCATACACCATACTAGCATCTACAAAGGCTGTGATGGCGTTCAGCTGCTCTCTGTGATGGCGTGTCATGGTGGGGTCAACACAACTTGGAGCAGAGCGGAAAAACGGCATACAACTTTGAACACCTGTACGAGGGTCAGAGAGGGGGATCTGCGAGAGGGAGGCAGGGATGGAGGGATGGAGAGAGAAAGATGATTTGCACATGCACGATTGAAAGACAATAAAAGACAGCAAACGTGTAAATCACACAAATACGGAAGCACAAAGAAGTAAATAGCAATATCAGTAGTAATACATTGAAATAAAAAGCAACAATAAGAAAAACTTTAATAATAACATGTAATTACATTAATTACAGAAATAAAATAGAAATGAATAAATAATACCCAGTTAAGTACAAAAGAAAAGATCATAAAAATTAAATTAACAACAAAGGCAGACCATAAAAAACATTATGCCTGACATGCTTTAAAACTTCAGAATTAAAAACACTGCAATTTTTCAAATGTTTACAGAAGTACATGTGAAGATGGGAAAGTGGCAACACACATAGAGACGACAGAAGGGGACCCATGTGAAAAATGGACCCATGTGCAAATGGGATCTTTTTTCTTTTTTGAAGTATGGTGACTTTCTACCAGATGTGAAATTCATCATTTTTATTAAATAAGGGGACAAAAAACATGAAAAAGTCTTGTTAACATAAAACAGCAATCTGCAAATTCTTTGCATATATTTTGGAGTTCTCAGGTTCATGTTCATCAAAGTGTCACTTCAGTTTGTAATAAAGAATAGGTCCGGATGACATCACAACAGAGATTAATGCATATACGCCATTATTATACTACAAGTTAGTACAGTTGCAAATAATGTCAGAAATATTTACATATATGTGATTTTGTTTTTACTCAAAATAGCTGTACTTAATGTTTACAATATTGAAAATAGACACTAAAAACACATTTATAATCAGTGTTGAAAGGTGAGAAAAGTGTTTCAGGGGCAGTGTTTGCCTTTGTTGTTTGCCTCTGTGTGTGTGTGTGTGTGTGTGTGTGTGTGTGTGTGTGTGTGTGTGTGTACCTGGATAGGGAAGCATGGCGTATCTCTGCTGCAGCTGCGTATGCAGTCAGCTCCGCTTGTGAAAGAGGCGGTGCTTGGGCTCTGAGGGGTTAGGGCAAAGTCATGGTCAATCCACTGTCCCCACTCAACCAGCAAGTGAGAAAGAGACACATCCAGAGAGATGTTCTCATTCTGGGTGTACAAGACTTCCTGGGACACTGTGCGAACCTACACCAAGAGACAGAGACGTGTTTAAACAATGGACACAATACAATCGTTATAATGTACTTGCATGTTTCAAATAAGATTTTAAAATATATCTATTTGGGACAGGGACAGGGATTGAATATTAAAAACTACATCAACACCGGAAACTTGAATCTAGTTTACTTAACTTTAAACTTATTATTCAGATATTGAGCCTTAGTGTTCTGTCACTACTATAAATTATGAAGTAGCTACAATACTAAGATGTAAATTATGCAGTTATGAGAGAGAGGGTTACAGCAGGGATGGGTCCCTTCATTTCGAATGCAATTGTATGTCTACATATGTTGTACGTCGGTTATGTGTGTTAAGAGATGCCGTACCGGAGGCAGTGTAAAGTTGTGATACATATGCTTGGGATCCCAACCCCTGGGTGTCCCATGAAGATCCTCATACTCTGGGGGAAGCCAGCGGGCATATGGTGTATTGGCTGCCCCTCTTAGAGGATGCTTTCTGCAGAAGAATCATAACAGTTCCTTTTACAGCCAGGGAAATTTATTTTTCAAACAAATTTGTACTTGGTAAAATGTATGGCAGTTACTGTAATATGTATTTATTCTGAAGTTATGACAGGCTGCTTGCAGGTGTGAATGGATAGCTAAAAGAAATGTGCACCTGTTACAGAGTTCACTGAAGGTCCTATGTGAGAGTTTGTGCTGTTTCAGTGTTGAATTAAGGTCCTGTGTGTGAGTATGTGTGGTTACAGTGGTCAGTGAAGGTCCTGCGTGTGAGTATTTGTTGTTACAGTGGTCTTATGTGTGAGTTTGTGGTGTTAAGGTTTTCCGTGAAGGTCTTATGTGGGGATACCTATTGTTGCATTGGCCTGTGATGGTGCGGTAGCGTTCTGAGAGACAGTCATATTTACACACAGGTTCCTTCATCTCTGTCGAACACCCTGTAGCTTCCAGCAAAGTCTCCATATCCTCCATACTCAAGAACTCTGACACACATATCAGGAAAAAATACACATATTTGCTATGAGTGCTGTAGAGAATTTGTCTTTTTTGAAGAACAAAACAAAATAACACATAGGGCTTCAAATTTGGAAAACAGGAGAAGTGACAGACCTACACTCGAATAATGTAGCTGTATGAAGACTGTGCTGTGGTGTAAGAATGTGTTGTAAGAAGCGGAGATAAACTGAGCATATGCAGCATATTTGACCTTGGAGTTGTCTTTTTTGTCAGGGTCAATTCCAGTTCGGTGCTTCTTTAAAGGTTTTTATTGTTCTAGCTGAGCTCCAGCAGTTGACTCAGTGTTGGGAAAGGTTAAACATGCTTTCGTGCTAACTGATCTTCAGGCCTTTGAAACTGAAACATGCCTCAATGACATACTGACCTACAGAGGAGCCTAAGCAAACCCACCACAAGGTGTAGTGTTTCTTCTCTTACTGTGAAAGCCACATATACAAATACCAGAATTCTAATAAGTTTCACACTGAACCTATTTATCTCATTTTGAACTGCTCTTCTTTTTTTTTTTTTCATTTCTTTGCTGAATTGAAAATGGTCAACTATGGTTTAAAATTTAGATTTGAATTTGATTTTCCATTCAAACTTCTAATGTTTGCATGTAAAAGCTCTTAATGGACATTCCCCTTTTGCCTTTTTTCTGTCTTTGCATGGCCTTAAGCTCTTTCCTGTCTTTTTCTGTCTTTTTCATTGCCCTGAAACTTTTCTGCACCTTTTACACACGGTTACTCAGAACTATCCTGCTCCCATCCAAATACAGTAGTTTTATTGCCTTCACTGTTAATATCTATTATTGTAGGATGTCACTGTAAGACATAATAATAAGAATAATAACAAATACAACAATAATAAGTTCTATTATTAGTAGTAGTAGTAGTAGTAGGAAGAGTAGTAGTAGTAGTAGTAGTGGTGGTTGTGGTATGCATAAAGACTTCCTTTAACACATTGCATTGTAATAAAATTTCAAAAAATGTTTTCATTTAGACAGCTGTAGTGGGAACAGAGGTGCACATGATAACCTAATAAATAATAAAGTTTGTGTGATAACCTAATTAGATAAATGGCATAACTGGGTCTGATTTTTAGGGTAGGGTTAGCAGTGTTTGTGTGTGTGTGTGTGTGTGCGCGGTATTGTTTGATGTGGGATTGATGTCACCATGCAGACAGATAAGAGAATTCTGCACATACCAAGTCGACTGTAGCCAGAGTATAAAAGTCAAAACCTTCATCATAACAATTATATTAGAAGGTGACCCACTTACACACTAGTCAGGTGTACAATATAATAAGAATAATAATAATACTTGAGTACTGGAGTACCCATCAGTTTTAGGACGTGCATAAGCCTGGATGGTAAAGTTTGAGCAATTTTTTGGGTTATGCGACGAGTCATCCTAGTGTGAGAATCTCCAGCGATCTCTTAATACAGATGGATGCTGTTCACATGGTGAGTGTGTTATTTATTTATGTTGTAATTAAGGTGTGTATGGCTGAAAATATCTCAGAAATTCCGTTCTTTACTGAAAAATGAAATGTTATTGTTCAGAAATTGATTGCTTATGCTGTTCCTGTTGTAGAGACTTTTCTCTTCCTTGACTTTGGCATTTGTGATGTCTTTGCTGCCCCTGTTTGCATCTCACTTTACTGGCAAAAACTCAACAGGTAAAAAGTTTGTTTTTCTCTCAAATGCACAGGCAATGCACATCACTGAGAATCTTGGAAGTCTGTTCATTCAGCTCGCGTAATTGAATATCGTGACTGAAAATGTTAACAATGACCTGAAATCAGTTCACTAGTTGAGATGGTTAATTTAAATCGTAAATGACTTAAATCCTGTTCTATGGATGATGTTGTTTTAAATTTCTCTTCATTTGCCGGTTACAAGAATGTCTGTTTATGGTAAAACTCCTATTCTGAGTTAAATGTTATGGGAATTCCTTCATTATACGCTGCTTGTCTGGCGTTTTGACCAGCTAGTTTCATGTTTTAATAAATGAGTGTGTTTTCTTTGCTTTTTTGTAATAACATGTTAAAGATTGATTAGTTTCATTTTAAGGACATAAATAGCAGAAACTTGTGATGGTAAATAAAACGAAATTATACTATATGTTCATCAAAAATCAAACAAAGACGTCCCTTAGCAGTTATAATTGTTACTTTTGTTTTCTTCATACGGACGGTCAATAATTCTGGGAAATCTGCTTACATGTAGGGAGAAATGTATGCAAAAATGTTTTCATTAATAACTTTTGCTTACTACAAATATGTTTAATTATTAGTCATAATTATTACTAATTATTATTAAATATGACTACAAACATATTGTCACAGTCAGAACAAAAGTTAAGATCCAGTTAAGATTTTAAAAGAATGAACTATTAGGTTACTAAGTTACATTTGTGGGGATTCTGAAAATTGTGTTCTGATAGCTACAATAAAAATGTATGACATTGTCTTCTTTAAAATAAACCTAATATAGGTTTATATTAAACCTGTCTTTAATATGCTAAGTTACTGCAAAATCCACAAAGACAACGCGCTCATTGAAAAGCCAGGGGACATTTGATGAACAGGAAATGCATTTTCAGCTGATATTTCAACAGTATTTTTGAGACCTGTGAGTGATTTTTACAGTAATTAACCAGCAGGTGTGTTTTCAGTATATGTGGACCCCACATTCATCCAGGGGGCTTTGAGGAGAGCGAGAGAGCTGACTGATGCTGCTTATGCACACACCAGTGAAAGGTAACAGAAAAGTGGTTAAAGTGATCATTTGTTCTGTTTGAGCAGTGAAATCTTTATTATGTAGATTTTGCAGTTTAATGTAAAGATTGTTATTTGTTCTGCTGTTTTTGATTATAGTTCTGCTCTCTGTCTCTCTCTGTGTTTCTGTCTCTCTCTCTCTCTCTGTCTCTGTCTCTGTCTCTGTCTCTGTCTCTCTCTCTCTCTCTCTCTCTCTCTCTCTCTCTCTCTCTCT
>JBBJLS010000128.1:15054587-15079968 GCA_037577275.1 Bryconaethiops microstoma
TATATAAAAAACAAAAATATTAAACAGATTAAAAAACAAACATACCGCTCATATGGGTAGTAATGTGAAATGAAAAAGGACACTGCTGCAAAGGGGATGGCTCTTTCTAATTCTGGCACCCATATTGAAAGAGGAAGTTGCAATAAAGAAATACTCTTTTACTAGGTGCTTTTTCAGCCATGACCATTTTTTTAGAGTTCTGTTTAGTTTCACTTCCTCTTTAACTAGCAAAAGCAAGCAGGTGGTGTCTAGATAAGATAATCTTTTTTTTTTTTTTTTTTATGAGTGTACAACCAAATATCTATGACAGAAATGTACCAGATCTTTCTCACGTATTTTTATTATATTGTAAGAACACTGCAGGTGTGTGTGTGTGTGTGTACATGTTTTGGCTGGGGATGATATCTGTAGTGCCCGAATTTTAACCTTCATGGCCTGAGTAAAAATACAGCAGTTTCTATCTATGTTTTTATTTGAAGATACCTGTCCTTAACAGCTTGCAGGGCGATGCGTGGTGGTTTGGGGCGAAATGGGAGTGGCAGATGAAACTGCAGGCCGAGGTCATGCTTATCTCCCTCTGCACGCACACATGATTGAGAGTCTGAACAGGAATGGGGAGATGAAAGAAGCAGAAAAGAAACAGAAAAAATGGACAGAGAATGGTCAGGAGTGAAAAGGTTATGGAGAGCAGATGGCACAGGTGGAAGAGGGGATGAAAAGACACATGAAATGAAAAAGTGAGAAAGGAGTGTAGCATAAGTGTAATGACAATGAGAAAGGGAACATATTAAATAGTATATTTAGACAAAGGGAACAGATGAAACAGACAGAACAAACAAAAAGGTGGAAGAAATAGAAAGAGGAACAAATAAAAATCCCCCACCCACCCCCCCAAACATTTTTTTTTTAAAGATTGACATAAGAACACTTACAATGATGATTAAAAAAAAAAAAAACAGCCTGAACTACAAAAACATTCTGTATTTTGTAATGAGAGTTGTGTTTTACTTGACTGCTGAAATGAACAGTAAATCTTTAATGAGCTTTCATTTCTTTTATTTCACACATGCTCTCATCTTTTACTCACAGTTCACTCACAGAATCAGGTATATCAAATAAAATCCTTTGTTGATACAAAATTTATTTACGTCTGGTGTCATTCATGATAGTCCCACTGTGTCTTATGAAGTGCTTGAGTCAACTTTGTGTTCATGAAATTACAGAGACAAAAACCTTTCCACTATCAAATATGATGGTCCTGTTCCTCAGTTTTAGTCAGTGTCTGATCTCCTTCTCTCTCCCTCTTACCATGCTCCCCCTGCTCCTCCTCCTGAACAAAGTTAAACTCCTTCAGCCTCTCCTCCTCCAGCATTGACTGGCTAACGAGGGAGCTGCTGTCCTCGTCTGACTGGCTGCCTCTACGGCTGATGACGCGATAAATGCCACAATCCAGCACACTGAAGCTTTCCTAGTGGAGAAAATGTATTCACATTTGAGAGACGTAATGGCACCAATCCTATCAACAGCACTGACTGAGGACATGTGTTACTTGACTGGGCATGCCTATCACTTTGTATCCTTATAATTGTCATTTTATATCATTTTATAAAATGAATATTATGAAAACCAGTCATTCTTAAATGAGCCATCAGTTAGTCCATAATGAAAAGAAAAAAAAAAAAAAGAAAAAAAAAACAGGAAAAAGCATGGTGTGGGTTAACTTTTTCTGTGATTTAAAGGGAAACTGGTAGTCTAACATCGAAGATGAAAAACATGAACATAAAGAGGAGAGACGTGTCTTTATGTGTCTTTCAGCAAACAATGTAGTAAGGGTATACTCAGATCCTCCTAATTTAACACTGAGTACCCTGCTTTGGTTGTCAAATACACAAAACAATAATATAAACGTAATAACATGCATACAGATATTAGATAAGTTCAGTTTGGTCCCGTATTTTCATTGTCAGACTCACATGAGAAGAAATACTACTTCTGCGACTGCTGCAGGCAGAGCCTAGAGGCTCTAATTTGCTGATAACCTCCTCCATCTGGCTAATCAGCTGCTGCTGGGAAGTGGAGCTTAGCTGAGCCTTGAGGTGTTCCAGGCGATCAATAGGAATGGACTTTCTTGCCTGTGTGGGTAAAGTAAGAATGGGTGTATGTATCTGTGACTGTGTGTTGGTGTGTTAAGAAAGCTTGCGTGAATGAAAGTGACATATAAGCATGTGTGTATGTGAGTGTACCCTGCATGCCACTATAGCATGCTGGAACATGCAGCAGACAGTGGCAGCCAGTGTCCAGTGCTCTCGCTTCATCAGTCTCTCCACACAGCGCTCAGCAGGCAGCAACGACAGGTGAGACAAACGCCCATCGCCATGGAGACAAAACAGCTCACTACGGAACACCGCTATGTCTACTACATCTAAAATGATGGAGATTGAGAAGAAAACACATTTTTGATAGTGATAGTCAACACTGAAGTAATGGCACTCAGTCAAGAAAATTTGAAACATGTAGGCAAAAGCTACAGGCAGATATATTGAACAAGGTTTACTTTCACAGACCAAATCAGTGATAGAAGTGCTGAACTAGAATCAGTTTTTGTGAGAGTGACCACCAGAAATATAGAGGAATTAGGCTTCTGTACGAATACCAGCCCCAGAGTTTTCTTTACACAGGATTTGAGTGAGTATTGATTTCTAACATTTGTTAGTAACATTAGCCTCAGAGGAAAGAAGCAAAGTTTGGACAAAAAAATGGGGATTGACAGGATCTGTACAGTGGAAATTTTGAACTTGTTACTATTCCTTTAATAATGGGATAAAATAAAGAATTGGTTTCTATTTATAATACTCAATGACTTAGATCTATGAAATATACATTGGAACTGTATTTTAGAGACATGATCTGCTAAAATGGACTTTGTCAAAAATGAACAAGCTTCATTTTACAATAAAACGTTTTTGTTCAGCAAATGTTGCATATGACGCATTGCTAAGTTGGAAAGAAGTTTTAGATGTATCTTTCAACTACACATCTTGTACATGTATTTTGTAGAGTCAATTAAAACACTACAAATTTATTTAAAGCATGAAAGCAGTAGTCATTCACTCCCATTATTTGGTATTTATTTTATATTGACATACCTTTGACTTCAGTCCACAACAACACCTGTCCACTTTGAGGTGTAAAGATATATATGGCAGAGTCTGTCCATGTCAGGAGGTTCTGATCACTGTAATATACACAGATGCAGAGTGAGCACAATAGTAAAAACGGCATATTACACTGTTCTATTCAAAAATTTACTTTATTTTTATATAGACAAGGATTTTATGAATTTTACTGGTGCCCTTGAAATATCTGCAGCAGAAACACTGTCATTATTGAACATTTTATGACAATCAAACCTTTTATGAAATATACCTATGATGTATTATATTTCTGCTACTCTGCGATACTATTTTTTAATAAAATATGTAGAAAACATAGCACCGGTTACCTTAAGTGAAACAGTCGAGGGAAGGCAAGAGACTGAGGACTCTTCTGTCCTGAGTTATACTGCAGCTCACTCCTAAACAAAACAATAATTGAATATGGAAAAAAAATATCAAGATGTTACTGATTAATGTGCATTGTGTCTAAATATATTTGAATAGCTTTTTAATTCATAAAACTTTAAAAATTTAATTAGTTCTACAAATAGCTAAGACCTTCACTTGCTTCTCAGAACGTTATTGTGCATGATTCTCCCCTATTTGGGTACATTGGGTACATTACTTGCATTACATGAAATTTCCATTTCATGTAATGCAAGTAATAACAGGACTAGGGTTGGATGGTATACTGGTAGTAAACGTATAAGCAAAAAGGCCTTTTTGACTGTTTTCCATTTCAAAATGCAGGATGAAATAGATAAAACACTTTTACACTGCTTGCGATGTACTTTTTTCAAAGCAACGTAATAGACAAAAAAAATATAGAAAATATCTCTGATTTTATTTGTCCTTAAAAATAAATGAATAGATTCTTTTGTAGATACAGAGAGAAAAAAATACACATACTTGTAAGAAATGAGAGGCAAGGCAGGGCAGGCGAGTAACTGTTTAAACTGATGAGTACTGAGGACCTCTCCATTGAAATTGGCCTCCCATACACGCGAGCCTGGCCGAGCACAGTAAAGCAGATGGCTAGTGGCTCCAACCAGCCCCCTCAAACCTGCCTGCTGCGGTGAAAAACATGCTCCATACTCCCCATCACGTTCCTTATTTCCCACTCGCCAAAACTTCTCCCTGAAAGAATGTATAGAAACAATATTTGGGTTTGACCTTATTATGTGATTTGATCAAAAAAACACAACCAACCCAAAGACACACCTTTCAGTGTCACAGAGGTAGCAGCGACTGAGTGAAGAGACCAGCAGACGACCTTCCAGGTACCCCAGCTGCACCACACGGGAGTCTATTGTGGTAACGGTCTGAACTGGGAAGATCACAAACCCGGAACCCTGTGGAAATAAATCCAAGGACATGCACGGACATGCAAACACACACAAGATAAATTTTATTTTATTATTTCCTTTGATTAGCGGTAAAACAAAATTAAGCAGCCATAAAAACATGTTAATTTTAACCAATAAGCCGTAAGGTTATTCATTGTTAGGCATAACGCTAAACAGCTTTTGGTTTTTATAAAACAGCCACAAAATGCAGCATGACAAAACACATCAATGTGTCCATGCACATATCCACTTCAAATTTACATACAATCTCATAAGACATACTTATACATGTGGACAAAGTATATGCATTCATAGGCATATACATGTATATGTTTAAACAATTATACTGATAGGGAAAAATGATTCATAAGTAAAAATGACAAATTAGTAAAATTAGTTCTTCATTGTGGTTATGGTGTTCTTGGGATCATTTGCACAACCCTTCCTTTTCCAAACTTGACAAGCAGAATTAAGGCCAAAGGAATCTATTTATGTTTTGTCTGACCAGAGTACACTGCTCTAAAAGAGTTGTGATTTGTCTAAATGTTTGGGTGTACATTTTTGACATATATCTCTGATTGTTTTTTTTAGCATGAGTTTTGCATAGAGTTTATGAATGAAAACAGTTGCAGTGGATTCCTCAGTTTACTATTCTCTGCATAACTGTTGTCTTTTCATGTGACTACTGGCTTCTCTCTTACCTTCTTTATCTTTAGTGTGAGAGAAATCTTGCATGGTGTACCTGTCCGAGGATAACTACTTGTAGCTCCATGAACTTTTCATTTGCATACTACTAAACCAAAAGTACTGAACGGTGTGTATATACAGTGTGCCATGGCTCTGCAGCTTTTTCCATGTATGTGTTGTTTAATAAAGTTTTCCCTGAGAATTTTGGGAGGCTCCATCACCTTAAACATTATTTTTACTAGTCAGGTAAAAAAATCTTCCCAATCAACTGCAACATCTTTTCTAATAACATTTTTAGCACTTCATAAGTACAACTTCACTTATTTTTCAACCTTTTGATATATAATATTTAAATATCGTTCCATGAAGTTTTTTTTTTTTTAACCTATCAATTGTTTTTTTTAAACATGTTTATGCTCATAAACACAAACATTTTTGTTAATTTTGGAAGTATAAACTCAAGACATGTAAATCAGAAGTGAATATATGAACTAAAAATATTTCAATATTAAGAAAGCACACAATCAAAGTGTATATCTAAATTCTAAAGCATTATGGTGTTGTCTAGTACCTTGCCAAGTTTGGAGGATCCAGCACGTAGAAAGGATACTTTTCCAACTGCATCTCCAATGAACACACGTAGTGCTACTGTATCCCAGCACAGAGCTGTAATGGTCTGTCCACGGTGCTCCGATGACACACATGCACGCTCAGGCCGTCCCCGTCGCTCCAGGTGCAGCTCCCACACGACCACAAGACCCTCACTGAGACATACACACACAGTCAATACACACTCAGTCCAACTCAAAACCACACTACAAAAACAAACAGATCCACTATACTCCACCTGAAACAAATAATTAAAATAAGGTTAAGATGTAGTACCTTGTAGCCACAGCGATGAAATCTTCATCATGAGGGCAACATGCTACCTGTGTAATAGAGCCCTCCTGATGGGGATAAACAATTTTTTTAATTATTTTTTTTCCCACCATCATTTAACAAAAATTAAAGTTGTAAAGTTAAAACACCTTTGAGATAATTAGACAACCTTGTGTGTTACGATGAGTCTTTGTTTCCAGCCTTCTCTCTGGATGAGGTGTAACCCTCCCGCTGAGGTCCCAAGAGCGAGCCATTTCCTAGACACTGCAATGCATGTGCACTATTACACACAAACACACACACACACACAAAGTCGGTAATACATAAGTAATCACCAATGTAATATCAATATCAAAGTATTTTAACTCAAAAGCTCAGAAAGCCCATGTATCGGTTATCTCTAAATGCTGTATATGATGAGAAAGTGACGAGAAAAAAACTGACACAGCATATCAATGAAATAATCAAACCAGCACACAATTTAGAGACAATTTAAAGACTACATTACTGGAAAAAAGTTTTAAAATTCTAATAAACACATACGAGACGTACTGCACACAATGAGAGATCATGCACATGAGTGGCTGTGCTACCTTGAGTCTTCCTGAGTCCAGTCGCAGGGCAGCGAGTAAAGGATCTAAACAGTCAAACTCGGCCAAGACATGAGTGTACGACTCTGGCACGACAGGAATCATCCTGCTAAGCTGTGTGAGACGGAGAAAAGACGAAAGAGAGAAAAAAGACAGAGAAAGAGAGATGGTGCACACTGCATTAAGCAATGACTCTGAATCAGAGTGTGATCAGAGTCTTGTGGCCATTTCTCTCTGCCTCCAGCTTCCCTCTTCAGGCTGCCCGCTGTCATATGATGGAGTCAATTCAATTTAAAACGCATGATCACGACTGACAGTGGGCTCTCATCACCTGGCGTGCTTTTCTGTGCCACCATAGTCATGAAAAGCTTAATTATTATACAACTTCATCGTTTTTTTTTTAACTAACAGCTCAGCTTCATAAACTGTCACTAAATACACAGTAAGAGCAGAAGGCAGGACAACACACACACTTCTCCAAAGAGACATTTTGACAGTAAACTCACATTCCGACGGTGTCGCCCAGTTTACTGGAACAAAGTTTCAGATGCACTGTTAAGACGTTCTCTCCTCGCTATCTAACACTTATTTTTATAAAGACAGGTCCCTGACAGCCTACCTCTGAGAAATAAAAACAGTCCAGGTCGTGTCATTACTATATTTCACTGCTGCCCCACAGCCTGACCGAGCATCACGAGACCCGGCCAACGGCACAGCTAACTCGCTTTAGCCAGCTAACGCTAGCTAACTTTACACTCCGGCTGTACTTCACAAAAATGTCACTTCAGTTGTTCACTTATAAGCACTGGAGCTACAAAAGTTTCATCTGTACCGTCTGATTATTAAATCTGCTCTCGAAACATCCAGTTAGCTGACATTTTTTTCCTGAACCAATCAAGTTCTCCTCACTCTACTTTCAGACAGATTAGCAGTCATATAGGTCGGGCTAACAAAGTTAACACAAAACAACTTCTGACCTTAAGAGTTTCATGGTAATTACAGGGAAAGTTCATACCTTTTTCTAATCAGAAACAGGTCCGTTTAGGTCATGTCCAAGACCTGTTAGAAACTGCAGAGGGACCAAACTTTTGACAGTTGTTTGAGTTTTGAAGTGAAACTGTCAGTCTGGCTGCGACATCAGCACTGGCAGTTTGACAGTGTTTAATAGGAACCACCTTTCTTTCTCTTTCTAAATGTGTCTGTCTCACTCTCTCTCTTTCTAAACGACACTCTGTCGCGGTCTTTGCAGCCGGCACTACTTCCCAAACTGACGCCGCTATCTGAAGCACACTGATTCCGACTTAAAGGGACCTACTTTAACGAATTTTTACAAACTTCTGCATGCTTTCACTTTGGAGAAGTACGACTCGTAACACACAACGAGACAACTGTCAATATTTTAACATTTACAACTATTTCCGTCCTATTTGAATGCAAATTCAGTATAAAAAGGTTGCAGACGCTCCACCAGAGAAAAAGCATTACGTTGTGATGCGGTCCATTAGGTACTTTGGTTTGTATCGATTGCAATTCGAGAAGCCCAGGAGACTCGGCCTGCTGCAATATTAGACACAAGAACTGAAACTAAAATAGCCCTTTTCTTTCACACAAACACTCTTTATGCCACATTAACAGCTCTGCTATGATTCACGTGTTCAAGCTTTGACCAAGTCTGAAGTACAAATACATACAAGTATTGCAATATTCTTTCTGATGGGAGGACAAAATGGGAACATCTAATGTCCTCTGCTAATGCATTTTTAAAAAGTATTGAACAAGCTCTCCTGAATCAGCCCATCTGCTCTTTGAATAATCCTGCTGAAAAAAACAGGACAAAAATCAGAAATGGTCATTATGCCTGCAGTCCAAGAAAATTGCATTGGCCCTGGATTGTCATTTCTACACCCCGTGGGACTTTGCTATCAAATGAAACTGTGCATGCTGAGTTTGCAGAATGTTCCACAACAAAGTTAATACGCTCATTCTCTTGCAGGAATTTCCCCAAAGCAGCGACGATGACATTTTAGGGAAGTCATGTTACACTGTCTCTCAAACCTGCCTAACCACCCGATGTTCTATTGCAAGGGGGCAAATGGAAAAGCTCAGTTCCACATATGCAGTGATGAGTACAGTAGGAATCTCGATAACTTTATTTCGAGTAACATCCAGAAATGTTGTCCTCAGTGCATTTAGAACAGACACAAAGCAGTGCAGCTAGCTGTATGCATGGGGCACACTTCAGTAATGCACTATAGAAAGAGTATTATTACAGTATTGCTTTATTCATACCCCCTCCCCATCATGAGCTCCTGGGTTCCCAGTCAGCCCTAAGTCATACAGAGCCATACTGCTTTGCACTGACATGGATTAAGTTTTTAAGAAGTCTTCTGTATCTTTCAGTCCTTTTCTGTGCATCATTTAAAATTGTCCCATCTCACAAAGTCCTTTGCATTGAACATTTTTAGTTCCTGAGAATACTTCCTCCGGTATCATTAAGCCCAGTTTGGTCATAAAATTCAACACTGTCAAAGTACACGTCTAAATCCATCCTTAACTAGAACGCCAGACAATTTCTCATCCACTGAAAGTGAGAGAGAGAGAGAAAAAAAGCAAAACCAAAGTGTTTTTTGAACATTACAAACAAACAAAACAAAAAACTACAGTTACTGTGATTGGCGCAGTCCATCTCCACATGGACTAACCTAGAGAGAGTTGCGTACTGTCCATCTAGACACAGATGGCCTCTCCCTCTACACTTTCAACACTGGGTGGAGCGGTCTTGCTGGCCTTAAAAGGGAGAAACAGTTCCCTCTCCCTTTTTCCATCGTCCCTTACTGTCATTTATTTCAAATGAATCTGTGTGGTTACTCTTCCTTTCAGGTTTTCCTCAACATGCGGCGTGTCTGCCAGGCATGGAACTTGTTATAGGCGGCCTGGATCATTTCTTCCAGGTGGCTGGTCAGCTGTGAATAAAACAAAATCATGGAAAGGTCACGGGTGTCAAACGTTTAAAATCTCTCAAATCACTAATTTATCCCCAAAACTACTTCACCCCAACATAAACTAGATGAAGATCAACCACACCCAAATGATAGGTTTTTGACATTTGTAAAAGAGTGCCTATGTTTTAAATGCTCTGGAACACAGCATGTTCCAAATTTGACTGGCTCATGTTGAGCATGTCTGTAGACTGCTGCTGTACTAGGTAGTACAGAACAGTCCGACAAATATCCTGGTGTCCTATCAAAATAACTGAAACGTTGAACTCTTTCAGTCACTTTTCAAACAGAGGGATATTTTTTGGTTGTTATACATAAAGTTATTCCCCTCTACATATTAAAAGACAGATCTTACAGTGGTGCTTAAGTACTCCCGCTGGATCTTCTCTTGAAATGGGCGGAGCTTGGATGACTGGAATCTCTCCAGATTAGACTGCATCTTAACCACCTAAAAACATGAGATAAATATCGCTGTTTCACTACTGTTATGGAAACAGTTGTTTGTGTACAATTAAACACCACAGAACAAAACTAGGCCTGTTATAGCTAGGGACCAAGGCATATTTGAACAGAGAGGTATCAGACATATTAATCGTGATCAAATACAAATTCTTATATAAAATTTATTCACTGTACTGTATTTATGTTGTTGTCATAGAGGCAATAGACATTATCAACAAGTTTCAACAGTTTTCAGAAGTTTAAAAGTGCATTATGGAACTACTTTAAAGTGAAAAATGAAAACAGCACAACAGCCAATATCTGCAATGTCACCACTTGTCAATATTAGCCTTGAACTAGCCTTGTGCAGAATAAGTATGTGTCTATTACACACTCAGTGATAAAGGTGATAGTGTGTTCAAAGCCTGGTCACTTTCAGAAGCAGTCAACTGCAGTCCTACAAGGACAGTGTCCAAAACAAATTGTGACTTTCCTGCTTTTCACAAATCAACTTAAATTATTAAATTATGCAGACTTAAATTAGGTGTGTTTGAGGGGGAGAACAAACTGTACAGGACTATGACCCTATAAAATGTAGCCATTTTGGAAAAAGTAGCCCAAAAAAAGTTAAAACACATGGGTTTAGATGGCATCACACTACATACATAGTACTACACATGGGTTTAGATGGCATTACACTACATACACACCTGTACATAAAATGCAACTGGCAGCCTAACATAAATTTGATCATTTCTACTAAAAGGAAGATCATTTAAAGATGCACTGTGTGGCAAAAAAACAACTTAGTACTAACACACTCAGCATTAAAGGAGAATGGGTGAGCAGGACTTCAAATAATGTCTGCCCTAACAAATTTTGATATCAACAATTCTTAAGAAACCAATGTATAATCAAGTGTCTCTCTGTCTCACTTAGAATCAGCTCCAGAATCTCAATTGGCACACTCAGAAACTGCTCTTGTAGTGGTCACTGAGAACCTTCATGCAGCAAGACCAGCTAATCATCTGTCCCGATTCTTCTTGACCTCTGAACAGTCAGTCACCTCCAGCCTTGAAATCACTGACTCTGCATAGAAGTAGTCCAAGTCCCACTTAGAGGGGACGACCAGTCTTTATTCTCGGCTCACACTCAAATCTGACTTGGTTACATCGGTTTCTGCCTGACAACATCTGGAGACTATGACCCTTTTATTCTACTTCCTCAGTCTCTTATCTTCAAGATTGATAACTTGCTCCTTGTTGGCCTTTCCATTCGGACTACCAGGCCATTGCAAACTGATCCGGAATGCAGCAACACATCTTGTCTTTAACCTGCTGCTCCATTCCTTTCACTGGCTTCCAGGGACCGTGAGCATCAAAACCCTGCTGCTTGCCTACAAAGCCAAAAATGGATCAGCACCTCTCTACGTGAAAGCGTTGTGTGAATCAAAAACAGATCTGTACCTAGAATCCTCTGAGCATTAAGGACAGAGTAGCTTGATCCACCATCATTCAAAGCTAGAAGAAAACCATCGAGACTGCTTTCTGTTCTCAATAAGTGGTTCAATGAACTTCCACTGACTGTCTGATCAGCATAGTAACTCACTGTCTTAAAATGATAACTGAACAGCCATCCCTTAAATGGGTTCAAATCAAGTTATCTGAAATGTCTAACTTGCATTTATGCTCTAGGCCTAGCACTTTGAAACGTCTTGTAATTGCTCTTGACTTTAACTGTACTATTGCCTTATGACAACAAAGCATTTCTGGAAGATGCTTAGGATAACAGCATCTGCTAAATGCTGTAAATTTACTAATTTATGCATCACTAGCTATCAGTCTTGAAGGGAAATGCATGGATTTCAAATAAACGTGATCCACATGAGAAACATAGCCCTCTAGTGGCCACCACTGGTATACTTATTCTCCAAAGTAAGCAAACTAGGAGTAAAATGTCTGTACATTTCTTAAGCAAACACTACATTGTAATGCATTTTATTATATAACACTGAAAAATATATTTCTGACAAAAGAAAATAAGTAAGCCTGTACCTTCTCCTCCAGGAAGGGTGTGTTGACTGGAAAACAGGACCAGAAGTGCCGCAGCAGTTCTCCTACTGCTGTATACAAGTGCTTTAGTTCACTCTGAACATCAGTGGGAACCAACTCTACACACACAGACACAGACACAGACACCTCAATGAGGTCAGTGAGCCAGAATTACTTTATTATGGTAAATGTCATTGATGGTATGCAAATCCAAAGACAAAGAAATAGCATATCTTACAGTGGGTATAGAAAAGAGCCACTCCCTTCAAAATGGTCAGCTTTTGTTGCTTTGCAGCCTGAAATGAAGATACAGACACACAAGTTTTCCAGCTATATTCTCTCAATGCAACTTATACCACCGAAGTGAAAGATATGATAGAAAATGTTTAGGGGAAAAACTGCCAAGCACTGGAACGCTTCCAGAATAGCTGTTTTTATGCTGAACTAATCAAAACCATTACAACTGATCATAGGTGGAAACCAAGTAGTTTGGTTAGCTTGGTGTGCAATGAAGAAGCTGATTAGCTAGACCTTATTGAGTTTACATTTTTTTATTTATGCCTTAGATTTTTTTTTTTTTTAGTTACACTGAGTTATATCTTACTGATAATGTCAAAAAAAAAAAAAAAAAATAGATTCTCAGATACTAATCAATACAAAAATTTAGTATCGAGTTCAATATCGATTAGCACTGGTATCGATACTTAAATGCCGGTTTTGCATCTGCCGGTTCACGTAAATCACTGGCAGACTACAACAAAACCTAGCGCCGCAAAATTTTACAGGGACACTCAGCTCCCCGAGACCTGTCGAACGAGGCCGGTCGCGAATCTCTCCTGGGAATCAGTCCTGTGAGCACACTTTAAATTATTTATTAAAAAGTTCCTCCCCCTGTAGTATCGATAATAGTATCGAGTACCGAGCACCATCCTTAGTATCGGTATCGAGTTTGAAATTTCAGTATCGTGACAAGCCTACTTACTGAGTTTAGTATTTATTAGGAGTGCTGATCCATAATCCATCTCAGTGATTGTTTTCTTCTAGATTTTTTTTCACCTATGTTTCACTTGGATGTTATGTTACACTGAGTAAATAGAGCTGGAAATAAAATGTGTAGGACTTCATTTTCAGGCTGCAAAGCATCAAAATGTGATTATTTTGAAGGATGTAATTCCTTTGTATACCCACTGTATATATGAGCAGAAAATGCACCCAACCTGATGGTCTGGCTAAAACAATGGAAGTACCTGAAGTTAAAATGAGCCCTCATTAAAATAAATAAATAAATAAATAAATAAATAATTTTTTTACAAATTGTACAAGGGCACGAATGAGGAACACAACAAAAAACAAAAGAAAAGCACAAATACCACAAAACAAACAGTAAAATTATTTTTTTTTAATACCTTATACATAATGCCAATCTGTAGATTGGCGATACTTTAAGAATGTATACTCTTCAGACCATCTGCAAATAAAACATAAGTACGATTTTCTATGTGTAACTCACGACTGATGGCTTGCTGGGCTCCAGCTTGCATTAATGCTCCTCCAGGAGAAAGGGCTGTGATAGCTGAACTTGCCACACTGCTAGACATCACCTAAAGGAACACAACCCTGCTGTTATTATACAACCAACAATGACGAGCAAAAGTTGAGTCTATTATCTCAATAGCCACTTCATCAGGGGTTAATTTCGAATGAAAGTGAAAGGGTGAAAGGCTTTCTTTTAAAAATAAGTTGTTTTGTAGTTTCTTTAATAAAAAGCATGCATCAGTATGGAATTTCCTGATCAATTCGTAAACTGGATAAATTAATATCTTCGTATCACCAATACAAATATCACAAAAAATGTTATTTATATTGCGCTTTTAACAAGAAAGTTGTCACAAAGCCGCTTTACAGAGTCCAGGTCCAAGCCCCTAGTAAGATTTTTTAAAATAACAACCGCATGCGAGTCTATTGCAAATGTAATATTACTCATAATTCAAAAAGTTGATGTGACTGAAAAAAACAGAAAGCAGATCTGAAATCAGCATGAAAAAATGGTTTTAGAAAAGTGTCTTGTGGTTTCAGATGATTACAATTTTTTTTTGTTTATCTGTGTTATTATAGTCACTTCATAAAAGGGGCACATGTATTAAAGCAAAATATATATATATATTTATTTTTTAAACCAAATGCTCCGTGTCACGGGCCCATACCACCTCGGCCATGCATAAACTTTTTAACCCTGTGTTGGCCATTATCCCCTAAGCCCCTAGTTGAGATACCACACAAAAGCACACACCTGCCATTTTCATCTTGTTGCACCATGAACTTAATGGATTGCCATTATCACTCATTTCATCTCCACTTATTCTTTACAGTTTTGTCAATGTCCGACACACCTGTACATTCCTTTAGCAGAAGCACGTCCATGCTGGCAAAATCGAAAGCAAACTGACGCGCGAGTATGCAGATCAATGTCTCTATGTCCTGCAAAATATGGCTTTACAGACTATTTATACACATTTACAAATAGCCTAAACTCATTTTAAAGCAGGCTAAATACTGCAGATTGTTGCTCCATACCTGTAGGCATAGACTTAGGCCATACCTGTCAATTTTCAACACTGAAAATAAGGGATATTTCCCCAAGATCCCGACCCAAAATACAATAAATTTAGAGCAGCTTCCCGTTGCCATTCCTCTGTTAACAGGAAGAAAACGGACTCTAAAACTGCTGTTACTTATTTTTAACAGCGCATTTTTAACAGTGACACCGGTGCCACTGTCCTGAATCTTGAGCTTTGGAGTTTTGACTTCTTTATCTATTTAAGCAATGGGTTTTCTCCACTGTTTTTCGACCTTTTTTAGCTACTATTATCGAATCAGACACTTCATGACACACCACTGCCTTCCAATCATAAATACATTCTATTCCAATTGTGGAGAAGGGGAGGGGCACACTCCCCAAAACTGTAGAGCTCTGCTCCAGGAGGACAACACTCACTGTGGGCGGTCAGTCACGACTCAGGCCCAGCAGGATGGAGTTCAAAGGATGTTTAATACCCATTTAAACTTGCACATGTAAGGATAATGTACGATGTATGGTTCTGTAACAAATAAAGGAAGAAATTACTACTGTGCTTATGTTAAACAGATGGCTAAATGCTTAGTGTAAATCTAGAACAATAAATTGTAATTATTAAATAGGTTCAAGTTTTGTTCATCTGAACACAATCCTCAAACAAGAGCAGAGTGCCTTAATATACAGGACAGCCATGAACAGTTTGCCCCTTTACTCTCTCTTTAGCTTACTACCGTTATCAGCATTGTACAGGCTAATCTAGCGTCTTTCTGAAAATAAACAAAAAGCACAGCGCCATATGAACTAGGTACTTAGTCGGTAATGACGAAAACACACAGTTAAGAGCTGATACAACACTGACAGAGGATCTAAAGTAAACAGGGTAAGTTGGAACATAACTACAAGCTCCCAAGTCTCTGTTTCCCCATCTCTCTCTCTCTCTTTCTCGCTCTCTCTCTCTCTCTCTGTGTCCACGCACCCACACTCCTTTGCAGGCACCAGTGCTCTGTTTACACTACAGGTGCCGTTCTTACACTTTTCATCCATTTTTTTCCTTCGGATCTGCATCAATCTCATTATTAACCTGTAGTGTACTCAGTTGCAAATCCGTCATCCGTTGGCGCGTGGAGGAGAATCTAAATACAAGACCACAACAAGACGAGAGACTTGGCAGCAGAGGCAGTAGGTGACACACATACATCACATATACAGACAGGGGTTGACATAATTTTTTTTGCTGTAGTACTGTAATGAGAACCTACATGAATCAATTGGTACGCACCAGACTTAAAAATGTTCTCTGTGCCTCCGCCGTGGTTCAGCGAGGGTTGCACGCAGAGGTCTGTGTCTCGGTCGTGGCGTGGTTGGGGTGGGGGTTGCTAAGATTAGCTGCTAACTGTCTTGTAAGCATTATGAAGTCCTGCACGCAGAGGTCTGTGTCTTGGCCATGTTTCGGGCCGTGAAGTTGAGGGGCAGGGCGGGGCGGGTCAAACAGTATAAAGTCACTCAAATTAGGAAGGCATTTGCGCTGTGAATACTGAAAACTGGCGAGCATTTGCGTACCACAGAAGCCAATTTGTACTTGCGTACCACTTACGTCAATCCCTGTATATAGAGATAAATCACTCTAGACCACACAAACAGCACGGTGACCCGAAAGTTGGTGTTAAAGTACAATAACAGTACTAGTGTTATGCATGGCCATCTGAAAAATCATCCGCTAGCTAATATGGGTGATGCTAGCACTGCACGGAGTTGTCCAAAGGAGCGGAGTAGCTTTACAGAAAAGCCCCTGACTGATAAGGAAAAACAGCAGATCTGCTTGTTAATTTCATCTTTAAAGATGTGAGACCTTTGGCTGCAGTCGTTAATGCCCTAAAACAAACACTAACACAGGTAGGTAAGTGTACCCGAGTAAGGCCTGGTTTGTAGCAGTTCATCTCCTCTTGAATGTAGCTGACTGAGTTGATGATGTCCTGACTTGTGGAGTAATGATGGGACTGCAGAGGAATTGGACCATGTGAATACCTAAGAGAAAGAGAGAGAGAGGCAGACAGAGACAAAGAAATGGAGATAAAGGTTAACTTTCCCATACAGGGAGTAACTTCCCCGTAATACATAACCTTGGATTATCTCAAATGTACCTGTCAGATTTCTTCAGATTTAAAGCAATGGTTTTAGGCCCAGACTCATTCTGTAGGTCCTCATATTCGATGGCCTCTTGCAATTTCACCTGTGAAAAACAGAGCAAAATTAGACAAAAAATTAAACAACTATAATAACAAACTTATATTGTAATTCATTTTTTAATCATTATGTAATACCTTTTTGACTGGAGGCTGAAAGAAGTCTGAGTCCCTGGAATTTCCATCAGTGCTACTTGTCTCACTGGCCTGGTCATTGGGTGTTTCTCTGTATAGAGAAATTAGGACATTCATTAGACTGCTTATGTAAACACATACACTGATCAGTCACAATATTAAAACCACTGACATCTTAATATATGCACTTGTAAAAGGGAAGTGATATATAAGACAGCAAGTAAACAGTGCACTTTTTAAGCTGATGTGTTGTGATACTCTGGGCAATGTTCTGCTGGGAAACCTCAGGTCCTGGCATTCACGTGGATGTTACTTTGACACATACTAGCTACATAAACATTGTTGCACACCAAGTACACCACTTCAAGGCAATGGTACAGACTAGTGGCAATTGTCTCTTTCAGAAGGATAATGCGTCCTACCACACTGCAAAAATTGTTCAGGAATGGTTTGAAGAACACGACAAAGAGTTCAAGGTGTTGACTTGTCAGGAATCTGTGGGATGTGCTGGAATAGTCTGATCCATGGAGGTCCCACCGGCAACTTACAGGACTTAATGGATCTGCTCATAATGCCTCTGTGCCAGATACCACAGCATACCTTCAGGAGTCTTGGGAGTCTTTTTCTCAACAAATCAGAGCTGTTTTGGCAACACGAGAGGCATTCACGCAATTTTACAGACTGTTTTTAAAGTTAAGGCTGACTGGTATATATGCACACACCAATATACATGCCTAATACTATGGAGGTTCCTCTCATGATGCCACAACAGCACAAACCAGGCCATTTTCTTGAACTGCTCAAAGACTCGATTCTCACATTCATGTGCTACTGTAGGTGCTTTCGTCAGTGGACATGGGTCAGCATGGACACTTAGACCACCCAGTGGCTATGAAGCCCCATATACAGAAAGCTGTGATACACTGTGTGTTCTGACACCTTTCTATCATAGCCAGCTTGACCTTTTCAGTAATTTGTACTACGGAAGCTCGTCTGTGGAACTGGCCCAGATGGGCTGGCATTTGCTCCCAATGTACATCACTGAGCCTTGGGCGCCCATGACCCTGTTGACAATTCACCGGTTGTCCTCCCTTAGAGCATTTTAGGTTAGTACTAAACAGTGCATATCAGAAAAAACCAACAAGACTTGCTATTTTGGAGATGCTCTTACCCAGTTGCCTAACCATCATATTTTGACCCTTGTCAATTTTTCTGCTTCCGACAAATCAACTTCATAAACTAAATATAGCTCAACCCTTTCCAGGTGCCACTGTGATAAGACACACAGTGTTATTTTTCCCCACAGTGTGTATGTGGTATCATATATAAAACTTTAAACCTGTAAACAGTAAACAGCATTGTTTATCTTATTACACACACACACACACACACACACACACACACACCAACTCACCTAGAACGTCAATTTTCATGTTATTAAACTTGCTTTACATTATCACATAAAATATGTAGTATAATTCTAATGCTATTAGCTAATGTCAGAAATTAGTTCAGAAAATGTAACATCACATTAAGTAATATATAATACACACAATATCTCACACTCACACTTTGCGTAGGCCAGCTGCCAGCACCATGGCACTGTGATGGTTGAAGCGTTTAATGATGGCAGAGTTGCTGTTCTCCTTAACTGTTTTACTCGAGTTGGAGGAAACTGTTAAGGACCCATAGCCCTGAGGATAAAGATTATGGTTGCAGACACAGAATTAGTAATGAATATGTTTCTCTTAGAAAGGCAAAATGGAGTGAATGTTCTCAATAATACTTTCCACAGCTTTTCACTACACTACCTCATCTAACGTTTTGTCCTCCAGAGCCATCAGATCCACCATGGGGTTCTTAACGCCTTGAACTACCATGGACTTTAAACCTGTGACAAAAAGCGTACAGTAAGCTGAGTGGATCCAAAGTTTAAAGGTATGTTAGTGTGTTCCATTACATGAGAACACCACTTGTACAAACTATTTTAGAAATGCTTTAGTTCTTTAGGGCATTAAATGTTACCTTTTTCATCCTGCTTTGCACATTCAGAAAAGATATCCTGCTGGCCAGTGTTGATGCGATCTCTATGAAAGTAGTGTGACTGAAAGAACCGTGTCCAGAACTCTTTCTCAGTCAGGTTGTGAGGCACATTTTCAGCATACTTCTGTTTGACTGCACGAGAGACATTTAACATCAGTAACGTATCTACATAAAGCTTGGGATACCACGTTTAAAAGGGAGTACATTACAACCATAACTGTATTAAGGTTCAGAACCAATAAGACCTTTTAAACCTGAAACATCCTTAAAGTATGTTTTCCAAATAAAGTATCGCAGAACATTTGATGTTTGAGCAAACATCACTATAAACAAACTATGTGCCATTATTATGATGTAGTAATCAGTCCATGCACCTTTATTTGCATCTCAATATTCTTTAGTTTGGGAGATGTTTCTATAGACAGAAAGTGATTTGACTGTGCTCACAACTACCACAGTGACTTCTCACCTGCTGGGTAGGTTCTGAAGATTGATTCGATGATATCAGAGGTCAAGTTGTATTTCAGACCATTACATCCATCCGTCTGCGGTCTAATGTCTGCCTGTAACCACAGCACCGTGTTACAGAGGATGTAAAAACATAAGGACAGGTTGACGTATTGTCCTTAAGTGAGAAACTGGCACAAGCAACATAACCTTTGTATTTGGCTCACCAGGAATGCTGCCGAAATTCCCACTTCCTGCTTGTTGTTGTTGGAGAGGGCATGATCTACAGAGTTCATATTCAGACGACTGGCCCAGAATTCCTCTGCACTGATCACCTGACTTACTACCAGATCTTTATACAGCTGAAACAGCACTGGATCCTCCTGCAGCATTCTGGAGTAGTTAAGACCAAATTATTTGATTTTCTATGCTTGGTTCTTCTCATCATTCATACACAATAACATCTGAACTTAAAAAAGCCATTTTTAACTTGTTGAATAATAAAGACAGTAACTGTGTAATTCACTTAGTCCACATTAATAATGAAAATGATGTTCCTAATTCAGCCCTCAAATGATTAACCTGCAGAACCTCACCTGTTTTTCTCCTCTAGTTCTTTGTTAGCTTTCTTTTTAAACTTCGGCAGGAGCTGCTGTAAGAGGTCTTTGGCAGCATCTCGGTCCTTCAGAGCTGTGCTTTCATTGGCAAAGTGGAACGTGGTGCTCTCTCCTGTGTGCAGCACCAGCTGAAGCTGGATCTTAGCCTTGCCATCAGGACTGATCTTTTGACCTTGAAATTCATAATGCATAAAAAGGTATCTTAACAACATGTACACAATAACCAGCACCACAAACATGACACATTGTTAGAATTGGTCATGTCAGCCTATAGGGATGTCGGTCAAAAACTGGTAAAAGTGGTCTTGAAAATATTAGTATTGCAATTACACTGCAACATATTCCGGTGCCTTTATATGTTATTTATTACTTAATAAATCAAAGGGCCTCTTTCCTAAAAATCAAAAGGTGTGTAGTTACAAAATATATATATATATATATATATAGTTTCTGAAGATGAATTACAGCACATTGACATTTATTTCCTTATTTAGTCCACAGCAGTTTAGCCCTGTGCATACAGGCTAATGTTTTAAGGAGTGTTTCAACCCCATGCTGCTCTTTTAATGAGCGGCAATACAGTCAGAAAAGAGCCCCATTACATATATTAGTCTTAAAGGCACAGTAACAAAAACAGCGTGTTTCATTCTAAAAGATAAACAGGAATTGGTAAGTGGTCATGTAAGAACAAATAATGATTTTTTTAAAAACACAAACATAAAAAAACAAAATATGAAACTGTACAACCACTTTTGAAAATTTGTGTTTTGAATGGTTAAAGACGGGCCAAAACAAGTTCACTTTGGCTGGATGACATTAACCTTGATTCATCAAACCACCTCACCTGGAGCTGACTGGTCACACTGTCAAAAATACTGTGATTCATTAAAGGCTCATTTGCACACTGCAGCCTTTTGCGATATCAATAGTGCAGAGACCAATATAGTGATTACGATTAACATGATATATTATGCAGCCATATCTTGCATTGTAAGATTTATTACGCTTGAAAACAGCGTATCATACAACACAACAGTGCCTAGTCAGCTAGCTCACTTGTAGCTATTTAGGCTTAACATCTTGCAAGCTAGAGAGAATGGTAAGCTTTGTTGCTCTAACTAACCAGGAACCACCTACATTGACAGGAGGGGGACTCGCAAACCGACCAATCACACTGTATAAGTGTAATGTACCAGGCAAGCCATGGTCACAGCCGTGCTACAGAAATAACACTTATGTAAAGCAGAAGTAGTATGTTTACAAACACAACCCTGTAACTGTGTCTTGCTCTTAAAAGCTCATTTTTTTAGAGGTAGCAGAAGATGCAAATAACTAGCTCATGTTTAGGTTAATATAATTTGTTTCCCACTGGACGAAAAACAGGTGCACAGAAATGCACAGGCATTAAAGCATAAATAGCTAATGAGAGTGTAACCAAGAACATTCTGACAGTCGTGGCCAGCTTAGTTTTCATTACATGCATCTGTGGACCTCCATAGACAAAGAATCTGTGGCTGAGACTACAATTAAATGGGTTTTGGTCTGAGTGGACGTGGGGGTAAGGAAAGATGTAGGCTAGCCCTTGGTTTGACTAATACAACTTGACGTCAGATTCTTCTAGCACTGTCAAACCCAAAAGAACAAACCAAAAATGCAACCATCTCTCAACCAAATGTACTTAAATAAAGTGTATTTATTTAACCGTTAAAATAAACTGACGCAAAACTTTATAGCCAAGACAGCTTCTTTAAGACACGTTGACATTTTGGCCTTCAGATACACATCCGTGCAGAATCCTAACCAAACAACTGACCAACAAGGAGTTACTTACAGCGGATATCGGCATACAGGTGGCTGACAGTGAAGCGATCTTTTCCTTCTGGCCCCCAGGCTATTCGCTCGGTCATGAGATAAAGTGTTCCATCCTGTTTCCTCTGACGGACTCTCTTCACCACCAACAGCACCTCTTCCGACAGGGCCGCCATGACTATTTTTTAAAACAGGCAAAACAACAAACAAATGAATAAGGGAAAGCAAATGAAGCAGATCAGAAGTCCCTTTTCAGGAGAAGTTTACATCCGCAATCTATTAGACTTCTCAATCACAGCACATAATGTCTTATTAACTCAGACTAAGTGTATTGTTAGGTTGTTTAGCTCCATGCTTTGTGGTTTCAATCAAACCTCGAGCAGAGATTTCTTACAACCCTCTGTCCATAGAAAGACTTCTGTCATACACAAACCAAGCATGAGAAACCCTTAACAAAACAACATGAGCACATGTTTTAAACTATGCTATGAGCTTTCTAAAAGATGACAAACTGCTTTTAGCTGCCTAGTAGTACAAATCTTTTATCTATCCCTACAAAAGTAAATACAAATGTAAGTGTGTAAAGTGCCCATTTGTCATACGTGAACACAGCACAGCACACAGTGTGAACAATGTGAAATTCTTTCTTTACATTAAACCCATTCACCAAGTGAGCAGGCAGCCAGGCACAGAGCACATGGGGAGCAGTGTGCAGTGACGGTACTTTGCTCAAGGGCACCTCAGTGGTGCCACTAGCAGTCTTGGGATTCAAACCCACAACCTCCTGATGACAGGGGCAACTCCCTAACCACTAGACCAGCTGCCCAGTTACAAGTCACATTTATGAGGCATTACAAAAAGATCATTAACAGATGGAAAACTGTACTGGCTTACAGCAGGTGTGTCCAACTCCGGTCCTGGAGGGCCGGTGTCCAGAACAGTTTGATGGTAGTCCTCCTCAAACACATTCACTAAACCTGACAATTAACTGGTGAGATGAACCAGGTGTTTCTGAGCAGGGAAATCACCAAAACGTGCTGGACCACAGCCCTCCAGGACTAGCCCTCCACCCCTGTCCGAAACCATAGCAACTGCCTTTCATGCTTTAGCAGCAATGCAGAAACAGCTCTGTCCCAATACTATTGGCCATATAGTTTAGATTAAACACGTGTCCCAAAATTTGGCCCATATTGTTCAGTATAAACTGGTGTGTCCCAATACTTTTGGCCACATAGATCAGTTTAAACAAGTGTGTCCCAATACTTTTGGCCATACAGTTCAGTTTAAACAGTTGTGTCCCAATACTTTTGGCCATATAGTTCAGTTTAAATGTGTGTCCCAATACTTTTGGCCACATAGATCAGTTTAAACAAGTGTGTCCCAGTACTTTTGGCCATACAGTTCAGTTTAAACAGGTGTGTCACAATACTTTCGGCCATATAGTTTTGATTAAACAGGTGCGTCCCAATACTTTTGGCCATATAATTCCGTTTAAATAGGTTTGTCCCAATACTTTTGATGACAAACCTATTAAATGACCGAAGATTCTAATGACATTCAGTTGCCTTCACTCAGTTGTAACTGCTAATGTCTCTTATTCTCTCTCATTCTCTCTCTCACCGAATCACCAGCCCAGTTCACACACACTGTAAAACACTGTCATGGTATAAAAGAAGGATTTCAGGGCGCTCCAAGACATCCCTCGGTGCCTGCTTGGGAGCTGGCGTGCTCCTGTGCGAGCATGGGTTTGGGGGGCCTGGTTCCTGCAGCTGGCCAGGAGCCAGCATGGGGGCCAGTGTAGGAGCCTGCTGCGCCTCTGGGGGTGTGTAGGGAGGCGCAGACGCAGGGTTCCTTTTGTTGGTTTCATTAACAAAATGCAAACTCAGAAATAAAGAAGGCACGAAGGCTCAAAACACAGGGAAACCATAAAACATCAGAAACATGAAGGACGGGTAGGGTGAGGTTATGTGTGAGGGTGACCGACAACTAGGAGAATCCTTGGAACTAGGACATGAACCAATGAATAAAGACAATCACCTTGACACAAACACAGGACAGCTGACTGAACACGTGAAGACAATGAACAGAACATCTCAAAACAAGAGTCCCCATATAATACTGAAACAATAGCGGCCTCTAGCCGGAATGTCACAGTTGTAGCAAATTTATAATGAATATAAATAGAAAATTAAATTAAAAATGTTTTTAAAAATATGAAGAAAATGAAAAACATACAGTACACGTTATCTGGGGTGAAATCACACCATTAATGAATCTAGATGTTTTTGTTATGCTGCTGTATACTACAGAGGCTTATCTTGCTAACAAGTAGTAGCAAGACTAGTGGCGAGAGTATTCACTACAACACTGCCTAGTGAAACAGATTTCCTAGTTAAGCAAGTTAGTCAAACGTTGTTAAGCAAGTTAAGTCAATATTATCTGATATAAACCTGTAAAATACACACTAACATTACTGGTTTCCATTTGGTGCACCAAAACCCCTAACCAAATGATCAGCTTTGTTTTACACCAAACTACACAAAATTATAATCCAGCATAGACCAAATGACATCACAGATTAACACAGCTGTAAGAACACAAACAAGACATTAAATAAGAAAGACAGAACTGGAGACAAAGATACAGTGTTTACAGTTGTGGGGAAAATAACCAGATTTCTAAAGTGTTTAATGCCTCTAAAAACTCTCACACAGAAACCTGTTACTTGAAATGGTTGTGATGCTTTCACAATAGTTGAAAAGTGGTATAGAACATTTGTATTGTGTTATGGTTTCTTAAGTCTTTAGAAGGTGTTTCACACTCATAAACCAAAAGAGAAAAATTGACAATTTTAAAAAAAAATTAATTATCAGATTCATCACAATTAACCATCATCAACATTACATATGAAAACTCAGAAAATATGTGTAGGTTTGCTATAGGTTTTGGGTAGTAAACAAAAGGACTGTGTTTGCGCTGTAGAGGGTTCCTGTGTCCACCACTTTGGTACTACAGATCACTAAGTTTCTCTACATTATGGCTTGGTTTACATGTCAACCACTGAATTTTGAAAAATCAAAGGAATTTCTCTTTCACATTTGATAGCATTACCCTCAAAACACTGCTCCCTTTCTGTGTGTATATGTGTGCGTGTGTGCGTGTGTGCGTGTGTGTGTGTGTGTGTGTGTGTGTGCGTGTGTGTGTGTAGTAAGACCTATGCTGGAACAAGCTGCAGAAATGGCATTGATGCTGCTGGACAGATGGGGCATGTGATAGGTCACATCTGGCAGAGAGGGAGGAGATCAAGAGAGGAGGAGTTAGATCGTGTGAGTGCACTTGTGTGTCTGAGAGATCTTGCGGCTCTCATGACCAGATTAGAAACAATGAACTCTATACAGAGTCCCCACTTTAACTTAAGGAA
>JBBJLS010000128.1:15095971-15108471 GCA_037577275.1 Bryconaethiops microstoma
AAGTAAACACAAAATGCAGTTTTTAAGTGATGATTTTATTTATTAAGGAAAAAAACTATCCAAACCTACATGGCCCTTTGTGAAAAAGTAATTGACCTCCCTTGTAAAATCATGAAGTAACTTTGGTTAATCACATTGTCTGGAAGGCTGAATTCCACTAGCCACACCCACGACTGATTACTGCCAGACCTGCTGAATCCAGAGATCACTAAAAAAGTAGACTAAAAGATGCCAGAAAAGGAGAGACACCATGCCGCGATCTAAAGAAATTCAGAAAAGATTACAAAGTCATGTCTAAAACTCTGGGACTCCAGCGAACCACGGTGAGGGCCATTGTTCACAAATGGAGAAATCACGGAACAGTGGTGAACCTTCCTAGGAGTAGCCGGCCCACAAAAATTACCCCAAGGGCGCAGTGACGACTCATCCAAAAAGTCACAAAAGAACACAGAACAACATCTAAACAACTGCAGGCCTCACTTGCCTCAGTGTTCATGACTCAACCATAAGAAAGAGACTGCGCATAAAATGACATACATGGGTTTAGGCGAAAACCACTGCTGAGCAAAAAGAACATAAAGGCTCGTCTCACTTTTGCCAAAAAAACATCTGGATGATCCCCAAGCCTTTTGGGACAATATTCTGTGGGCTAACGAAACAAACGTTGAACTTTATGGGAGGTGTGCGTCCCGTTACATCTGGTGTAAAAGTAACACAGCATTTCAGAAAAGGAACATCATACCAACAGTCAAGCATGGTGGTGGTAGTGTGATGGTCTGGGGCTGCTTTGCTGCTTCAGAACCTGGACGACTTGCTGTGATTGATGGAACCATGAATTCTGCTCTCTACCAAAAAATCCTGAAGGAGAATGTCTCACCATCAGTTAGTGACCTCAAGCTGAAGCGCACTTGGGTTCTGCAGCAGGACAACGATCCAAAACACACCAGCACGTCCACCTCTGAATGGCTTAACAAAAGCAAAATGAAGGTTTTGGAGTGGCTTAGTCGAAGTCCTGACTTGAGTCTAACTGAAATGCTGTGGCATGAAATTAAAAAGGCGGTTTATGCTTGGAAACCCACCAATATGGCTGAATTAAAACGATTCTCCAAAGAAGAGTGGGCCAGAATTCCTCCACATTGCAAACACTTAATTGCAGTTGTTGCTGCTAAAGGTGGCACAACCAGTTATTAGTTATAGTGGGCAATGACTTTTTCACATAGGGCCATGTAGGTTCAGATAGGTTTTTTTCTTAATAAGTAATCATCAAGTCATCATCACTTAAAAATTGCATTTTGTGTTTACTTAGGTTATCAAAGTGCTCTTTTTTCAATAAACACTGACATAATGTATGTGCTTGGTGAACCGTGGCACAATCTTCTTTTAACAAATACTTTGCTTGATGGAAGAATTGTGTATTTCTTATTATTACTAATAGATTAGTTACTGAGCACCGTGGTAAGGCATCATCCTGTGGCTTATTGCCTTATTGGGGCAGATGTGCTAAACAGTAAAACCTCAAACATCACAAAGACGAATCACCACATGTTTAATTAGGAACAGATTTAAAGCCACATAAAATAGTTGCAACACTTGAAAAGGCATATTGCAACACACTCAAACATCCCCATCATTGTTACTAGGAGGCTTTGAAATGAATGACCAAATATATACAGGAGTACCTGGGAAGTAACTAAAAATAACTAACAATAAAGCGATTAAAAATACATGAGCCTCCACAATATGTGGCTGCTGAAGAGGGATATGTGTTTGCAGATAAGTATGAGATAGTGGGCATGTTGCAGGGCACGTAGCCTGTTTCCTCTCAGCTCTCTATCTCTTGCTCACTCATGCAGGTACCAGGTCTCTTATAATCTCTCTCTCTCTCTTTTACTCCCACCTGTCTCATTAAAGTCTGTGTAACTCTCTCTAATCAGAGTCCCTTCATGTCATTTCCTGTAGCCAGTGCTTCTCTATCTCCTGTCAACAGCCGCACAATGAAAGCCCCACCACCACCATCGCTAAACCCTCTATTCCTGATGGCCCAGAATAGACTGCTGACGCCATCTCACCTTTTGATGGTTGACTATGTGTGCCTGTTCTGGTCATCATGCCTCTTTTTCCCCCTCTGTTTTTGTTTAGTATGTTACTTACATTTCTTTATTTTATGACTGACACACACAATAAGTCTCGGAAAACAAATCATGGGTGTTAATGGGTTTTTTGACAGCTATTTTGCAGCATATTCAGCCAAAGTTAGTTTGATATCCCACTGAGAAGCATAGAGCTGAGTGAGGTACTCGTATCCAGGCCAGACTCGAATGGAAGGCCAACCGACTTTGTGATGTTTGTATCATATATGCTGCATATGTCACTGTTTGTTTTGTGTTTGCACAGCTACAGTTTGCTTAAAGACAGACTGTCGCATAAGGAAGTGAACATTACACACTGCACGGGGGAGTTATCTTATACAAAATAAAGACTGGACACATGCAGTGAGGGAAAAAAGGACCTTACAAATTGCCCCAGTTATCATTGTAAAAGACGCTGCCTTTAGTTAAAAAGAATTTAAGCAACAAGTAAAAATCATGGGTAATGTAAACAAGCTTGCTAAATTTTGGGAATAACCTTATTCAACAACCCTCAAATGGAAAAAACTACAGAGCATAGACTTTAATCATCACTGCCAGTATTATTGGTTTGATAACATGCAAGTGGAAAGTTTGTGAAACTACAACTGATCGCACACGGAGAGACGCACACGAGTTGTCTCAGGTTAATGATAAGGCAAGAGAAAAGGCAGGAGTCCCTCATAAAGAATTGCAGGATGAGCTGGAAGCAGGTTGAACAATCTTTACACAGAGAACAATAAACAGTAGTGAACTGCATTGCAATCATTTCTGTTCCTACACCCCATGCAAAACTCACAAAAAGAGACACAAAGATGCATGTCTTAAAATTGTTTTCAACACAAACTCTTCAAACAGTACGGGATAATTACACATCTTTGAAAGAAACATGAGCATGTACAATTTAATCTCAGTGATCAGTGAACGGAATTTGAAGAGAACATGGATGTTTCAACAAGGCAACAACCCCAAATACACAGGAAAAATAACTTAAGACTGATTTCTAAAAAAAACATGAAGGTCTCCTGGCTCATGAACAATGTTAATTTTAAAAAAAGAAATTAAATTGATTAATATTGATTAATATTAGTCTATTTTCCTATAAAAAACCCTAAATAGTAACATTTACATGCATCACAACAGAAGCTAAACCTGTGCTGTATAATACTGGCTGCAGCAGTTTTTGTGAAACAAAGTATTTTACTAAACCTGCTAATGTCATATTTCCTTTAAAATTTCTGAAATGAGAAGCCTGCATTACACGTGGCCAGTCTGTGACTGGGATATATTTAATGTGGTCTAATGTGGTCTATTTTATATGGTCTAATAGGCCAGAAATGAGCAAAGTGATATGTAATTGTCAGTGCTATTTTTATTTTGATTTGTCAAATAAATAGAAATTTAAATTGTTATCATTTATCACATCTAGCTTCATATTAACGGCCATTGTTTTGGAAAGGAATGAGTGTGATCAGCAGGTGTGTACAAACTTCTGGCCATATAGTGTATATGTCAGTAAAATGTATGTACTCAAAACTCACAAAGATTTTTCAGTTTTTTTTTCTTCACATATTTTGTGGAGCACCCCTGGGATTTGGTTGGCCCGTGTTTTCTTCTGTTAGTTTATGCGTGACCCGGAATGAACTGTGGTGTTTGTATGATGGGTGAGATTAGGGGGATCTTCAAGCTGATCGCTCAGATTGTGTGTGTGTGTGTGTGTGTGTGTGTGTGTGTGCATTTGCGTGCACATGTATAAATCCTCTGATTGAAATGAACATAATTGGGGCAGATTAGCTGTCAGGCGTCTGCATTTAGTGGGCATTGTTTTTTGGTCATAATAGGTTATACAAACCACACATATAAACAAAACCAAATTCAAAATACTGTACGTAACATATTTGAAAAAATGGAATAATATAGAGCCAATATAATCACATGAACCAAACATCAAATAGGGATAAACGTTATGTGATGGTCAGGACAATATCTGATGCTATATTCTGTGTTTATGTAAGCTGATCTAGAAGATAAGATTTGCATTGCGTTATACCGGAACAAATTTTCTTTCTTTTCATGTAGGTTTCGTGTCAATTTTAAGTTTGTGGTCCATGGCACAGGCTCCGGAACCATTATACTTTTCAAAATCATCCCTCCCACTTTTTCCCTCCCGGACAACAGCCGAGTAGAACCCTGCATCCCCCCCACATTAAAAAAATTGCCACTACAAAAATTGATTTATAAGATGGAAGGCCTTCTTGATTCACCTCTATGAAACTGAACACAAAGGTAGGCTCATAAGCTATGATTCTAGCTGTGTAGTGTAGTTTGCCAGTAGTCCAGCAAGCGTGCACACTGTGTAATGAGGAGAGTCTGTAATGAGATGAGTGGGCACTGTTTAGCTCACAGTAGCACTGATCTTTCTCTATAGCGGCCGAGAGCCTCTTCAGCACAAAGGGCCAGAACCTGCATAATGCCAGCCTGCCCTGCCATTAATTAACATTGAGCTCCTTTTGTGAGGTGATAGAGGGGGGGCGGGGGGAATAAGCCTGAGCTAATACTGCGTCATGTTATGCATTGTATTAGTTTTTTTTAAATCATTTTTATTTTAGTACTCAGACTTCATTTTTTTGTTTTCTGTTTTTAAACAATTACCTCATTCAAGTTTTATATCCAGATCACGATTATCTTTCTCATTCATTTTTGAATGGATGAGAGAATGAATGAAATTAATAATTGATGTTTCCTGGTCACCTAGCAGTGCAACAGAATCATCAGTGCTGAGGAGCAATGCTTCCAGTTATTGTACTCTTTCCTTTCTGTAGTTTTGCTGTGGATCATTACACACAAAGTTAGGCTTAAGTTGAAAACAACCATGCAGTTTCTGTCTGCCACACACCAACTAGCACCAACACCAAGTAACCTAATTACCTGACAGGTCAGAGAGGTCACATCACGTCACTGAGCTCTCATTACACTGACCGGTGACATACACGTCTCAGTAATGATCAACACCCGATGTGAATAAACAGCAAAAAATTGGTTTGAGCTGCACTTTTTAAAAAGGTCACAGCTGAGAGCGATCATAAAGCATCATTGTTTTCTGGCAATACATTTACTGGACATATACTGGACAGTGAGATGTTGTGCATAGACTTCCAATGTCATATCCAGCAGGGAAAATATAATGGTGTTTTTTTTTTCTTTAACATTCTATTCTTCACTAGGCAGCTGGTGGCCTAGTACTTAGGGCATTCGGCCCATGATCAGGAAGTTGTGGGTGCGATTTCCAAGACTGCTAGTGGCACCTCTGTGGTTCCCTTGAGCAAGATACCATCCCCACACACTGCTCCCCAGGCGCTGCTTCACTTGGTGAATGGGTTAAATGCAGAGGAAGAATTTTGTGCTGTTCACACTGTGCTGTTTTGTGTTTACGTATGACAGAATGGTCACTCTCACTTTTCCCCTAATTATACCAGATCTGAAGGCCCAGCTCTATCTTAACATATACTATGACACACCAAAGGACCTCATTAAGAACATGCAGCAGGCCCTGTGCCCCTGCGTCTGTAGACGTGGCCTGGTGTTTATCAGGTCCACCACTGAAGTATGTCGCTCTTCTCTCTAGATCTCAGAGGACTGTGCTTTGATCCTCTTTAACCACAACACCACCACCACCCCCATTCCAGGCCCCACCACAACTCCCTCATGTTGATGTGAATTTGTTTGCCTTCCACCAGGTTTTCATCAGCCTTACTTAGTTTACACACTGCCACCCACATTAAACATACACACCATGTCCTAACGGCATCACACTGGCGTATTTTTGGACCATAGAAGGAAGTTCAGGTCACAATGGGATATTAATATCTTCTAGTGCAGATTTAACAAACATGCCACAGACACGTGGCCCACCTCCTCACTGTCTTTTATTAATTCCGCTGGTTTTCAGGACTTATCAATGGCTTCTAAATGTAATGAATGAGAGATCACTTATATAATCCCTGATCTCTTATGCTCCGATCCTATCAGCTCTCCTAAGAAAAAAAATCTTAATTTGCAGGAAGTGCTCCTCATTGACTTTTTCTCTCTCTCCATGGCTTGTGTAAGTCTGATATCTGGTCACGGGAGCTGTGCCTTATGGGCCACCTGAGAGAGACTGCTCATATGGGTGCTACATGCACTCCCAAACAAAGAGCCTGAGGGGAGTCAGCAGCATGAAGCCTCAAATACCTCCCAGGTCCTAGATTCCTGAGAGATGCCCCACCTTGCATGTAGGCTCAACACTCTAAGTGAATCTGAACTTCAATGACTGAGCGAAAGAGAGCCCTCTATCAGACAGAAAGTGCTGCGCAGAGTTAGGTCTCATGGGACCTGAGAGATCATCCTCTCTGAGCTCTTTCCTAGTAATTCCACTCGTCCCTCAAATCTGGCAACTGTGAGGTGTGCCACCCCAGACAAGCAACCTTGGGGAGCCGTGCCCACAAAGGAAAAATAAAGACTACACATAATCCTCTTAGCACACACTCATCGACCCTGTGAGAAGAGTGTAAGAAGCCTAGAAAATCACTGACCTGACACACAGTCAGAGGACAGAATTTTTTGGTAGTTCCATGTATTGTACCTCACTGAGCATGAAGAGAATTGAGCTGTTTTGTGCAAAATATACATAACATATTTAGCTTTTATGTATCATATCCAAACTGACTGTCATGTTGCATATGTCACAGAATAAACATTTGCTCATAAGAAAAAAGGAAAAAAGTGTCAATTAAATGATGATTGCCAAATGCATTTAGTATCTTTTGCCTGTACCTTTACATCTCCAATATTTCAACTTTGTGTGTTCAAACAAAAAGTAGCTGCTTACTTAAACCTGAAGTGCTGTGTTATAATAGGCAAAGTAATGGAGAAGCTCTTAGTATAGATAATAAAATAGTTTTTATTATCAATTTTAATCAGACACAAGCAGCCTAAACATGTCTACTACAATTGATACAAAAGTTTGTAGACAACAATTGACAATTGATACAAAAGTTTGATCACCTACCTTTCGTGCACACTTCAGTAGAAAGTAGAAGTGAATCATTAGAATTTATTCTGTTGGGTTAAGTAACAGTCTGAGGGGCTAATTGTAAGTTTGATGAAATTCATACAGATGTAATTATTTCAGTATAATTTTATGTTTTTTGGAAAAAAAGCTGTGAAGCACTGGCAGATTTGTTTGTGACCAAAAAGGAGAAGAGTGAACCTTAACATGATATAACTGAAATATATAACAACTATGTCACACTTTGAATAAAAAGTGTTGTGCATTTATAAGAGTGGGTAATGGCTTCTCTCATTGCTTATTTTGAAGGTGTAGTGTCTTAAACTAACTCTGAGCTGTTGAGGCTGTACTTAAACAGCTCTCACTGTAAGCTGGACATACACTTAAAACTGCTGTTTTAGAATCAGTGAGAAGGTGATGAAAGACATTAATTCTGTGACTTACATACGAATGTAGACAACTTAGCAATCAAAGGTATTTAATAGAAAATAGAAATAGAATAGAAAACGTTACTCTTCTGCTAGAAAAAGTTTTTTGTGTGACTGCTCTGCAAATTTGCATGTAGCTGTGGAAATATGACAAGGCAGTTGAAAAACACATTCTACCTGGATCTGCTAAAAAATAAGTTACATTTTATACCTGTTAAATTACTCCACATGCCTCCCTAATGGAGCTGAAAATATCAAACCTACTGCATCCTTTTGGTCCTATTGTGGCAGAACAAAATTTCTGGATAGTGAATAAAAATAAACAAATTCTACAGCAAAATAAATAAATCAACATATTTTGTTTAAGAAGACAAACGGATGAACAATCAAACTGGTATCTAAGTACCCAGTGAGTGTTAGGGTTTTGATTTCTCTTGTTCCCGGGGGACAGTTTACAGGTAATAAAACCATCCTGACACATAAAGCCTCAACATGTACATGACAGACAGAAGTACGTTATCAATGAGGTCACTTAAGAATCAGTAATTGCTTGCCATTGTCAGTATCAAGAATTGATTGCTTATTTGTCTAGTCTTATAATATCTTTTATTCTTAGGTCCCAACCCAAGACCAAAAAAAGTGGGACTTTTGCTTTTGATTGTTCAGGAGGTAGATTTGATCATTCAGACGATGGTTTTTTGGAAGGACAGTGATGAGTGAGATGAGCTTAGTGCGCAGCCCTGTCTGATGTCAGCGGCTTAGTGGAGGACAGAGTGCAGACAGGCACAAGGTAAGTGAACTGACCTGAGTAACAACCCTAGCCCTTAATATAATGATAAGCCCTGTAACATTTTCAGTGGGCATTGTAACGAGTCTCATTTTCTCGTCTTGGCTTGGGACCTTAGAATTAAAAATATTATAAAACTGGACAAAAAAGCAATCACTTCTTACTACTGACAATGGCAAGCAATTACTGATTCTTAAGTGACCTCAGATGTACTTCTGTCTGTCGTGTACATGTACAGGCTTTATGTGACAAGATGGTTTTATTACTGCAAACTGTCCCCCCAGGAACAGAAGAAATCAAAACACTAACACTCACTAGGTACTTTTGTTTGTGGATATTAGTCTCAGTGTTCACCTGTCTTCTCAAATTAGTCAAAATATGTATATCTATCTATCTATCTATCTATCTATCTATCTATCTATCTATCTATCTATCTATCTATCTATCTATTTATGCCATAGAATTCATTTATTTTTATTCACAATTCAGAAATTATATTCTGCGCCAAAGAACCAAATGGATTCAGTATAGATATCTCGTAGGCTAGAACTGACCGTTCCCAGTAAATGACCAGTGACAGCTCATTTCTACACCGAATACCACAGTGAGACCTGCAGATCACAAACTGTCTCCTTTTGGAATTCCACATCTGGCTCATTTTGATCTTCTGTTCTCTAATCATTTTCAAAACAAAAGTTGGAGGTAAATGTTGTTCTCATTAAAAGGCAGCCACCCCTGTCTCTGCAACCACTAATAATAATAACATTAATTATAGCAATCCCCTTTGTTGATGTAATTGGTGTTGGAGTTTAAGAGTGACTCATTACCACCGACAATCAGTGACGAAAACAGCGTATTTCCATACTTGGCGCTTTCTTGTTTTGTCCGAGTGTGCAAATGATGAGAAAGAGAAAATTATAAGATTTCTCTTGGTGCCCATGACGCGCGCTGCTCCTCTTTTTCCGTTTGCTCTCCTGGGGAAGATTATCGGGCCTCCATTCAGCTATACCCCGCATCCACTCCACCCACCGCCCTCCACCCCCACCCCTACCCCCACCTGCCCCCGCACCTCCGTTAATAAATGCCCCAGCGCGCGGTCCCTGAGTGTTTATTCCAGGAGGAGCACGAGAGGAAGCGACCTGATCACAATCAGCGTGCGGTTGAATAAATAGCGGCTCTCCGATCATGTACTCGACCAAAAGCGAGGGTCCGCGCCGAGGACGCTCTTTCGACTCCATGAACCTCGGACTGTCCCTGGAGGAGAAGCAGCTCAACAATGAGGTAGGATTACAGGCAACTGATGGTCTGGTGGTAAGGGACTTGCCCCTGCGATCAGAAGGTCGTGGGCTCGAATCCCAGGACTGCTAGTGGCACCTCTGAGGTTTCCTTGAGTAAGACACCGTCCCCACACACTGCTACCTGGGCGCTGTGTTCCTGGCTGCCCGCTGCTTCACTTGGTGAATGGGTTAAATACAGAGAGAGTATTTCATAATGTTCACACTGTTGTGCGTTCGCGTATGACAAATGGACATTTTATACGCTTACAGGGCTAATCACAACAACGTCGCATGGTCTTTCAGTAAAGGGGGACTTCAAGTCGTGGTAAACTTCAACTTTTAAGGTCCTCAGTTAAAGTTCAGGACGGTTCTCGGCCCTGGCGCGTGGCTCTTCGGAATAAACCCGCTAATCCGCGAGAACAGTAGTGCGTCAAAAGCACTAAGAAGGTCAAGAGCGCAGCGCACAAAAAGTGCTTTAGGAGCTCAAAGCCCCTCAAGATTAATTCGAGGACAGTGATGATATCAGGGGTCTCCAGCACGATCTGGTGGTTCCCCCTCTCAGACACTGGTGACCTCGTGTGTTCCTGGTGTGTTGGGCAGAAAACTCACCAAACTGCCCTCCAAGACCGGAGCGAAGCTCAGACTCTCTACTGACCACCCGAGACCACACGACACAGGCACGTCTTTATTGAAGATACACTTAAGAGCGCTGCGCGCAGAACGGTGATTAACTGCAGTCTCTAATCCCGGGATAGATTAGGGTAAGGCGGTGCTAATAATAGGCTTCCTCGTGCTTCAAATGGGATTTTGCTCTGTAAAGAGCCTCTGCGAGACAGACACCGGCCTGTCTCTATTAAACCGAGACGGTGTGTGTGTATATGTGTGTGTGCACGCGCTGTGCCCTGACCCACGAGACCTCGAGCCGCTCTCGATGCACCGATGCTGTCAGTGATCCTGCAGGCGGGGAGGCGCGGGCGGCTGCTCCACCCCAGACTGGCGCAGAGAACCATGGTCAGTGCACAAGGAGTCTCGGGAGCTGTGAATGAGTGATTACACTACATTACGTTACATTCATTTGGCAGACGCTTTTATCCAAATACGAGGAAACACTCAAGTTTCAGAACCATAGGAGGGTATCAAGTGCTAAAATCGTTATGTAGGAGTGGATAGATAAGAAGATAGATTCTACACCCCTTTGAACCAGGGTTTTGGTTTGTATGGGCGTAGCTGGTGGTCTGGTGGTTTGAGAGTGCCCCTGCAATCGGGTTTGAATCCCAGTAGTGCTAATGGCACCACTGAGGTACCCCTGAGCAAGGTACTGTCCCCACACACTGCTCCCCGGGCGCGGTGTTCCTGGTTGCCAACTGCTTCACTTGGTTAATGGGTTAAATACAGAGAAGAAACTCACACTTCTTCCACACCCAAATTTACGCAAAGGCTGTGAGGATCTGAGCCGCTGTCCGCGGTGCTGAACTCAGACCGTCCCGTGACTGAAACTCTAATCGGATAAACTCGTTCATCCTCTGACTGGCGCGGGACGGTTTCGGGGTTTCAGTAGTAAAAAAAACAAAGGTGTTCATTCCTCGCATAGTTTCTGTTTTAACAGACAGGATTTCTGCCCGCGTGTGTGGACAGAACAGCAGTTTGTCCCAGCTCTCATGCGATTTTAAGTGTTTTCTGTTTTAATTTTATTTAATTCACACACATCTATTCAGCACGCTCCTCAAAAGAGGAGTTAATGGGTGCTGGTAGAATCAGATGATCAAATAATAGTTTATTTGGTCGTTATTGCGAAGTGAAATGGAACAAGAAAAAGTTGTAAAATAGATGTTCTTGAAAGTGTTTTGTTGTTGTTCACATGAACTAAAGGCGTTTATTCCACACCTGGTTTCTGTTTAAACCATGGGCGTCGGAAGTATTTTTAACGTGAGGAGGGGACACACTGGTGGGGGGTCTGGATCCAGGGGTGGGGTAATAGCATTTTTAAATGAGGGGGGGTCTCGTGCTGCTCTCGGCATCTCGCGTGTTTCCTCATACAAATAGATGGGTAGATAAGTGGCGGGGACGAAACGAATAATTTTTAAAAGTGGGGGGAAACCCCCCCCAATATTATAGCTCCGACGCCCATCAGTTTAAACAGATGTTATTTCAGCCTGTGTGTGGACAGAACAGCGATCTGTACGATTTTATTGTTTTCTGTTTTTAATTTCGCTTGATTCACACTCATCTCTAAATGTTGGCTAAATTAGATGATCTGATTTGACGTGTTGAGCGTATTAACAATTTATATTGCGAAATAGTGTAAGAAATGTGTAAAAAGAGTGTAATATAGATGTTCATAAATGTTTTTGTTGTTATATAGATGAACAAATCCGCGTTTCCTAAGATTGATGAGAACAAAGACAACAAGAGCGAGTCCACACAGAGAGGACGCGCAGCCATCGTCTTCTCCCTGAAGAATGAGGTGGGGGGGCTCGTCAAAGCTCTGAAACTCTTCCAGGTAATGAAATAATTATTTAAACAAAAAACTGAATTCGTGTTCAGTTTTAATTATAACCGATTTGGCCCCAGAGTCCAACATCGAATGTGTCCAAAATTAGATTTATTTTTTCCTGACAGGAAAACCACGTCAACCTCGTCCACATCGAGTCGAGGAAGTCGAGGAGGCGCAACTCTGAGTTTGAGATCTTCGTGGACTGCGACAGCAACCACGAGCAGCTCAACGAAATCATTCACCTACTGCGGAAACACGTGAACGTGCTGGATACCGAGGGGGCCGGCAAGAGCCTCCCGGAGGAGGACGGTAGGAGAGAGAGAGTGTGTGTGTGTGTGTGT
>JBBJLS010000128.1:15115919-15136673 GCA_037577275.1 Bryconaethiops microstoma
CATTCCCTAACTACAGGGGACAGTCTCCCTGGAGCAACTTGCAGTTAAGGGTCTTGCTCAGGAACCCAGTGGTGGTGTGCTGGAGGTAGGATTCAAACCCACGACCTTTTGGTCCAGAGGCAAGTATCCTACCACTAGGTTCAGGTTCCCTGCAATGTCCGGCGCTCTGGCACCCAGTATACACCTATAGCTTTGCGACTATGCCGCCAAATCGTCAACCAATTGCCCTGCTGCGGGGGCTCTACAGCCAGAGTCGGGGCGAGCCATCTTCCCCTAAGGCTCCCCGACTGACTAGCAACACACCTGACTCTCGTCTCCTATCCCTAGTTAAAGTCCAGATGCGCTCTTCTAACTCTGAAACCTTCTCCGTCAGATACATAGCTAACGTACACTTCACACAAGTAAACTTTACGCTAGTGCTAGAGATAGTGACGGAGAGAGGGGCTGAACTAAACATGCCGCACTCCATGCAGAGAAGGCTCTCGCCAAACTCCATACTGAAACTTACCGTTTATCAGACCAGTCGTCTCTCGTCAGTGGGCTGGTGACACGTTACACCCTTTGTCTGGTGAGCCGCAACTATTTACGCAGCAACTGGTGCTCACTGGAGATGCATCTTGTAACCTGCCGGTTGCAGGTAGAGCACAAAGATGTTCTCATCCTTGTTTTCCTGGCGAAGATCCCCTCCCACCTGTTGCCTGCGCATCACAGGCTGGCCAGACTGGTGAAGACCAGAACATACCTTGACTGGTCTCAGGATCCAGATCATCATGATGCATTCTGAGATAGACTGTGGGACAAACTAAAGCCTGAAACGGTGGTGTGAAGAGATGGATGTTGTACATGACTGACCATTGCCACTGAGAAACAAATGCATAAGCACATGATCTGACCAAAATCGCAATATGCATAATTTCCTGAATCTTAAAATTGTTTCCTGAAGCTTAAAAAAGATTTTAGTTGGTCTTAAAATGTTCACAAAAGCATTGATGAAGATGCTGCTTGTGTTTAAATGATAATTTGTGTTAATGGGGCAAGCTGAAGGTTTGGTCCACGTGTGATAAGGCCTTCACACATAGAGACTTTTGGTTGTAAAGCACCTAAAACTCAGAGGATAACACAAAATATAAATTCAGTAAGAATAAGGATGAGGATTGATAATATTCAGCAATGGTTTAGAATACTTCTAATGGCATAAACATGACGTGAAGGTATCCTGAAGTTATATGAAGATAGAATTGATAGAATTAAAAAGGATAGATGATGTAAAGCACTAAAGTCCAAGTTATGCAAGATCACCTTCTTCAAATAGATGCGTGAGCATACAAAGCAGCTTCCTCTTTTCAAGTTTCTGTTCTTGTTTTCACTACCTTCTTTAACTACCTATTTTCCCTTTCTTAAGAAACCTTTAGTAAAAATGTGCAGGGTTTCGAGAAATAACTGGTATGAAGATAGGTATCAAGGTCTAAATAAAGTGTTTGTGCAGTAGCTGAAAGACAACTGTCTTCTCCCTTCTTTGTTTTCTTTTTATTTCTGTGACTTATTTGGTAAGACCTAATACTCTGTGGAGATGTTTATTGGTTGATTATTGATTTATTTCTAATTTAATATGTTTTCTCCCCTTGTGTCAGTGATAGCCCATAACATTGTCAGCCTGCCATCACATCTCTTCAAGCTTTAGGGAACTGTTTGATTTCTCTGTGTATGAGTACAGAAAAAATGTAAACATTTGGTCTATGGAGACAAAAATTAGAGAAAGTTCAGAGATCACTTGAGCAAGCTAAGGTTATTTTTTCCCTGAAAAAAATAATAATGTAACACAGTGCAGTAAAAGAATAGTAGTAGGGTTGTTTTAAAATACCTCTTGCACATTTTTTAAAAATACATTTTTCCATCTGTCATTTATCGGACAGTTGTTTTGGATTGAATGCATTTATGTAATTTATGCAGTTAGGGTGTTGTAAATGCAATTAGTGAAAGTATTTGTAAAGTAGAGGAGGAAGAATTTTTATCTTCTTGTCTAGATTAGTATGCTTCTCTATATGTTGCCATGGTCTATACGTTTGTTGCTATGGGAACAGCAGTATATGTCATATCAGTGAATGCTGCTCTATTGTGGAGAGAATTGCTCTATGGTGATTTGTTGGCACAACGCCTCTTTTAATTCAGCTTGTCTTTTGCTCTACCAGTGGGCTTTCAGTCTTTCAGCCTACGAGGCTGCACCTACCCCTGAAATGGACGATTATGAACGGATATGGTTTTGTGATAGGATTCATTGTGGCTTAAAACCGAAAGCATGCTGACGGGCTGGTCGACAGTAAAAAGGAACAGTTAGAGCTGTGGAATGCAACACTTAGAGCACATGTGGGGTGTGTGAAGTGCATGGTAGAGTGAGGTGGGGGGGAACAAAATGAGTATCCCTTGAGAAAGCAAGCTCACTTGTGGTTGCCGCAGCAACGGGTGCTGTTATGTAACAGTGTTGCCATGGCACGTGTGTCGGTGGTGGCACTGGCTTGACCACACCCACCAGCCGGATGGCTTAGAATTGCCCGAGTCCCAGTGCTGTTTAGTCACACAGCCATACGATTCTGGTGTGTGTGTGTGTGTGTGTGTGTGTGTGTGTGTGTGTGTGTGTGTGTGTGTGTGTGTGTGTGTGTGTGTGTGTGCGTGCGCATGTGAGGGAGATGATTGTAGCTATTTACAGAGGCACACCAGATGCTGCTTTCACATAAGCATTTCAGGTGGCATGTCATTTGTCTGTGTGCACTGTGTGAAATACTTGCTTTGTTTATCTGTTTTATAACAAGTGCACTGTTTGATTGCTTGATTAGCTCACAGCTCTGCTGTGTTAAAGTGCTGAGCTTGCTTGCATTTGCTCTCTTTTGTTGTTTGTTTAGAAAAGACTTTATGGATTCCTCAGCATGTGGTGAAGATATGCACTTGCATAGCAGTTGAAAAAACTGTGCTCCTTTTGTTAGATGCTATGGAGCTGCATATTCAAAGGTCTAATTTGAGGCACTTGGCAACTTTGCCTAAATTTTTGCCTTTACATTCATATTTTTATATCGATGGAATAGCCTAGGAAGACAGTTTCACTGAAAATAGGGTGAAAGTAAGGTAGGTTAAACCAAAGTTGGACATCATGCAAAACTGAACAGATGAACGTCATGCTGAATGTCTTAATGTGTGAGATTAACCCGTCAAATGTAATGAGTCTGTCATTCAGCGTTGTTTTTACTGCCCTGGCATCATCTGTTTAGGCATGGTTATAATTTGATCTCCTGGTGCTACTTAAAAGACACTTTTTTGATGAAAAGCTGCAGCCATGGTGGGTGCAGGTTTTCATTAAAATCAAGCATAAGCTCACCTGATTACACATGTTGAAGCAGCTGGTCTCAAACCACTGATTAGTTAGATAAGCCCCTGCATGGTTGCAGTGAAAACCTGCAGCCACACCAGCCCTTTGCGGAAAAGACTGGTGACCCCTGCTCTACATAATGACATATGGAGGCCTTTGGCAGCAGCACATATTCTGAGAGTGCATTCCCTAATCCTAGACACATAATGATTTGATTTGATTTTATTCATGATTTTGGGTTCCCAATTTTAGTCATTGCCTACTAAAGCTGGGTGTATGAGGGCAAAAGCCAGCACTTGCTCCTTCTGAATCGTGTTTAATGAGTCACAACATCTGCCTCATCAATGCAACGTGATTGGACAGCTGAAAGTGCTTGGAGGAGAATGCTAACTGCCAATTCTGTTATGTCAGCTAACAGACACCTGTGTTGGTCTCTTTGCTCGTCACATGCTGTGTAATAGAGGGAAAGAGACCCAACCAGAGAGAGTGACGTCAATTGCAGTCCTGATAGTTCCGGTGTATAGTGTACTTTTTGATGATTTTGAACATAATTTGAATGAAGAAAAACTATGATGAATCATGTTGCATGACTTACTAACCACACTAGAGCTGGTATGCAGGTGCAGTACTTGACTAGGTGGCTTGTTGTTGCTGGTTGTTTGCTATCTTTGGTGTTCTAACAATGCATTAGATGGCAAAATTGGTATAATGTCCATTCTCTGTGATGCATTGCCACATATCCACAATGCACATGGATTCACATTGTCATGTTTTTCTAGCACAGTATCACAATGTTATCTATTACCATCAAGCTCAGCTGCTTTATTTTGATGTAACTGCTTGCTGGTTTGTTCAGTGCTGATATGTGTTGCTTCTGCTTTTGCAATGTTTTACTTTTGCAATGTAGTATTTTTATTTATTATGGTTTTCTTTTTAGCGAACCAAATCTTTTCCTGGGGCTGGAACGAGCATGGAATGTGCGGAGACGGCTCCTTTCGTGACGTCACACAACCTCGGCCAGTCCCTGCCCTCAGAGATATTAGACCTCTTCTGATTGGCTGCGGAGCAGGGCATTCCATGGCCCTGTGTTGCTTGAAGGATGGTGAAGCGTCTGAAAGCTGGAAAGCCTAAAGCTCCATGTCTTCAGGTTTTTATGTTCCATGTGCATACTCTGTTCATACTGGCCATGTAGAGTCAATGCATTACTTTCAGGCAGTTCCAGCAAGAGGATTTACACTTTCAGAGCATTTAAAGATGTATGTATGAACTTTAAATTACATGAGTGAAGAAACCATAATCGGGGTTTATTAATGCATACAATGTTCCTGTTTACTGTCCAAGTAATGTCAGTGTTTATACCTGTAGCTCTGTGACTGTTTCAGTGTCCTTCAGCTGTTCTAAATGATCCATATTCGATGAGGAGCGATAAATTATTTTTTTCTCTCTCTGTATAGGCAGCTGTGACGGAGAGAGGTAATGTAGTGTTTAGAGCTGAGACACTCAGATGAATGAGGGTCTCTTACTAAAGCCATCATTCTCCTTATACATCTCGCTGTGATGGGCAGGACTGGAGCTGAGCGGGATTACTTTTCCTGTCCTTCTGTGCTGTGGAGCTTTCTTTAAACAACCCTTACTGTGAGCAGGTGTATAAAATGGGGCATTGGGTTCACTATGCTGAGAGAACTGATAGAGAATGTTATATACTCAATTGAAAATTACACCACAACAGCTACAACATTAAAATCACTGACAGATGAAGCAGAAAACATTGATTGTTACTGTGGCACCTGTAAAGGGGTAGTATAAATTAGGCAGCAAGTGAACCGTCAGTTCTTGAAATTGATGTGTTGTAAGCAGGAAAAATCCAAAAGAGTAAAGATCAGAGTAACTTTCAAGAAACAGATTGTAATGTTTAGACAGCTGTGTCAGAGCATCTCCAAAATGGCAGATTTTATGCATAATGCTCTACCAAAAGTGGTCCATGGAAGGACAACCTTTAATGCAGTGACAGAGTGGTGGGAGCCCAAGGCTCAATGATGCATGTGGGGAGCAAAGACTAGCCCATCTGATCTGATTCCGCAATCGAGCTACTATGGCACAAATTGCTAAGAAAGGTTACTGATGGCTATGATGGAAATGTTTCAGAAGTGTTGCATAAAAATCTGTGTCGCTGCAGACCAGTCAGGGTCCTCGTGCATGATGTGAGCATCAGAACTGGACACTGGAGAAATCGAAGACGATTGTCTGGTCTGATGATTGTCTGGTCTGATCTGAATGACCGTTTGTGTGCGTGCGTGCGTGTGTGCGCGCGCGTGTGTTATATGGCGAAGAGATGGCACCAGGATGCACTACAGGAAGAAGGGAAGCCATTAAAGGCAGTGTGATGCTCTGTCCAATGTTCTACTGGGAAGTCCTGCCGTTCATGTGGATGATAGTTTGACATTTACCACCTGCTTAAGCATTGTAGCATACAAAGTACAGTTCTTCATGCTAATGGCATTCTTTAATAGCACTGGCCTCTTTCAGCAGGATAATGCACCCTGCTACACTGCAAACATTGGTCAGGAATGGTTTGAGGAACTTGACCTTAAAGGTGTTGATTTATCCTCCAGATTTTATATGTCTCAATCAAGCACCTGTGCCATGTGCTTTACAGACTAGTCTGATCAATGAGGCATGAGGCTATTTTTTGGCATGAGGGGGACCTACAAAGTGTTTTTAATGTTATGGCTGATTGGTGTATATCATCCCTTGTTCTGCCACTGATGGGAATTTTTTACTTGATTATGTGTTATAGAAATTAACTAATAGTTCTTTATGCAACACAATTTAGGTCAAACCCACTCCAGTCAGTGTATATAGTGTATAGAGTGTCTTAAATATATATTTGTAAAGTTAAAATCTTTATATTTCACATGCACACTTTGATCAAATTCTTCATGGGTGAACTGATAGATTCATCATATCTTACAGTTTTCATGGAATATGAATCTGGTAGCTAAACTGGTAGCTAAGTTTCATCTAATATCACTTTTTCAGACAGTTGCTACAGGTTTTGTATTTAAATACAAGTTATTACTTTTATTTATTGTTAAAGCTTATGAAATATGCAATCCTTTACAATTATTTACCAGCTTTTTTCATGACAGTAATTCAGACATCACAAGTTGTTTAAAAAAATCATAGCTATGTGTAGGGGAACAGAAAAACTAGGCTCTTGCTGCTGAAAAACAGTGTTTTGGATTTCCTTGCCCTTAACTAGATATTCAGAGAGATACTATCATATGTAGATGAACAGCACAGCCCTTATTACATGTATAACTGTGAAAATAAACATAGGAACTCCTTTTAGTCACAGTTCTGGTGAATCTGTGCTTGTTCAGTCACTCATTAAAATCCTCTCCCTGCACAGAAGTGGAGGCAGAATGATGGTAATCTGAATCAATTCTTTAGTAGTTTAAAAAAAGATAAAAGATAAACCATAACTTTAACTTTGGAGATCATAACTCCACAGTAGTCATGTAGACTTGAGAATGTCTTGCTTATACTTTGAAGAGTTGGTTGAGAATGTTTTTGCTTCATGGGTCTTTAGGGTTTAGTAGCAACTAAACTTCAAATTCAAGTATCCTCACATTTCATATCCACATATTTCCAAGTCAACATCATATATATCCACACAGTTGTGGAGTACAAATTGCATTTGATTGCTGTCCAAAGAACACTATGTATCCATTTATTTTTTTCAATTTTTAATTTTCTGCATCATTTGAACATTGTGTGAAATCTGTCCAACATGTATAATATATTTATATTTAAAATAATATATTTTTACATTAACATATATTAGAAGTAAAGAATGCTTTTGGCTTCAGCTGTAAAGAAACCATATTGAACCACTTGTTTTTTGCTGGACAGTAACGATATACAGCAATAGGGATGGGTTTCAAAAAGGGTACGAAAGTGGTACTGAATTCCTGACCAGTCAATACCGAAATAAGCTGGATAAGCTTCTGGACAAACAACGCCGCCATCAGTTTTAATGCAACATTAATGCATTCTAACACAACTGGCATTTTCAAATGGTTGATGCTGGATTGGATCAGTGGGAGTGTTGGGAACGATGCTCTGCACATTACCATCACACATTTGTTGACTAGACAGTAGCAATTGCACCTCCCTCATTATATATACAGGAAACTCAGGAAACAATTTAGCTTGTCATGTCTCCAAAAAAGTAATAATGAAATAACTTGTGTTTGCATGTGATGTTTTTATTTTTGCACTTTATTATGGAGAATAGTATCAATACGAGTATCAATAAGTATCAGTATTGTTAAGCTGTTCAGCATCATTATCAGTAAAATCCTGACAATACCCATCCTAATACAGCACTGAGTAATTTTTATTATACAACAATCTGATTATAATCCATTCTTTTTTATTCTGTATTGTTGGGTCTTTATGAACTTCACCCTTCTCAGAAATTCAGCTGAGAAGCCAACTCTCTCATATCTGAAGAATTCAATAAACACAAACCCACGCTTTGTATTTTGTTTTATTATTATTGTTTTTCATTGTTTTTTTCTTTCCTCAGAAAAAACACACAAAATTGATTTAACAAATCAAACCATCAATGAAAACAACATCTTGTTCCGAATAATAACCACACTATGCACTGCATGGTGCATGAAACATACACGGGACGTCTCACGGAACAGCACAAACAGTGGGAATGCCTTTGTGACAGGATGTCAGCCCCTCCTGGCAAGCGGATAGGAATGTAGCTGATTTGTCTTGTAACTTGCTCTTTTGTTTTTGTTTGTTTTTTTTAACCAGTCATTAAATTTTCAACAGGACATTCATAAGCTGCCATTTCAACTACAGCTTCAGCATTAGGTTTAGTTAATGTGGTCGACTTCATGTTGCTTAATATCAAAAAAAGCATGAAGCACAGTTTTTCTCATGTGAAATGTTTTGTACTCATTTGTTGTCGGTCAAAAAGAGCCGTATTCTATTATGTAGATTTGTGCTCTTGTGGTGTTGAGTGAACAAGCGGTCCAGCATATTGTCAGTGAAGGGTCCGACATAGACATCCCCCAAGATATGACTGGCAGTGTTCTAGGTTGGTCCCAAAGAATTGGGTATACTGTACATTATCACAACAATGGAAAACAAATATTGACTAAACCTAAGAATCACTGCTGATTTTTTTTTCTTTTTGTCACCTGTCTGCTAAAACCCTGTATGTTTCGGATTTGCAAAAAATAGTGTACTAGAATCAGCCTTGAGAACTTCGTCGCTTGTTGTGCAGGATTGTCTGTTGAAGAAGTTCTGTCTCACAGCAGTTCTCTGCAAAAAAGACAGAACCATCCAGACAGTCTGAGGCCTCTTTATCCAGACGGTCTGAGGCCTCTTTATCCAGACGGTCTGAGGCCTCTTTATCCAGACAGTCTGAGGCCTCTTTATCCAGACGGTCTGAGGCCTCTTTATCCAGACAGTCTGAGGCCTCTTTATCCAGACAGTCTGAGGCCTCTTGCAGGCACAGGTTTCGACAGCAGACGAGGCGTTTTTTTTTCTTAAAACATTTCACAAGCTTGTTCAGTTCACACGATGAAGGACTTTGCATTTATTGCTAAGGTTGGTCCTGTTGGTGCGTCTGCCCAACCTATTCTATAGACAAGCGCAAACTAGACTTTTTTTTTTTCCACTTTACCTATTAAGCTACCTGGAATGTCACCAGCCTAAGTACTAAGCTACACATGGTTCTAAATAATTTTTTTGTTTGTTTTATGCTCTACTGAAAGGAATGTAAAAGTGAACAGGTGCAAACAGTGCAAAAGGCATTTACTAAACAGTTGCTACGGTAGTTTAAAAAGGGGGGAAAAAAGACAGGGAAAAGTATTTCTCTGCGTTATGATTTCTCCCTTCTTGGTCATGACTGGAAAGTGTGTATGGGGTCAATCAAGGTGACGAATACTGGAGCAACATCTTACAACATTAAAACAGAGGCACACCAAAAACGGAACGTTTTGATAATCACATAAGGAGGGATACTGAGGTAAAAAAGTAAAAACTGACGTCACGTTTTCGATGCACCAGCACATAAAAGCACTATATACAACACCGACACACACACACACGCACACACACAAAATAGGCACTTTACACAGTACAACAGCACAATAATCACTCACAGAACAGAGGTACATATGGCTGAACAACAACAGCTTCTCTGTGCTACTTTGCTACATCTACGCTGAGTTTGTCTCTTTCACTTAGAAATAATGCTGATCTACTGTACACACACACACACACACATACACTCCAAAAGACACACATGCACATAAGATGTGCACATAGGCATACGCTTACAGACACGCACGCACACGCCACAGCACTATCAGGTGGGAGATGTGGCTTTATGGCTGACACACATAGTGGTTGGCACACCATGGTTCATAACACACACTGACTCTGTTGGTTGTCTGCTTCGGCTCACTCGCTGGGCTTCTAAAAACATATAAAGAAGAGAACACAACAACAACAAACAACAAGGAGAAAATCATATTAATACACCAAACGGAACACAGAATGGAAAAAAGAGAGGACAGATGGATGGAGGGAGAGGGGCGCATCCCCATGAGCGGTGTGGGGCAGTGAAATGGGCACCAATGGCAAAGTGCTCTGCTGCATTATTCATGGTAAATTTGCGAGTTTACCATGCCCTTCCCCATGCTTGGCTAAAAGCCATTCATCACACAGGCAACGGATGGAGACACAGCTTACGTTGATGTGGGCTGTTACATGCTGGTTGTTCGAAGCGAAGACTACTTTCTGTCATGCTCAGGGAATGCTGTGTGTCATGCCAGTGTGTAAAGCAGGGCAAAGTAGTCACCGCTCCTGCTTTCCATGTCTTGCCCCACTTCCCCAAACCCACCCCCCAAAACCCCATAAACCATCCACCCCTGCCCAAAAGGTCACATACAATCTCTTTGACCTTGCTGACCTCTCAAGAGGGCCCAGTGCAGCAACACTGGCTGCATGATCGAGTGCTCGTTTACAGAGTCTAGCATAGAAATACTGTCCAGTGACAGAGAGGGGTGAAAGGTCAAAGAGAAGACACTGTAAAGGAGGTTCACAGCTTGTTGCCAGGCAACGAGGGTGATGTGTATGTGTGTTTTGTCAAATAAAACCAGAGTCCGAACACTGATTCAATACAAAATTTATTTCATGCATTTGTTTTTATTTACAGTGTCATTCGCATAGTGTTTTTTTTTTTTTGCATAAAAGTGCATGCATTTACCTTTCCCCAAGTGAGTCCAAGATACACAGATTTCTTTTTTTTTCTTTTAGAAGACTTTTTGTGTCAACTGCACAGAATGTTATATAATACATGTACATTGTTCTATTTAATTTGCTACAGAGAACAACAGACATGACTCCAATGATCAGGTTATGAAACTGTGAAAAATAACTTATTCTCGTTTTCTGTAGCTGGCATTGCACTTGGAATGCAGAGGAATAAATTTGCTTCGCTTAGGTAGATGATCGCTATCAAAGTTAAAGTGCATTATTTAACTCTTTGCATTTGAGTCTTTTTTCAAGAAGAAAAGTTGTTTGGTCAAACCGACCGCTGCTACTATTAGAAAAGACAGTGTGTGCTCAAACGCACACGAGATCGTGGTTTGGGGAAAGGCAAAAAAAAGTCAGCAAAGAAAATGTCTTCACTGCTACATGTACTTTATATCATCTGAAATGATACTACTAGATCTGCATTGTATATTTGCAAAGACGCTTTGGATGTAAAACAAGATATTTTCTTACATGTTTCATTAGACTTACATTTTTTTTTCAGTTTCCCATGCAAGGCATGCAAATGCAAATGAGGTTTCTTCAGTCATAGTTTTATGTTCGTGAGGTGTACATCACTAGAATCAAAATCAGTTAGTGTCACTTCAAACTATTTTTTACTCCATGGTTACGTTCAAGGATGATAATACGAAATAGCCATTTTCTCTTTTTTTTTTTTTTAAGGTGTCTAATAGCACCTGATGAAAAACCACAGTTTAGAAACACTGAAGGGGAAAGGAGTGTTGTAGGCAGGAGAGGAAGGTGAGAAAGGAGAAGGGAAAGCATGAAAGACTACAGCAGACAGGAGGACAGTATGGAAAATAACAGTGTGAGTAGATGGACAAGAGAATAGATGAGCAGAAAAAGAAAGGACAAAGACAAGAACATAGACAGAGAGATGGAGAGAGAGAGAGTGAAGAGCTTAGAGGAAGGCTGATGAGAGACGGATGGTACACAGTGTGGGCAGGCGTCTCAGCGCAGCACTGCAGAGCGGGGCCTCTGATTGGTTAGTTTGGTTGTCCATGCTACAGGATGGATGGGATGGGGGAGTGGGCCTGCTGCATGAGACAAGGCGGGCTGCAGGGGAGGGCCGACACTGAGGCCACGCCTCCAGACATGCTGCTATGGCTCCATGGCTTTTCATAACCTTCATTTGAAAAGAGAAAGGGCTTTCAGTACACCACAGTGCAGCCTCAAATGCTAGATATGTGATTATATGTGTGTGAGTGTGTACATCTGTGGATAAGCGTATATCTGAGTTGGCGTGTCTTTTGGCACTTAGGGGTGCATTAGTGTGTTACCCTATCATGTAGTTATGTTTATGGTGAACCAGTTGACAGTGACCATTCACCGTATCATCCTCCATGCGTGCTATGCATTATGCATTAGTCTGTCTACTGCATGCATTGGGTGGTATCACAGTGCTAACCAGTAAAACACAGCTTAGGGAGACATTGAAGAACACAGCCAGAAACGTCAGCTCTAAACTAAGAACAGAATCAAAACAAGAGCCCATCTTATGAGCTAGTCGAGCTAAAGGTCTTTACAAAATTTCACAGCAAATAGTCCAGAAGGACTGTAAATATTGCTTGTGAATTGAAATTTGAGATATACCTCTAGCACCTTTGTGTTGGATAATGAAGAATCAAAGTCTGTCATGATGTTCTGCTCGGTGTTCACCTTTATGGTTTCCACTCCAATGTTCTAATGCAGAAACTCAGTCTTCTGTAGAGTTCCAATTACAACCTAACAAGTCTCGACTCCAGGCGTCATGTGTTTCACAGTGATGCCTGGAAACAATCTCGCCGTGGTATCAAGAAGGGTAGAATGTAATTGGTGTCACCCTGCTCAAGCAGCAGGAAACAGTCTGAGTCAGCTTTGGGTCATGCCTTTGGAGTTATGTAATTCTCCAGTATGAAATATTCTCTCATCTAGGCCTAATGCTCGGTAGGTGGTACAGGGGGCCTATGTGATACACCGTTTCAAAAACAATCCTGAGAACTATGAGCCTCTGACTGGCTGAGTTCTTGTCATGTGACCACATGCCTCATATTCCATGCTGGACCTCTCTGAGGTTCACCATAACCAATACCACCCATCATTGTGAAATTGCATGCACAACTATTTATCAGGCAAGCACGTTCTTTAGTTTCCTTTAATGACCACAGAAAATTTACCAACAAATGATCAACTAATTTCAAGGCTGAGACACTGGGGACCTGCATGTCCTGTTAAAGTGGGCTTAAAGTAAAACATTTCATATATTACCCTAGTGGATCTGTTACTGTAAACTGTAATGTGTGCCAATGTCAGTGAAAGAGGAACATTTTACTTCCTACAAACACTGCAGGTCTGAAAAGAGAACCAACGTTTCCCCTAAATGGACAAGTAGATTATGATCTCTACGACTTTCACTGCTCACCTTAATGCAAGGTCTTGAGGGTCAAGTTACAGACTGCTTTGTGAGACTTCCTACTAAGTGATCCTTGAGTAAAAAGGCCACCTTGACTGACAGCTGCTCCATTTCACAGTAAGCACTTTGTGTGCACTTAGTAATCTGGAGATGGTAAACAATGACTGGCTGGTTACGTACCCTTCCTGACTCTTCCCCCTATGTGATTGCCCCGTTCTCCAGAAGTGAGCAAAAAGCAAGGTCTCTCACGGTCTACGGGGCTAAAAACTTCCTCAGGTGACACTGCCTGGTCAATGTGTGGACAGTCCTCATTGGCCAGGGCTGCTTTAGATGCCTCCCCGTTCACCTTAAAATCTGCAATCACAAACAAGGACAGATGACACATTTCAGTTTCAGACACAGAGAACTTTCATATCACAGCGTAAGCTCAATTACATCCTACAGGCAACATCAGCAAAATTACAGAGTTACAGTCAATCGTATGACGCTTCTTATTATAGTAACATATTTCCTGTCCTTGGTGAGTTATACATCAGTAAATATGGGTGTTCTTTTGAGGTTTCAGTGAATTTATATTTGTTATCTGTGCTTTAGTCTATTCTCCAAGAGCCTAATAAGTACATACACTGGTAGACTGTTTATAGAAAAGAATGGCCCCCTTTAAAATATTTTGTTGCTTTGCAGCCTGAAGACAGACACAAAAAACAATTTTGCAGCTGTATTTAATCAATGACGCTTATGTAAGTAAAATATATGATAGCAACAGTAAATAAATAAAACAATCACTGAGATAGATTAAGGATCACCACTCCTAAAATACTTGTAAACTCAGTAAGGTGTAACTAATCCGCTTCTCAATTGCACACCAAGTCAACTGGCTTCCAACTGTGATCAACTGGAATTGTTTTAATTAGTTCAGCATATGAACAGCTATCCCTGGAGCATTCCAGTGCTTGATAGTGCAACAATCAACTATGGGTGACACGGCACTGTCAAAAGATCACAGGGGTAAAGCTATTTACAGGCACAAGTCAGGAGATTGAAAAAAAACTCAAAGGCTTTATCAATCCCTAGGAGCACAGTACAATTCATACTTAAGGAGTGTAAAGTGTTTGTTAAAACAAGGACCCTCCCCAGATCAGGTTGTCCCTACAAACCTGATGAAAGACTGAGGAAGAAACTGGTCAGAAGCCTATGGCAACTTTGAAGGAATTTATGGCACAGTGTGGTCATTGTGTGCATATGACAACAATATCACACGTGCTCCACAAATGTGGCTTGTATGGGAGGGTTGCAAAAAAAGGTACTTCTCAAGAAAAGCCACATTAAGTCTCAACTGAGGTTTGCTAATGCACACCGGGAAGATTCTGAGGCCAAGTGGAAAAAGGTGTTCAAGTCAGATAAGACCAAAACTGAACTACCTGGTCTCAACACCAAATGGTACACCAATCTGTTGGAAAGGATAAAAGGAAAAATTGATGGGGCAAAATGCCGTCAAATTCTTGAAGAAAACCTGCTGCCCTCTGCCAGAAAGTTATCAGTGGGAAGGAGGTTCACCTTCCAACCAAATGAATTTCTTTACATGGCTTAGTCAGAATCAGTCTTAAACACTATTTAAAATCTGTGGCATGACTTGGTGGAAGACTACATTCCACCAATGATCACCAACCAATTTGACTGAGCTTGAATAGTTCTGTTAAGAAGAGACGGCAAACATTGCACAGTTTAGATGTGCACAGGTAGTAGAGAAGTATTCCAACAGACTCAAGGCAAAATGTGGCTCCACAAAGTCCTTACCTTTATCTATCTAAACTGTTATATCATATCTTTCAATTGGATGTTATAAGTTCCATTGAGTAATATACAGCCGGAATGTTTTTTTGTATGTATGTCTTAATTTCAGGCTGCAAAGCAACAAAAGGCTAATATTTTGAAGGGGGTGATTCTATCCACTGCATACAGAATGTAGTCCATAAGTATTTGCACAGTAAACCCAAGCTATATTGTCTTCACCCTGTACTCCAGCACAGTATTTCATAAACCTGCTCCTGGCAACCTGTAGCGCTACAAAGTTGATTCGGCACATCTAATCCAGCTCATCAACTGATTATGAAGGTCTTCATGAGCTGGATCAAGTGGGTTGGGCCAGGGAATAGTTAAATGCCGTGGTGTCACCAGGAGGATGATTAAGCAACAGTGCTGTAACACATTGGATTTTAAAGGCAGCAATAGGACGAAAGTGTAAAACAAAAACTTTACTTTGTGGTTACTTACATATGTACTGGGTGAAACACCTACTTACACATAGTCATCATAGATACAGGTGCTCTCATCTTCTCTCATTTGTCCATGAGACGTTCCTTGTGAAATCTACAAGTTTACTACAGATTCTACAAACTTTAGCCCAGCCTCTAGTACAGTGATTTCCTGCATATTGAAAAGTGTTATTAATTATCCATTTTAACTTTTGTTCAACTATTATTCTTCAGGACTGAACACATTATTAAGTCCTCCCCTACTGTGCTCTTCAGCTGTTGTCTCTTTGATTTGTTCTGAATTTTACAACTTAATGATGGGCTGTTTTAATGGCATAGACAAGTTTTTGGTCTTGATAATCAGTAGTATCAGATTCTAGATACAGGCCCAACATTCCAGACTTAAAAAAGAGTTGTTAAACTGCATTCCTGGAGGCCGTAGCACTACAGGGTTTAGTGTTTTCCCACGCTCTTCATCCCACCAGATTCAACTCAAAGCTTATAGTTTGCAGATGAGTCCATTCAGGAGTGATAAATTAGAGAGAATGCTAACCTCTGCAGCGCTTTCAAACATGTGACCCACAACTGTGCAGTGAAACGCAGCTGGTTAAGAAACACCTGAACATTCATTTGGCCAATTATTTAAGGTCTTCTAGAATGAGAATACTGTGCAAAAATAAGGCTGTATTTCCTAAATGTTTCACTGATATGTACAAAAAACACAAACAAAAAATAGTGCCTAAAATATGTACTAACTTCTTTGTGTATGACAGAATGTTTTCAGCTGTCTCATCATTGAGGAATCAATAGTTTTTAACTGTAACTGCAACTGTAAGCTGGCCCTGAAGAACCTGAATAGCTGAATTAGCTGTTGTACATTAGGGTTGGAAGTAAACAGGGTGTAGCTCTCGAGAAGCAAGGTTCGAGATGACTCCACTAAAGCAATTCAATACTCCCAGCACTCAGGAAGCTGCAGCATTTTGCCTAACCATGACCTCCAGGAAGCCGGGATTATATGGATACGTGAGTGTAATGGCTAATAGTTGAGTAATTGAAAGGACTCCAGATGCTGTTGGTAATTGCAAAGATCCGATGACAGCAGCCATCATTTTCTCAACGTGTTTTTGACAGAGCAGGAGCAGGAAAAGCAGAGAGAGAGAAAGAGATATCTAATTCATAAGAGCATTAACATCTGCATAATAACTGACAGCTGATTAGTGCAGAAAGATTTTCAGTCCTGTACTACTGTAGTTCTCTGTGGCCTAGCAGGTTTTGTATTGCTAAGCTCACTAGTTTCTCCTTGCTACTTCAAAAATCCTCTGGCTGAGTATACAAATAACAGTCTGTGTTCCTGTACTGGATTATAATTTCAAAAGTATTACATGTGGTATTATACATGTACAGTTTTTCATTTTTGCTTTTAACTATCAGGTCATTTACACATGACTGTTATGTTGCTCAAAGCTCTATTACACATTACCTGTAAGTCTTGTAAGACCTCAAAGGTGAACCAATTCATGCAAAAAACACCTGTAACAATGATTGAAAAAACTTGATATAACTGATTTAAGACCACTATTTATGAAAATAATTAGTGGAAAAAGACATACCTGATAAGATGAAACTCTTTTGCTCTCATATCCAGGGGTTAAAACTAAAGCATCAATATTTCAGTATGTCTTTTTTGACATTAAACTTAGGTATAATAGGTATAAACCTATTACCAAGTTCATGATTTATTTAGAGCACTAACCTTTCGACACACTCTCTGCAGTGATGGAAGCATAATAAAAGATATAACAGATGGCAGTAAAATTAATGCATTAGCAGGCATTTATTGCTTATGAAGTATGTTAAAAGCAGGTGTTTCATTTGAATCACGTATTATATATCCTACCTTGATATCTGATCTCAGAGACTTCTTCCTGGGCCAGAGGGCAGGTATCGCTGTGTGTACTGGGTCTTGGAGAGTTAATGGCCGACTTACAGTAGTTGGGGGACCCCAGCGGGGGAACCCGGGGAATATGCTTGGTCTTTTTCTTTGGTAGTTTTTGTTTTGCCATTGCCAGGGAGTAATACATGCCGAAATTGTTGACAATCACGGGCACAGGCATGGCGATGGTCAGCACACCAGCGAGGGCACAAAGAGCACCCACCAACATGCCTGACGTTGTCTGAGGATACATGTCACCATAGCCAAGCGTCGTCATTGTAACCACGGCCCACCAGAACCCAATAGGTATGTTCTTGAAATGTGTGTGTTCACTCGCACGGGGATCATTTGGATTGGCTCCAATCCGTTCAGCATAATAAATCATGGTGGCAAAGATGAGGACTCCGAGGGCGAGGAAGATGATGAGGAGGATGAACTCATTGGTGCTTGCACGGAGGGTGTGTCCCAGCACCCGAAGACCCACAAAGTGCCGCGTTAGCTTGAAGATACGCAGGATTCTAACAAAGCGCACCACCCGCAAGAACCCTAGCACATCTTTTGCAGCTTTTGAGGAAAGGCCGCTCAGTCCCACTTCTAAATAGAAAGGCAGGATGGCCACAAAGTCGATGATGTTGAGGGCATTTCCTATGAATTTGAGTTTGTTGGGACAGAAGATCACTCGTATTAAGAACTCAAAGGTGAACCAGACAACACAGACGCCCTCTATGTATGTGAGCTGCACCATGGTCTCAGTCTCAGGGTAAATTCGCTCCACAGTTTCATTGTCTACCACTTCAATCTCTGTGCGGTTGATGATAGGGTTAAAGGCCTCATGAGTCTCCAAACAGAATGTTGTGATGGACACCAGGATGAAAAACAAAGATGCAAAAGCCACCCACTGTGCAAGAAAAGAGAAGAAAGACAATTAGAAGAGCAAGTATAAGAGTGAGTGTTCCTTTTTGTTGCTGATTGTTTGGGTTTCTTTTTTTTTGCCATTTAAAGAGTTCTGAATGCATATTCTATGAATCATTAACACTGGAACCCAAAAATCAATTGAGTCTCTGTTAACAGCTAACAGTCACATTTCCTCCAAGAACATTTTCTCCCAGCTGTGCAGACAACAAAGCAAAGGGTCAAATGCTCCCTCATTGCAATACTAATTGGCATAAACGGCAGTTTCAGCAGAATTTAAAAGAATTCAGCCAGGATAAAGTTGCTAGTTCAGTTTCTCTATGCACCACAGAATACTGCCGTGTCAACAGGAGTGCGTCACTTAAGCCCTGCTTCTTCTATTGCTGCTGCTGCTGAAGCTCAAGGTCACCGCTTGAGCCCAAGGACAGCAGACGATGGCAGTGTGGCACCAGCCCAACTTCCCTCCACCTTTCTGGGCTAAATTTAACTGTAGCCCCTCTCACCGGGGACTGCAAGATGCCACTGGCAAGGACAGCATGTGCTGGTTATGTGGTCTTGATGATGGGCAATGAGCCCTTTGGGGTTTTGTCCCCTCTTAAGGCTCATTTATGTTCCCTTTACGTATGAAAATACATCAGTTTCAAATGATGTAACCGTCACTGTCCACATACTTCCATGTGTCCTTTACACTGCCATGGATGTTAAGCTACACATCCACTAGGGGGCAGAATCAAAAGTTTCTGAAAACAACAAACTTGGTGGTTAACAATGTTTGTCCCTGTGCTGGGTGACCTATCATCAAACAAATGATGATTCCGATTTCATCGGGCATTCGTATTTATTACTGTTAAAAGGTAGCAATGACAGTCACTTGCAAAGTTTGGACAAATGCCGTCTATTTAAGGCGACTCATGTTTTATTTGTTTGTAACTGGCAACAAATTGGCAAACACTAGTTATTGATTAATTATATATCTGCATTTAATGGGGTTTCTAGGGATTTTGCTGCCCTGCAAGCACTTATCTAGCCATTCTTCTAATAGCCATCCACGCTGCTCAGTTTTCAGCGTTTTCCACAGCATATTGGTTCTCACAAAGTCTCTCTCCACAGGCACTTTATATCTGGGTCACCCAGTACTTAGTCAAACAGACAGAATTCCCTGGATGTGCTTTGTTGGCCGTTTGTGGTAAGAAGAGATGTTTTGTCTGAGGCAATGAGCATTCAGATGCACACACACTCACACACACACACATTCACACACACACACACACACACACAAATACAAACACACAAATACAAATAGGTGCTTTTCATCTATCATTAGGATCACCCCTTTGTCTTTGTATTCAGGTGGAAAAACCTGTGTTTGGTTTGAGACTGGTTTGTGTGGCTCTGTGAGGGCAGCACTGCGCCATCTCGTACGGAGAGAAAGCAGTGGAATGGAACAGCCATAGAGAGGGGCAAGTAGATTTTAAAAGGAGAGGAGAAATGGAGTGCAGAATGAGGAAGAAGGGGGAGGGGAAGGCAGAAGTGCTGGGGAAATGAAAGAGGTATACACCACAGGAGAAGACAGAGAGGATGGAATTCTCATGAAGGAAGAGAGAAAGGCAGAGGACCAATCTGCTGGAAAAATGACTCAAAGGAATACAGATTGTAGAATATGTCAAATGAGGGGGAGAGAATGAGAAGGGGAAGAAAACTAAGAGAGGAGAAAGAGTGCTAATCAATGGCAGAATGATAAAGGTACAGAGAAAAGGTTAAAATATATAAAGTAGAGAAAAAAAGGTGTGGGCCCATCTTTACAGCTCCCTGTTGTAGGGTAACCACTCAGAAAACAGAAATGCTGTTAATAATTAATTAAGGTGAGAAAAGAGTTTCGTAATCACCATCACTGCTCCTTACTGGCCTGCCACAAACAAATCCCAGCATCCAATCTTATGGCTAAGTAACGACTGTTTTGAGACCTTCTGCGGATTACTGTCAATTTCAATCATCTGTAAAATTTTGACGAAACCTGTTCCGGCATCTGGCTCCATAATCAGTGCCATATTCACTGGTACCCTTGGTAAAAAGCCTATAATATGCATTGAAAAAAGAAATCTTTAACTGAAGTAAATTTAGTGTGGGAAACCCATTTCATGATTTATATTTTTTCAGGTGTCACAATTATTGGCACCCCTACATTTATTACTTTGTGCATCCTCCATTGTCCGGCATATCAGTAATGAGTCTTCTGTAATGGCTTGTGAGATTACAGAAAACAGAGAAACTTTTAAACACAGAATCACTCCAAACGCTCCAGCGTCTAAGATCCTCTATATTTGACTCTGTTCTTCAGTTTGCCCCTCAGGTTAAACAGGTTAAAAAGGGGTTAGTCAGGTGAATGGGAGGCCGTATCAAAAGTTTGATTTTGTGATTTATTATCTAAAAAATTGTCAACAATTTTTGTACAGTGACAGTCAAAAGTTTGGACACACCTTCTCATTCAACGATTTCCTTTGTTTTTATTATTGGCTACATTGTAGATTAATAT
>JBBJLS010000128.1:15145109-15155303 GCA_037577275.1 Bryconaethiops microstoma
GTGTTGCAAGCCTGAATGGCAAGAATGGATGTTTATTTACAAATCAAATGATGTTGACCAAAAAAACCATGAATTATTGTGTGTTCATACTGTTTGCAATGAAATAAAAGTTAAGGGACATTTGTGAATTACTGCTTTATTTTTTGTATTCACATTTTCCACCCTGTCACAACTTTTTCTGATTTGGGGTTGTATATCCAGTAGTAGTACCCATTTTGTACCATCTGTTTCAGTGTTGTATCTAAAGCTGCTATGAAGTCATCACTCTGTTGACATATGTATGTGTGTTTTTTGTGCTTTATTGTTTCAGGTGTGTAATAGTCCACTGTCAGAAGAGGCAGTGCTGGGTTTCGAGTATGGGATGAGTATTGCACAGCCAAAACTGCTGCCCATCTGGGAGGCTCAGTTTGGAGATTTCTTCAACGGAGCCCAGATCATCTTCGACACCTTTATCTCTGGAGGTACAACAACATTTAGAAGTTATTACTATTAGATAATTATTACTATTCAATTATTATTAATGTTATCACTATTAGAGTCAGCTGAATACTGTCTTGGGAATACATATTGTAGCGTTAAGGCCACAATTTAACATCAACTAGGGAAGGATTCTAGCAGTGTAACTTTATGTAAAATGTGATATCCCCTATAATAAGGTGAGGCTAAGTGGTTGCTGCAAAGTGGCATGGTGATCCTGCTGCCCCACGGCTATGATGGAGCTGGACCGGAACATTCATCCTGTCGAATTGAGCGTTTCTTACAGGTGAACACGTTTGTACACCATTTAGCTCACAAAGGATGTGCACCAGCCCCTGCTAAGGCTCAAGAAGAAACAGATTGTGTTGCTATCGATATTTTCTCTCCACTAGCAGATGTGTGACAGTAAGGAGGAAGGGATTGACAGTGATACAGTCAATATGGCGGTTGTGAATCCTACGTCACCTGCTCAGTACTTCCACCTCTTGAGGAGACAAATGATTCGAAACTTTCGCAAACCGCTGATTGTGGCTTCACCCAAAACGCTTCTGCGATTTTCTGTGAGTTTTCTAACTTTTAAGAGATGCTTTGTCACTTGGTTCTTATTTATTTCTTATGTTTATCTTTAGATTTTTACAATGATCATTCCCATCCTCACACTTAGTTACCTTTACAAATGCTCAAAAATGTATATATTTATTTACTTATTTTTAATTATGTTTACTCTGTGCTTTCTTTTGATTTTCTTTATTGTTATTACTTGAACCGTTACTGTCATTCCAGAACATGTTGTACATTTTGTTTCCCTTCACAAGCACATGTTCTGGTATGACAATAAAACATCTTAATCCCAGTCTAGTTTGACAGTATGCCAGTGTTTTTCCTCTTCTTACACTAGGGGGCAGTGTCGAGCCTGGAAGAAATGGGCCCTGGCACGTTCTTCAAGCCTGTAATTGGCGATACCTCTGTAAATCCTGAAAGGTAACACATTTTATGAGAAAAGACATTTTCTGCTCCACTTACCTTGGTTTAGTTCAACTGAAACGCACCGTTCTGTAACTATTTCCCTCTCGTCTGTGGTTAAAGTGTGCAGCGGGTAATCATTTGCTCAGGCAAGCACTATTATGCACTGCTGAAGCAGAGAGAGACCTTGCCTGAGGCGTGTAAGAGCACAGCGCTGATCAGAGTGGAGGAACTATGCCCCTTCCCCACAGACGCCCTGCAGCAGGAGCTCCGCAAATACAGTAACGCCAAAGGTGAGGCCTCAGACTTCACTCTCATAGCTTGGTCCCTACTAGCAAAAGTGAATGAGAAGATTCACAGATCTTGTTCATTTTTGCAGTGATATTTTCTTTTGTTCTGGTATGTGCATGAGCTATCTAAGGTCCTGTTCACACTTGGTTTTAAAATGCGTCTTGTGGACAGAATTTAATACAAGTGTAAACCACCAGCAGTATGTATTGTTATCCAATCACTTGCTGAGGTGGGATGCCTGTGACGACATATCCTTTGTAGTGGAGACACAAGTTTTTCATGAATTATGCCATATGACAGCAAAAAAAAAAAAAAAAACATTTGTAGAGATTTTTGCACTGTTGATTTTAAAATGTATCTAGTGGATGTGACGTAGGCAGTAGCAAAATCTCAGCACAAGTCAGCTGGACACCCTGGAGATGAATGATAGACACAGGTGTAAATAGGGATGTGCTTTTTAAAATCAGATGGAAACGGAGCTTAATTGTTTTTGGCTTGATGCAGTCAAAGTCATTTTAAATCCTCTGCTAAATCCTCACTTTGTCTGTAGACTTTATCTGGAGCCAAGAAGAGCCACAGAACATGGGTTGTTGGTCTTTCGTGTCTCCCAGATTTGAGAAACAGCTTGCCTGTAAGGTGAGAATGTATATTTTTTTCTGACCTTATTCTTCTGATGACCTTTTGACGTAATCTGTTTTATTATGCCATATCAGAATTGTCGGTGAGTGATTGCACCAGATGAACTAACTGGTTGGTTGGTTGCTCTTTGCTGTTTCTCCTCGTAGTTGCGGGTGGTCTGTAGGCCTGCCCTGCCTGCCCCAGCTGTAGGCATCGGAACCCTTCACAATCAACAACAGGAAGCCATCCTCATGGCCTCCTTCTCCTGAGACAACACATAAATCACTTACTCAACTAAGCACAGTACCCAACATGGTACAGAACACTTCTTCCACCAGCCTCAATGACCTTTTAATGTGTTTACATGTAGTGAAGCATTTTGGGGCCCTTTCACACTAATGGATTTGCGATAATGTTTCATGTTTATTGAGGTGTACTGATATGCAGGTGATATTTGGCACTACGTTAGAATGGTACTGAAAACTAACACTAAGGCATTTGGGTCATTGGAATTTGCGGATCATGCAATGTGAAAAGGCCTGAAGCTATTCTGTTGGGATATAAGGGATGCAGAATGAACCATTTCACTGTAACAATTGAGACAAACCAAGCATACTTGCAGATGCTAAGTATGCGTGTATTTCTTAAAAGTCAAGATTTTAAACTATTTAATGAATTTTATTTCTCAGTACTGAACAGAAATTTATCTGACAGGCTTAGATCTCTCGTAGCGGGAAAAAACGTAAAGATTCAAAGAGTCATTGCCTTTAGTATAAATAGATTTATTGTTTTATATTAGTTGGATTGGACAAGGGGAAAAAATTCTGTGATGTTTTGGAACAGCACAAGCCGTAAATGAACAGAAGCAAAAGCAAATTTTCAACAGATAAAGTATATTAAATATATTTCAAATAAATATTGAACCAATTTTCAGTGGGGAAAAAAAGGGTGTCTTCCAGATCATCAGCTTCAAGTTTATAAAATGGGACGTATGCGAACTGAACTGTCCATGTACAACTCTTATGCCCACAAATTAGTACTTGCTGAAAAAAGGGCTACATTGGTCTTTCATGAATGTATGCAGACTTTTTCTGTGAATTTTTTTTTACATGCTCCTGAAACAACAAGAAATTGACTGTTCAGTGAAAAAGGTTCGCGTTGATTCAGCACCATGGCTCCTTAACTACCAAGCTGCTATTTTGTGAAGTGTTTTGTCAGCTGTACAAATCAATGCTCTTCACAGGATGTAATTTTTTGTCTGCTACTGGACGTTTTACTTGAATATGTAATTTCCTGGAAATAATACGTTTAATTTTAGTTGCCAGTTTGTTTCTAATATTTCATAATGTGTGGAGCATCATAGACTAACACTGAACACCCAGGTCCTCAAACACCAGCTGAGTCTAGTCCTGGTGGAAATCATACTGCTTAGAGTGAGTCTCTCCAGCCTTAGTATATCTGGGAACAAGCCCTTTACTTTCTCTCAGCCAAGCATCCTCCCTGTTGTCGTTTTTGGGATCAGTGTATTGTAAGGGGGGCTGGTTCAAGGGAATAAACATGGTTTTATGTGACTAAATGTCTCAGTCCAGTGTCTTGTGTATCTGACAGGTCCATCACTACAAATGGAACAGAGGAAGATCTTTTAGTTACAGTTCTCTCAAGAATTAATGGCACCTCAATATCACAAAAAATGCTTAATGTTTGTTTATTTACTCTGAAATTAAGAGAACTTTTCATTCCTACACTGTATGGACAAACGTTTTGGGACACCTGACCATTACACCAACAGGGACTTTAATGCTATTGCATTTATATACATAGCCTTTAATTTGGAGTCCAGCCATGATTTTATGGGCCCTGCCTTGTTCACTGGGACACAGCCATGCTGGGATAGAAACACTGTGTACCCAAAGTTGGAAGCATGGCGCTGGCCAAAATATGTTGGTATGCTGAAGCATCAAGATAGTCCTTCATTGGAATTTAGTAATTAAGAGGTAGTACGTTTGTCCATAATATTGTAGATACGTTTGTCCATAATATTGTAGATACTTAACCTTTGAAACCTTTTACATTGAAAGTAAGAACTTTTCATTCATAATTTGACTTGCTTTTCCATGCATTCAGTCATTGATCTAATGGATAACGGATTACTAATAAAGCATTAATGAGTGGTCCGGCAGAAACTGAATTTTGCTCGAATCGTTGCTTCGGAGTAACAGGGCTGCACCTGTCAGGTTGTGAAACTGTGACACTGGCTCTCAGCCAGCCCACCTCCGCTGTCTGGTGGACCAGATCTTTCTGCACGCTGCTAATCCTGCAGCCTCTTGTGCACCACAGCACAGACCACTTGCAGCGAAGACTGAAAAATGACGTATATGAGACTTTCTGTATGTGTTGCTCTGGATCGCTTTCCCCTCAGCAGAGGCGTGATCCGCAGCTCCCGATTGGATTAGTCACATTTTAGGCTCGTCTGTATGGGGTCGCGTCGAGCTCAGTGAAACCAGCAGCAGGAGGCTCGACCGAGGACCTGTTCTCCTGTCACTGCTCCTCTCTCATCTCTCTGCTCTAAAGTCTCCTCTTTCCTCTCTCTGCTCCTGTCTCTTCTCTCTCTCTTCGCCACTCTCTGCTTCAGTCTCCTCTTTCTGCCCTCCTCTCTCCTATCTCTGCTCCTGTTCTCATCTTCCGAGCTGCTGCCGCACCCTGGGCTCGCTCTCTTTCTCTCTCTCTCTCTCTCTCCCTCTCTCTCTCTCGTCTTCTTTCTCTTTTTCTTCCTTTACTTACGGAGTGCTCTCTCTCTCTCTCTCTCTCTCTCTCTCTCTCTATCTCTCTCTCTCTCTCTCTCTCTCTCTCTCTCTCTCCCCCTCTCTCTCTCTCTCTCTCTCTCTCCCTCTCTCTCTCTCTCTCTCGTCTTCTTTCTCTTTTTCTTCCTTTACTTACGGAGTGCTCGCCCTGGCGCCAGTATGGCCAGGGGCAATGAGGAGTCCGTGAACGGGTCTTGGAAAAAGCAGGTCGATGACATCAAGAAGATTTTTGAGTTTAAGGAGATCCTGGGAACGTGAGTAAAACCTCTAACTCCGCACACAAGCGTATTCTCTGTAAGCTTTCCCACAAAATAAGCATAGTGCGAGGTCTGTGTTTGGACGGGAAAATCCTTTTTTTTAAATTTCGAGACACTGTTATTTACTAATATTTACACACAAGACTCTAGAGGTGTCTGGTAGAGAGGTCTTCTACGTCAGGGACACTTGAGGAATGTCGACTCGACTCGAGACACTAACTAGTAGTGAGCACCGGTCTTCACTCTATTCTGGCAATGATTTAAGACCTTGATTATTAAAAATATGCTGTATTTATGTTTATACATATATATATATATATAGTTATTTACATTTGAACAAAATGTGGCATGTCCAATATTATTCATACCCTTCTCAATAATCAATAGAAAAGCCTTTTTTTGCTATTACAGCAATTAAATGCTTCCTATAATTGCTGACGAGCTTTTTGCATTTCTCCACTGGTATTCTCCCAGTGGACATGCCACTTTTTGTTAAAATGTAATTAAAAGCAGAGAAATATTTTTTTCCACAATGATGCCTCTTGTACATCGTCTTATTATCTTCTGGGAGACACCTGTGTCATTTCCAATCAAGAAGAAACTTGGTGGTTGAATAAAAATAACTTTAAGTCAAAATTTGCCAGAGGTATGGATAATTCCGGGCTTGACTGTATAGAATTATATCTGTTCATATTTCATTTGTTCCCTTTTTACTTTTGTGCACTCTACAAATTCATTAACTCTTCCATCCATCCATCCATCTTAAACCCACCCCGTTACAGCTGTGTACTCCTAACTAAGCTGTTCTCAAAGCCCTCAAAGGACATTATGTTAATCTTCAAAGAGACACTAACATCCATACAGTCTACCTAGACACACCCCAGCTGCCATGATGTCTTTTCCATCTATGTCAAAAATGACTGAAACATAAAACAATTCTTTCTCAGATGATTAGATCTAACATAATACATCAGGAAGGGCAAAGTCAATAGAAAAAAAAATCAGGAACGTTCAAAACTAGAGTTCCAAAAACTGACTGCTGTGCTAGACCTAGTAGACCACCGTCACTGTCTCCATCAGATAAAAAGGCTTTCATCCTCGAGAGAGAGGAGAAAATGAGGCTCCACTCCTGCTTTGAATCTGAAAGTCCACAAATGCTTCCGTACTTCCACTGTGAGTAGACAGCTCAACACCGTGGGTCTGAAATGATGTGCAGTTTGCAAGGATCTGTTACTGAGAAATGGAAATAGATTAAATTTGGGTTAATGATTTGTAAGTGAGATTACTTGAGAAGCAGAAAATGCCAAAAACTTCTAAGACTGAACAATAGTTGGCCCATTTGACCGAAAGTGAAATAAACAAATGGGTGGTCACTGACATTTACAGTGCTGTATGTACAGTGTCACTGTGATATCAAGTGTAAATCATAATATTTACCATCACTCAGTTAACCAACATTTAATACCACCATTTTTATCTTCACAATACATCGGCAATGATTAATTGGCCATTGATATGATGGAGATAAAGGCACATTTTCAGTTGTTCAACTGGTCTCTACACAGTGCTTTTCACGAAGTCTTTTTAAAGGCTAGATTTTTTCCAGTGAGGAATTTAGCGTCTTTGAAAGTCCATTCTGTCCATTTCTGTCCACTGGACTAATCATCAAAATAATTTGAAGATTACTCGATTAGTAATGTAATCAACACTGACAGCCTAGTTAAAGTATATCTTTTAATGTCATGCCATGCAAAATGTCTAGAAAAAAGTAAATAGCAAAAAGAGAAATATCCTGGAATATCAGATGTACTGCATCACTGCAGACATTGAAAGAATTACACTTTTAATTATGTAATATCGTCATTTGTATCTTAATAATGTACATTTTTGTAAATGTTTATGTTAGTGGCGATATAAGCAAAAGGTTTCCAAGTGTAAACTTACTTAGCTTACTTAATTTGAGATACTAAAATTTGTCAGTTTTAGTTCCCCCTGTGGATTAAATGTCATAAAATTTGGCACACTTCCAAAGAATGTGGCTGTGAAGTCTGAAACTTTTTTTCACAAAATATTGCCTCATGAAGCGCTAGATTTTTACATTAACATCATTCACTAGGTGGCACTTCTTTGTAATTTTTTTAAGGACAGTTTTCAAGATATTACCCAAAAAGTATTTTGTGCCTACTGTCACACACTGCTGCTTTCCATCCAGGCATGAGGCACAAACGCAGATCTCCATACTACGGTTCTCTTTATTTATAAAGGAAACAAAAACCAGGCTCGAGGGCCGATACTCTGCAAACAGAAGACAGGTGCACAACAAAGCATACGTGAGGGACGACAGACAACTACCAACTGAAATAGTGGAACTTAAATACATGATAAACAAAGGACACTCTCAGCTAACTGAACACAAGACACCTGATCCTAATAAAGTGACAATAACCCCAGTTTCAACATAAAAATCCAAAACCAAAACTTCAACAATAGTGGCCTCTAGCTGCCGCTGACTGGGGATGTGACACCTATGACGTTTTGGAGGCTCTATAATTAACTATAATAACTAAAGAGAATGCATTCCACATATTTTCTGCATTTCCCTTTTAGTACCTAATTCACATTAGGTACCAAAAATGTTCGTCATTCATTTTAACATGGCAATTTTCCAACCTCACTTCCACAGACTGTTTTTGTTATAGTTAGCAACAGAAAAGTAACCAGACAAAGCATGAAAGAACAGTTTGTTTGTTCAGGACCTCATATATCCCACAGGTGAAATAATTCCTGCGTACTCTCTCAGTTCTGTGTATTTTATTTACAAATATAACTAATCATTTTTGGCTTATGAGTGTGGATTTCCTCTCTTTTTTATTTTTATTAAGTGTAGGGTCTCACAACAGGCAAATCATTGAAAGCAGGGCCGGCATCAGAGCAGATCTACCGGGCTGGCATTTAACTGACTGTGGGTCAGTTAAATCGTGAACTATATTCATATGAGCGACACTAGAGGGTGACAAATTTTCGTGACTCCCGTGGGTCATGGGATTCCCAGCGATGTTAATGTTAGCTGCCATCAACAACAAAAAGAGACCCAGACAAGCGGTCAGTCATCATAACAGCCCCCTACACTGTCATGCAAACTGTAAGATCACAGGACTAATGAAAAGTAAACCAGCACCTTTCATATGCATCCCTTGTGATGTATAATACACAAATGCAGCGCAATGTTTTGTTCAGATTGAAGTCTGAACGCCACCGTGTTTCCCCGACATTAGCGCAGCCCCATCGTACACCTGGGTGAGGATTTTTGATACATCCAGCCCAGCATTTTCAGCTCTGCCAAAATGATATTGGCCTTTCTCGGCAGTTGCAATGTGCAACAGGCGTTCAGTCACTTCATATGATTCATTTATAAACCATATTACGATCGATATGTTTTCTCACGCAGTTGAATCGCGTGTTCCGTCTGCTTTTACAGTGTAGTAAGAGTTGCCAACTTCTTCCACTATACCCTTCGTCACGATGTTACTAAGTGTTCTTATGAGTTCATTTTGGATGTCGTGACACGTGTAAGTGGCGTTACGAGGAATCGTTTTTACAATTTCAGCCAATTCAGAGTCTTTTTGATAGTGTAGCTTAGTAGGGAGAGGAAGTCCAGAGCCCCCCTCTGCCATGTCTTCAAAGGCGTCAACCTTCCCTCGAAAGGGCAACTGATTTTCAACTAAGAACCTTATCACATATAGGAGACTTGAAATATAGTACCTGTTTTTTCCGTAGTTAGTCGACATTGACGAGAGTGGATATTTCTTTTCCAGACTGGAGACAATCGCTACCCTAATGTGACTGCTGGCGGTTGAAAATTCTATTTTATCATATTTTCTGCGCAAAAGTCAAATGCCGCACCAAAGCAACAACCAATCAGCACAAACTAGCCTACATTCTTTCAAGTGAATTTATAATATAACAAAAAAATATTTGAAACTGCTCTTTATTAATTTCATGAATGTTTACATGTTTAATATCTGAAAAATAATTAGATATAAAAATGAATATTTTGGAGCCTGTGGTGGTGGGTGCTGGAGCATGACGACTTGCTAGAGGGGGGCAATGCCTTCGAATGCCCCCCTTTTACGCCAGCGCTGATTGAAAGGCTGAAAAATGTGGGGATGGTCTTGTTCAGTGTTGACAAAGTGCTTCCCCCTTGACTTGATTGCATTATGCATGAATGTTGTGTGTTGTGGTGATGGAGCTGATGGGAAATTTAATGGGGACAGATGTGACAGGGTGATGGGTGGGGGGTGGGGAGATTCAGCTGGTGATGCGGCAGCCAGTGAGCATCCCCCAAGAGATCGGCATGTCTGCTTTGTCTCTGTGTAGGGAGGCAGACAGGGAGAGAGAGAGAGAGATGAAGGTATTAAGGGTATTTAAGGTGTTGATTTTATATAGGAGCAACAAACTAGTATAGTCTGATCAGGCAGCTAGAATTTAAAAAGGTTTAAAAAAGAAATAAAAAAAGAAATAGACTGCAGGTAGAGTTTATGCAGGCATTCAAACTGTGTGTCCATGTTTCTTGGGGTTGGAGTCATTTTCAGTGTTTAAATGACAGTGGTTTCAAATCGAAACCACTTTAAGAATCTTAGGATAAAAAACTTGGAGATTAGCATCACGCTGATCACCTAGATTACAGATTAATCACATCAAAAAAAGCAGATAAGCTCTGTGTGTGTGTGTGTGTGTGTGTGTGTGTGTGTGTGTGTGTGTGTGTGTGTGTGTGTGTGCTCTCCCCC
>JBBJLS010000128.1:15167800-15185183 GCA_037577275.1 Bryconaethiops microstoma
TCGGCAAAGGAGAAGTGCTCACTAACACAGATTTAGACAGATTTGTGAACAATATTTGAGAGTAATGGGTCTTTTGTATATGTAGAAAATGTTTTAGATCTTTGAGTTCAGCTCATGAAAAATGGGAACAAAAACAAAAGTGTTGCGTTTATATTTTTGTTCAGTATAGAAGAAAATGATCTCAGAACAAAAGATATAAATGAAGTATTCTCTTGACACAGGTTGTGCGGCTATCCACCTTTTTATGATGAGAATGACTCCAAATTATTTGAACAGATCCTCAAGGCTGACTATGAGTTTGACTCACCATACTGGGACGATATCTCAGACTCAGGTGACTAGTACTGCTAATACTGAGATGAATTTGTAATTTATCAAGATACATAAATTGTCCTTGTGTAATTTTTTAGGGTTTTAATAAAGTACATTGATAGACTAAAGTTACTTGAGTGTTTTATATTTGGTCAATACAGTGGCTTGCAAACATATTCAACCCACTTGAAAGTCGTCATGATTTTCTGGATTATAAAACATATATACACAATTTTCCTCAAACTACATGTATGTTGAGAACACTTTTGCTCCAGTATATTTTCAGTTCCAACATAGGTTATTTGTCTATTAACATTAAACGAATTATGCTATTTGCATAAGCATTAAAACCTCCATTTTTACACAAATGTCAAATTAATCACAAATGAAACAAAGGTGACACTATAATTAACCATAATTAAACATAATTGGGTACAACTTGTAAGTTCTAAAGTAAGGCTGTCTCTCTGGTTGAAAAGCATTCTTTGTAAGGGATATTTACTTTGTCGGAAAAGTACTGCAAAATACAGACAAAGGAGTATTTTGCTGAAGTGACAAACAAAATCACTGAAATGCACAAGGCAGTAAATCACTACAAAAAATATCCATGATCACTAAGTGGAAGGTCCATCACAGCACCCAAACCCTTACTAGAACATGCCGTACCTCAAAACTAAGCATCAGAGCAATATCTTGAGTGGTGAGAGAGTCTATTAAAAATCTAACAATCACGCTCAGAGGTGTGCAGTATTTTTTGGCTGAAACAGGAGTGAAGGTGTATGGGTCCACAATTTCAAAAGCTCTCCCCAACACAGGCCTCTATGGTAGGGTAGCAAGAAAGAAACCATTCCTTCTGAAGGTTCACATAAAAGTATGAGGAAAACCTAGTTAGGGTTATGGTCACCATGTCTATGTTGAAACATGGTGGTGGTAGCATCATGCCATGGCGGTGACACTGCAATAACTCTGAAACAGAAAAGTGAATGTTTTCGAATGGCCAGGTCAAAGCCCTGATCTTAAATCTATTGAGAATCTGGGACGCTGTTTGAAAACTGCTGTCCAGAGGCACTCTCCCACCAATCTAAAGGATCTTTCTAAATTCTTCCAAGAAGAATGGGGACAAATTGCTCCTGATGTGCAAAACAAATGCATACCTTCCCCAGAAGAATTGTGGCTGAAATAGGAACCCAAGCTTTCTCTACAAAATACTGATGTGTGGGGGGTGACTGAGTATTTTTTTTTAGTTAAATATTTGCTGGAAAAAAAATTGTTTTTCAGAAATGTAATGTATTGTTCACTTTAAAAATACTGAATGAAAAAAATCTGTGCACAAATCTTTTGTAATCAAGAAAATTATAATGACTTTCAAGGGGTTGAATACTTTTTCAAGCCACTGTATTGTCATTGCATGTTTACTGTTGAATTTGATGTGGCTTTAAGAAGTATCAAAGTTAACTTGACAGTACCCTGTATGGAACGTTTCTCTTCTGTATGGAAGAACATTTGTAAAAACTCCTAAATGTTCCTGTAACCACGGTAAATTCAATGTAAACTGGTGTCTGACAGCCAAAGATTTCATCAGTAACCTGATGCAGAAGAATCCAGAGAAGAGGTTTACCTGTGATGAGGCTCTTCAGCATCCCTGGTTAGTACTGCACTCTAGAACATAAATGGGCACTCTGGATATGTGTTATGGGTTTTTAGTTTCATGGGTGTGGTGTAAAAGTGTCTCAATTTGAATAGAATAGTCAACTTTTCAAAGTTAAAATATATACAGAAATAGATAGATGCATTTTATATAGATATGTATCTGTTGTTTTACACATTATTTGAGTATCTTGTTTTTGTATTCATTTAATCATTTAATTGTTTTTATACCTGTATTTTTTTTCTTGATGACATCAGCTGTCTATAAAGACTGTCTATAAAGACCACCTATAAAGACCACCTATAAAGACCATCTATAAAGGCTGGCTGTAAATCTGTCTATAACAAGGCTAACCTCCTTTCTGTAGCAATGGTTGTACAAAACCAGCAAGTATTAAACAGCTAAGAATAATAGCACATTCATAAGATCCTCTCATAAAATGAATTAAATGTAATTAAATTGTTCACAACTGTCAAGATCAAAGCCCTGATAAACAGCATAGGCATATGTAAACAGCATAGTGTATAAGTATGTGTATATATACACACACACACACACAAACCTTACATCTATTCTTGACATGTATCAAAAAGTATGTATTTATTCCACCTCAAAACGTTAGGATTGCTGGAGGCACTGCTCTTCGCAAGAATATTCATGAGTCAGTCAGTCGGCAGATGAAGAAGAACTTTGCTAAAGCCAAATGGAGAGTGAGTATTGTCTCTCGATACGTGATGTGTATGTGTAAACATAGATATTTGATGTGTGGTAAAGGAAGTAGGAAGAGAAGGAAAGTTCCATATGTAGTCTACAACGTAGTGTGGATTTGGAACCAAGATTATAACCATCACACCTCTTCCTCTCACAGCAAGCCTTTAACGCCACGGCAGTGATTCGACATATGAAGCGTCTGCAGCTGGGCAGCAGTTTAGGCAGCAGTATTGACTCCACCCAGCAGAGGAACCAGAACCAAACCCCCATGCCTATCAAGAGCCAGTCTGTTGATGTATCATCCATCAGCCAAAAGGACTGTAAGGCAATACTATAAATGTATTTATGTCTATTTCATCTCACTTACATTTTATGGGTTGACATGAAATCTAGCCTAAAGGTAGGGGTACACTCAATTCACTTGGTTACAATTTCGATATCTGACAATATTTGAACAAAATAAAAGAAAAATGAAATTGGTGCACAACCTAATGTTAGCACTGGGAAGCAGTGGTAGTGCTGGATCATTTATTTTATTGGTTGCAAACTATTATGATTAAAAAGTCCACAGCTCTACTGCTATTTTATATCCTACTTATTAAAATGTCCATTGTCCATGATACATATTGTCAACATTTGCAATGCACACATTGTCATAAGTACTTACTTAGGATTGTTTATGTAACTGCTATGTAATTGTTCAGTATATACAAATTTAGTTCAGCACAAAATCAGATGCACACAATCTCCCCCATCACCCAAATGTAGCTTCTGTCAGTTTTGCACTGAATCTGATAGGCTAATATAGTTAACATATTAAGTATTATATGGAAACATTTGTTTAAGAGAGCAATGTTTTTGTGTAGATGCGTCCCAGAGAGGCTCAAACACGGGGGCAAAAGAGAAGCGATGTACGCGGCCTTCCACCGTCACCACAATCATCACAGGAAATAAGTGACGTCAACTTCTCAGAGGACCATTTGAAGGTCACAGCACCTTCAGACTTTAAAAGATGCCACTCTCCACTGGTCATTTCTTCCCTCCTCCTTGAACAGTCCTCGATCTAGCAGCTGCCAGTCAATAGCACACTGTTCACTCTTCACTGTGCCAGAAAGTGCCATCACCTCCTACTTGGGGAGTTTAAACATGGTGTGATGAGAGACTGTTGCTGGTCAGAGCTGCTGTTGATCTATATGACACTTGTTTTGTATTGTGGAGCTGAGTCTGACTGGTGTGACTCTTTCAAGCAACACACTATGGAGTTAAAAAGGAGTTAATGGACTGTCTAAAGCTGCTTTTAGTCTGGAACTATGAAGAAATAAGTAGATAATTAGTACGTTATGTATGGGATTATTATGAGGTGTATTTATTTCAGATACTTCACATTATGAAATTATGACACATTAAGACAACCAAAGGGAGTCAGACCAAATGAGACATTAGATGATCACATGCAGCAGAGTTTCAGGGTGGGTTTTCTCCAGTGATGGTTCTGCATTTTAAAGTAATATTCAATATCCAAAATCGACTGCAAGCCAGTAATGAAGCTGAACTAATACATGCTATTTATCTCTTTTTGTAACGTTGACTTCATGATTACAGGACAGCACTTATTCATTCATTTGTAAGTGAAATAAGTCAAACTATGTGACTAGAGCATGCTGCATATATATGGATAACCAGATTGTTAGACCCCAGTTAACCAAAACATTGTACTGTAAAGACTGTAGAGTGTGTAAAGTGATACTTGCCCCTACAGTGTTTTTTTTGTGGTATTGATTTTGGTAAACAAGACACTGGATTTTATCTTCTGTGCATAATGTCACTGAGCTTGTAGTGCTGGAAGATGCCGTTTTATTTTGTCACTTTGTGTGGGTATTGGTGAAGTACGCGTCATCTAATGATGTAAGGTTATTGGTATGAAATGTTACCTGGAGTGTTTATTTTTGAAGGTAAGTGAATATCTTTATTTTTTCATGTACTCTTGTTTATATTTGGTTTGATTTGCTTCAGTTTTTTTCATGCTATTGAAATTTTAAAATGCTCTCAGGAGTACCTTTGAAGGTGGATGGTGGCAGTTTGTGAGATACAACTTTGTTTTACGTTCAGTTCTTTTTATGTCAGATTAATAAATTGTACAAGGAGGGAAAATACATTGAAAACCTGTTACCACACAAATATATTCAACATGACTTAAGATGAGTTTTGACTGTGTTTTATTTCACAATCAAATTCTATACCTCTCCTAATTTCGAGAAGAATCTTGAGAAAGAGGAGATGACCAGTTTTGCCTGAGGAATAAACAAGTGGTATTTTGTGTTTGTGCAACTAAATCAAATATATCTCTCGATTTGATAGAATCTTTATTGCTACTGCAGGCTTTACTGACTGTGCCTTCGAGAAAAATGAAAAACAGCTCTCGGTGTGCTCAGTATTTCTCCCCAGTCTTCGTAGAAGTACTCTGAATTTAGCAGTTAGGTGCAGCTTCTTTCGTTCACGTCCCAAGACACAAAGAGACAGAGAACCCCTGCTTCTGCTTTGCACTTTCAGAGCTTATTTATTTCAGCCCAGTATGGAAAGGAGTTTTCTTCTCTTTAAAGAACAAATGCTGCTTTAAAATTGGATGTGGTCTTTTATTTACGTGATGTAGCGCATTACATATAATCTCTACATAGGAAGAGTAAGAATAATAAATCCAACAATGCATTTTTTTATCGGCTCTCATCTAAAAAAAAAAAAATACAAAAATGTTTGGCAGTATACATACATTAGCCAGATATTTTCCTTAATAACATATTTTCCATTTATAATACCATATACAGAATCAAATTCTGGGTGTAAACAATAGCTTTAAGCATGACTACAGCCTGACCTGAGTCATTTAAAGCTGTAATATGTCGTACTATATTATAAATGTATTGCAGTTAATCACACAGCATGCATCACGGCATGCCTTTGCGTAAATGAATGGGTAAAGTTTTCTGTCAGCTGTGTGTATGCAGTGTGGATAATGTGCATGCTTTATTCTGGCGTTGTGATAGACACGCTCCGCTTCGGTGCAGAATTACAAGCGTTTAACAGTCATTGCAATAAGAAGATGAAAGGTTGTATAGTAATGACTTCTATTTCCAGGTTTTTTGCACGTTGCTTACATAAATTAGCCCTCAGACTGGGAAGAGTTACAGTCTCTTATATAAATGCTATTAACACCTTTAACTCTTTGTCTACCTGCATCCCTACCAGACAGCTGGCTCTAAAGCTGAGTTTTTGTCCAGCAGATGGTGCTGCAGCCCTGACCCAGTATTTTTTGCGCCTCTAGAAAATGAATCTATGAGTTTGCTGGTGGACTACATGGTTGTCAGGGAGCACTTTTTGTTCAGTGTTTTTTTTATATATATATATATATATATATATATATAATGGACAAAAACTCTGCTGGGCAGCTTTAAATGGTGTGTCGGTTATACTCATAAGGGGGGTCAAGACCATCATAGTGAAACTCTCTCCACTGTTCTGTCTTCTCCCGGGTTCTCTCATCTTGCTCTGAATAGAGGGTGACAAATAACAGATCAGACAAAATAAAGACAGATACAGAAAGACAGATAAATACACACATACCTACATATTGTACTATTTTAAAGTCTTAGGCACCTGAGATTATTTGGTCAAAAATGCCATTTTATCTGAGGAGTCAGTATTAATTTGCAAACAAAAATATTAATATTAGGACAAATACAAATAAAATGAATACAAATGGTCATCACTTTATGTATGTCCCTGTGGAATCCCAGCATTGCTATGATTAGTCATCATCCACCAAACCTGGTATGGCTAATCAGCGCTTCTTTAAAATAAATAATTGCAAATTCATACATACATAGGTTGAGATGGTAGAGATTGTTATTCATAAGATATTTATATTCACCATCATGCTCTTCCTCTGCGTAACTCTCAAACTCGTTCCTCTGTTCCTCGTGATATTCTCTCTTCCTTTCATCAGCTGCCAGCCTCTGTCTCTGCTCAGCTGGGGCATGACAAGTATTAACATTTAAAGCATTATTCTGAGGGAAAATAAAAAAATAACCATATAATGAAGCAGAAGAGGTGAGATATTAGGGTTTGTTCATAGTCTGAATACAAGGTGAAAATGGGATATGAGTGTTCTGATTCCTTCTGAACTTAAAAACACAAGATAAAGTAGAAATGGCATAGATTTTGTTGTTAGGGTTGTAAAATGAATTGTAAATTATTCAAAGCAGTAATCTATTTCATTCCACACCCCTCAGGTATGTGGCATTACAACTCATTGTAGTACTGTTTTGCAGCCTGTAGTGAATTAAAGCAGTGGTTCCCAACCCTAATGCTTAAAGACCCTTTTTTGTACACTTTAGTATTTCCCTGCTCCCATTACACCTGATCCAATGAAATCACTAATTAACAAGAATTTCCTGGGTTGCAAGGTTGCAGTCCACATCTCAGAGTATGGAAAGTGCTGAAATGTACAGAGGCCTCCAGGACCAAGATTGTTAACCTACTACACTTATAAATCACAGAAATCATTGTATTCATTGTTCAGGTGACAGATGTCAGGGGTGGTTTCAGGTTGAGAAATGGCAGGCACTTCTGTATGTTGCCCTGTAGCTGTGAGTTGAAGATCACCATCATAGTTATTAGCATTGTAGTCTGAGCTATTAGAGCTAAGGCAGAGTCATGGCCAAGACCAGACTTATGTACTTCCAGTAGCAACAGTTACTCAGGTCAACAATACAAATTCTGCAGCCCACCTACAGGCAATTAAAGTGAACTATAATGCAGTATGATGTGGGTAGGGACTTTCTGTGATCAGAAAGTTGTGGATTTGAATCCAAGACCACTAAGGTACCCTTGAGCAAGGTACCGTCCCCACACACTGCTCCCCGGACACCCCCATTTGGTGGCTGCTCACTGCTTCACTTGGTGAATGGGTTAAATGCAGAGAAGAATTTCACACTTTTCACAATGTGTGCTGTGCTGTGGTGAGTTCACGTGTGACTATAAGAGGCCACTTTACTTTACTTTAGTATAAAGGTCATGGTACATTTTTTTGTAATGAAAATGTTTTTCATTTTTAGTTGTTTTTTTACAAAAGTGCCCAGTGTAAATCACAGAACCTCCTGTATTGTATTAAAAGTAGCTTGTCCTACAGTACAGCCATACAGTCACCATTAATTAACTTGCTGCAAAACCTCAATAACAAGCGCAGCATTCAAAAATATCGCTGTCCTCTTAACTCTTGGCTTGTTGATGCAAAGAGAAGTATTTCTCATATCCTGTATGATAACCTCCGGCACTGTCAATCTCTACCCTGAACTCTGACCTCTCAAAATCCTCAAAAATCGTGTTTTTACTTGATCAAAGCATGTTTTCGTCTTTGCTGAGTCCCTGGAATTCTGAGTGGGAGCATGTTATTTGTCTGTGTACTGCCATTTTATACATCCACTTTATACATGTTCAATTTATGGCATGGACTGACTAGGACCAATAATCACCATTAATTAATGAGGCCTTAGCAAAAGTAAACCATAAGCCAAGTCAAAGTCTGAAGACTACATGCAGCCCCTGCTCTGACCGTGGCTCTGGGCTGAGCACTGGTTTCTCCATGGTGGCCTGTGGCTCCTGCTCACCACAGCAGTTAGCCTCCACTGCATTCCTCAGTTGGCTCAAAACACAGCGGTCGGGGCAGCACCTGCCGAGCCCACACTCTGCTCTGTACCTTTCTCTCCTGCCTTAGGTGTTGGGATTTTATTTAATCTTTTCTTGTGTGCAACATTAAGAAGTCCTCAATTTTCTGTTTATATATGCAGAACTTGCACAATCTACTAGACTGTCCCTCAGCTGCAGAAAACCACATAAACAAACTCACCATTGATCTCATCCTGTGTCTTCACTGCCCTCCTGCCACGGCGTTTGAAAAAGTTGCTGGCATCGCTTTCTTGCATGAAAATCCTTCTTAGCCCACCTTGAGTTAATACATACATAATGTCAAATCAGACAACAAATATGTAGACCCAAAACCTCCCTCCCAAAGACCACCCCCATCAAAGTGTAACAACAAAAACAAGTTGTTGTGCAAGTAACAACAGAAAGCATGAAAAGTACAAAAATCAATGCTTTTGCTTTGAAAGCCTAAGACCATAGACCTGATAATAATTACTGCTGAAGAATATGATCTATAACCGTTAAAAGAGGATGAAGGTGAGAGGCAGTATTGTTTTGGTCACCTTGTGGGCTTGCTGCATTCTTGTCCACCTTTCCATCAGACACAGATGCACTGTTAACCTCTGGGAGCACTGTAATAGACCAGAAAAAATGTCACAAGCTATTCCTACCTCCATATCCATGTGACACACTTACTCAAGATATCATAGCTACATGACATATTCTTCTAAATTTCAGTACTGTTGTTGTTGTTGTTGTTGTTGTAGATTTTGTTGTAGTTGTTGTTGTTATTGGGTTAGGTCCAAAGGTGTAGTCTTATATGCCCTTTAAGTAAAGCAACGTCCTCCATGTCCTGTGTGTTTCATACTCACAGGTGAGGGCAAACAGCACTGTCAGAGAGATGAACAAGGCAAGGCGCGTCCACCACATTTTTAGAGCTGTGTCCAAGTCGCAGAAGGTCAGAAACAAAGGGGATTCACAAAGAAATACCAGGTAGCTCTCATCTGAGGTGGAGCTTGTGAGTGAAGGAGCAGTGGCAGGAATTTAGGAGATCAGCAGGCTGACTGATGGGAGGAGCACAGGGAATTTCGTTTCTGGAGGGTGGACCCTGGGCCATTACAGCACCACTGTAGCCATGAGTAGGCCTCCTTGTAAGAGCCACCAAATCCTCCGTAAATGCACTGAAAAAGTAATGCCATTGAACTGGCTTGAGTCAAGTATGTCCATCACTTTTACATTGTTCATAACACATCACTAGAATTATATCTATTAGTTGACTCATTTTTGACAAAAGCTTTGTTGATGTAATATATTTTATTCACGTAGAAATGATGTACACATTAGAATCAATGGACCTATCCTTGCTCCACCCACAAAAACTTTTACAGAAACTTTTACAGACAAATTTTACAGAATGTTCTTCTCAACCTAATCGGAAATTATGAATCATAACTGAGTGAAATAGCATAGACTGAGCCCTGGTATGTAATTGTTATTATCGTGGCAAATTTGTTGTTGTTTCCATTCTGCATAGTTACAATTAGCTATAACTGTATAGTCTATATAGTATGTATTTTAAACTGGAAATGCTACGTTATGTTAAAAATCTCAATTCTGAATGAAGAACTGAATGAGATTTTGTCAATGTTCGATAAAATCTTCTCCAAACTGTTTCAGTGAACACATTTGTAAGACTATGGATAATGAAATAAAATTTAATGCACCCCAGAGAGCATGAACGTTTATTTTCTCTGTCTTGCTGACATTAATATGCATTTGAATTATGTTTTGCTTACATACACATGATATGGCTAAATTATTTTCCTACACCTGCCAATAGACACAATCTGACAAAGAATATTTTATACTATTTCATTTTACTAGAAAAAAAAAATCACATTCTGCTAACCACTAACGTTGCAGTATAACGGCTTGCCAACATGGAGACATGACTCATACTTCAGACTAGTCAAATGTTTTTGGTGCAGTGAGTGGTTCGTGTTTGAAGGGAATGGCTATGAGCCCCTTCACACAAGGAGCACCTCACATAGCAGCTGTAGAGGAACAGGAGGTGTTTACTTACAGTTTTTTTTTCTTCTGGAGTCTGTCCAAGTTTCAGGACTGGGTAAATGAATGTTTAAATTGTGAAGCATGCCACCTCACAGTCAGATGGAGGCGAGGAAACATGTGGAACAGCGTGAGAGAGGGAAAAGGAACATTGTGTTGTTGGACTCTCATTGAAAAGTCTGATTTGTGCATCAGCATTCTGTCTTATTCTTAAAGACACTTTCAGGCATTTTCAGACCAAATCTGAACTTTTTTCCTCTTGAATCAATGTCTAGCCACTTCTCTTTGGGCATCACTTCATTTATACTGTTTTTCCAAAAACTGAAATGTACAAGAGGATATTTGTCATTGTATCCACGGTGTCCATTTTAAGAATTTCCATACAGCAGCACCAGTTCTTTATTTGGAAAAAGAGAATTTAAATGTATTTGGATTGTAAAGCTGAACATATTTTTAAAAGTTAAAAAAAATATTATAACTGTTTTTTCTATTGAATGCTTCACTGGCACACAGTTGATTACCACTGACACACGGTCATTTCCATTTTGGCCAATTTAAAATAAAATAAAACTCACATTTTCAAAACACCTTCCCCTTCCCTGATGTGTGTTTTAAGTTAACAGGTTTATTGGTCTTTTTGGAATGCATGAAAATTATTGTCTGTCACAATTAATACTACAGACGCAATAAAAAAGGTTGAAAACCATTCCAGAATTCCTTTAATGTAAATTGGCTGACTAGTGCACACTACCAGCCCGTCCTTTTTCAATCTCAAACAGGCTGAAGACTTCACGCCCTGCTAGACAGCATTGTGCCAGTTTCTTCTACAAAATCAATGGTTTAATGTGTGAATCCTAGGAAGATAGTTTGGTAAAATGTAGCCAATATCAATCATTCATTGTGTAACTGGATTAAAGTGACATAACAGAAAATAAATATTATCATTGTCGTTTGACCTGGTTTAACCCTGGTTCAGAACTTGGGTTAGATCACTGCATTGGTCCACAAATTACTTATTGGCTTTTCGTATTTCGTAATGTTTGCTAGGTTCTTGTTTTCACAGTAAGTTGTCACATTTTAAACTTCACATTTGCATACATTTCACCTGTAAGAAATTCAATGACTAAATGTGGCATTTTTCCTAAAATGTGTTTGTGTGAGTGTGTGTGTGTGTGTGTGTGTGAATGACTAATCAAACAAGGCCAGAGATAACTTGCTCAAACACAACCACGGGTCCAACTGCCCATGCACTGAGGAGGGGTTCATCACTTTGCCTTTGATTGGTCCGTTGAGGCTGGTGACCTCTACCAGACGTGGTCCCTCATACACCTTCCTGCAGTCCAAAACTGCGTGGACATCAGACCCAACTGACAAAAACTTTACGATGCCACGTTTTACCGTGCATGTAAGGGATGAGTGGCTGACCGTTCCCTGTAAGGACACTTCCTACACTATAAAGTGGTTAGGAGTGGAGGCTCTCAAACGATACATCAAGAACAAGCCTGATAATGGGGGAATCCCACACATCCAAGATGTGCGCTTTGTGTCCAGGAGGTGTCAGGGACAGGGATTGCTGGATGGTGATGATACGATAGACGATGTCTTGGAGGACAATGACTTTGTGGAGCTGGGTAATGTTGAACAAGCTGTGCTGTCACTTATTGCAGTTTTCTAATAGATTGATAAACTGATCGTCCAATAGCAATATTTATTGATAAACCTTGGTATTATTTGTCTAGAGATTGAAGGGGACACCATGTCATCTGACTTCATTCCCAGTCAACCTGGAATGTCTTATTTGTATCCTTGTAAAATCATACAGAACTTCATACTACTAATATTAATTTTACTAGACTAAAAAAAATGTGTTCAAAAAACATTTTTTAGATTTTCCTGCCAAATGTGACCACAAACAGCAACTCATTAAAAAAAATTGAAGTCACTTTGAAAAGCATTATGTAAACGGTTGACTTAAATTACCTTAACAAGTGTAACCAGAACAAGACCCTACAGAGAGCCAGACGAGGTGAGAATATTTCATACATCTTTAGAATGCTCCCATTTACTTCTGATGAAATAATCTATCAGTGAAATTAGAACATCAAACATCAAAAGCAGATTACATTATTAACCAAATGTGTTTGGCTGTATTCAGTACATTTTTCTAGATGGCAACAGTCTGAGTTCCACTGACCTTGTTAACCTAGGGCGATGCCGCTACAAGATTAAGGTACAGAAAGTCCTAAAGATTTGAAAGTCTTAACCTTGATATATATGTTTAATATATGTGCTTGTGTAATCCATACTAGCATTGTATTTGAAATCACTTTCTGAATGTGAAACTGTAAATTTAACTACTGTGAATCTACATTGAATTATTGAATTATTAAAACCACCGTCCGTCCAGGACTGATCTACCTAGTCGTGCCTGGATATTAAAAATATCTGAAAGAAAGCATATTTTTGTTTTAACTGGTTTCCTGTCTTTAGCTGACCCTTGAAGCTGAGAAAAAAGTGGAACAGTCAAGAGAACTTCTGGACACCATAGTGAAAGAAAAGAAAGGTAAGAAAGTTTGTCTTCATTCTAGCTACGTTTTATAAGCATGGTGTGTGTACATCATGTGTGAGCGCTGAGCTGAATCTGGCTAATTCAGACTGTGGATTATCTGTAGTTATCAATGGTGAAGTAGCGTAGAGCAGTACTGTAGGTTGCCCAAAGTATGGTTTGCAGAACAAAGCTGGTCAGTGAAAACGTTTGGCTCATCAGAAAGTTACCCGACCCCACATTTAAAATGTCACTGTTTTTGAAGGTACCTTTTTGAAAAGGCATCTTCAAAAGTGTAACTTTACAGCTGAAGGCAAAGTGTTCTGTCTAGCAAAGGTAATGTAAAGTCGCATTTTTATCGTTTCATTCATCTAAAAAGTATCATACAATGTAAAAGGCAGCTAGTGTTTTCAAATAATAAATAGGAAATACATACAAATATGAAATACATATTTGTATGTAATACATAAATAGGAAATACATACAAATAAATAGGTTTTCTTTGGATGGCAACAGTATTTTGATACTAAATATAGTTTAAAACTCAACTTGAAACCTACCTGCCTTCTTTATTTGAATGTTGTACATTGTACCTTGACAAAAAGGTAATAAAAACATTTAGTAGAATTTCATAATCCAGAGACATCTGTGCTGAAGCCTGATTGTTTACTCTTCTCTCCAGTTGTGTATGGGATCACCACAGGATTTGGAAAGTTCGCTCGGACGGTCATTCCTATCAGCAAACTCAAGTACAGTCATATTTTCAATATTTGGGTAGACCTTTTTGTCATCTGGTCTTCATTTTGCTGTTTTGTCTGATTTGCTCTGTGGGACCACATTTAAAATTCAGCCTAATGGACCTTCTACAGCTTACTTCAGCTATATTTCTCTCTCCTACAGGGAACTGCAGGAGAATCTCATTCGCTCACACTCTGCAGGTGAGAGCATCCAAGATTTCAAAATCAGAATAACGTCATTGGCTAGATTTCCGGTTCATTTATAAAACAGTGCACCATTTCTGGTGTCTCCTCTCCTGGGTTTTCTGTGATTGATGCGTCATTGTGTGTTTGTGCAGGTCTGGGCAGTCCTCTGAGTCCCGAGCGGACGCGCATGCTGCTGGCTCTCAGGATAAACGTCTTGGCCAAAGGATACAGTGGCATCTCCCTGGAAAGTCTTCACACCATGATACAGGCCTTCAATGGTACATGAAAGCTTTTAACAGTGCTGAGCTCAGGAGAACTCTGTGTAAGAAGTTCTGGAAGTGTATACAAGTTATTTCAGAAACACAAAGGGTCTTTCAGAGAAGATTTTGGTATTAACATATTTGGATAAGTGCTTCTTTGATGATCCTTTACTTAAAAAGGCCATTTTGGAGCAACTCACACAGGGTGTTTTCATTTGTTTCTGTTGGTAATGTCTCAGTCAGACTCAGAATCAACACTAGTAATATACTAAACAGTTCTCACAAATATGTGCAACTATTAACAAATATTGTAACAGAACGAAAAGAGTAAAAAAGAAATAACCATGTAAACATGTACCGTACATGCCTATCAAAAAGTATCTAGACACCCGCTCATCCAATATTTCATTCTAGATCAAGAGTCCACCCAGAACAATCCTTTACTGTTCTGAGAAGACTTTATACTAGATGTTAGAACATTCTTGTGGGGATTTGATTGCCTTCAGCCACAAGGGTACTAGTGAAGTCCGGAACTACTGTTGGATGATTAGCTCTGGCTAACAAACATCACTCCAACTCCGAACTGGACGGAGCTCTATCACTCTGGAGAATGGAGCTCCACTCTTCCACAGCACTTATACTCCTCTAGCCAATGCTTTTATTCAAATGTGCTAAGACCTTTCTAACTCCCCCCAGTGTCACTGGGCCCACATAATGAGCACCTGGTCAGTTATGCTTTTTTGGCCACAAATGGCTGTGGTATCACTAGTGATCAAACTCGCAATCTCTTGCATTTTTTTTTGGTATTATTCAAGCTGTGGGTTTGCAATTAACCTTTAGAACATATAAGTAAAATCTGATTTCAATAAATAAAAACAATGTAAAATAATAATAGGTTATTTTTACATGTTTTTAAAATTACAATAACTTTGGTTCTTCGTGACAGCATGATGTTTGACACCTTGAGCATCAACACAAACCAGGGGAACTTCCATAGATGTGCTTCTGGCACGGATCTGTACTGCTCGTGTTCCAAGGGTTAAATGCCGGTGTCAAAAATTGGTGTTTCTTAAAGTAGCCCAATCTACTAATAAGAAGGGATGTCTGGATGTATTTGGATATAGAGAATAGGTTCTGAGGATCATGATGGGCCAGTCAGGATGGCTCCTCACAAGATGGTGAGGTGGTAGTGGCCTAGCGGGTAAAACATGTGCCTGTGAATGTGATGACCACAAAGTTACAGGTTCAAACCCCCACCTTCTACCATCGTGTCCTTGACACTTAACCCTTAGTTGCTCCGGGGGGACTGTCCCTGTAACTAATGATTTTAAGTCACTCTGGATAGGAGCATCAGCCAAATGCCCTTTACCCTTACCGCTCCTGCCTGTTGTCTTTTCAGCTTCCTGTCTGTCATTCGTTCCTGAGAAAGGTACAGTGGGTGCCAGTGGAGACCTTGCCCCTCTCTCACACCTGGCACTGGGGCTGATGGGAGAAGGGAAGATGTGGTCACCTAAGAGTGGCTGGGCCGACGCCAAATATGTGAGGATTGACTACTTGCTGCCCCATTCATGTCACATCTCAGTGTTTACCAAACGACATTATGAAACCGAAACGTTAGGAAATCTGTTTGCTTTTCCCGACCCGCTTTAAAGTTTGACGTTTGACCTTTGACTTGGACACAGGTATTGGAAGCTCATGGGCTGAAGCCTATATCACTGAAACCAAAAGAGGTACTACTCTGATGACATCTGTTAGGGTTTAACCACTTTTATCTGTGTTGACATAGTGCTGGTGTTCTTAACCGAAAAATTTGGCCCTGATCTAATTGGTTTTGTAACTGACTGGGAGTAACTATAAAGGCAAAATTACTTACCATGGCATGTCTAATAGTAAACATTTTTAACCAATCACTGGGCACTAGAAAATTTAATTTTGGCTTTGCCCTTTGAATATTAGTGTCATCTAAATCATTGTCCATACTTATGAGAAATTAACCTGGCTAGTATAATCTACATTCAGTGGGGTTTCCATCCACAGGGCCTGGCTCTGATTAATGGGACACAGATGATTACCTCACTGGGTGCAGAAGCAACGGAGAGAGCAGAGTCCATTGCAAAACAAGCTGACATCATTGCAGCACTCACCCTGGAGGTCCTGAAGGGGACCACAAAAGCGTTTGACAGTGGTGAGAAAATGTTTTTTTAGAATTTGCAGCCTTATCTATCTCATGCAGAACATGTCAGAACAAAGACTTCATTTCTGGACTGCAAAATGTGAGAGTGAACCTCACTTTCCTTTCCATTTTCTATGCCATGACTGAATCCATGTCCTTTATTTTCCTGATGTAACTTTAGCAGAATCAGACTTGTCTCAGTGCACCTTTCTATTATACTGTTTAATATACTTCATGACTGAGCAAGCCATGTTAACCAATACAGTTTAGTAAAACAGTTTAGTCTTTAAATGCATAATAAAGAAAACTTGGACCAGCAGCTAAACTAAATTAAACACATCAGGTATGCTTCAGGTAACTTATGATTTAGTGGAGAAAGTGGTGTTTCCCAACTTTCTCAAAAGTTCTGCTGTTTTTTTTAATCAGTACATTTCAAATTAGAATAGTTTGGAGTTTCAACATATGATGTTAGGTTAGATTTTTGATACATTTTGTAGGTCATTTTAGAGACCCTAAAAGAAAATTCATGTGAAGTCATAAATATGTTACATATGTAAAAACCATATGTGTTCAGCAAATACGGCACATGAATAACGTGTAATCACATGAAATGAAATGAAATTAAATGTGATTATACCATGTATTGACATTTTGTTTTCACAAGTAAGAGAAGTGTGCGAAAACTACACGAGTCTTATTCACATATTATTTTTTTCTGTAATGGATCTTGGGTTCAATGTTACTAGATCCATTACAGAAAAAAGTAACAGTGCTTAACAGTACTGCTAAGATAAAGACTATGCTTCTCACCAGATTCTCACAAACCCAATAGAATTCTCTGAAATGGAAATAGTTCATTAATTAGTGTTCGGTGTTATCAATATTCATGTTGTGCTGTGATCTACAGAGTTTTTCACACCTGCCAAGACTTTAACTCTCAGTCTCACTCGTTTTTAATCTCCTCCAATTGAAGAGCAAATTTCCAAAACTCACTCAGTCCATTTTTTGTGATTTTTTAGGTAACATTACTATTGGCATATTTTTACA
>JBBJLS010000128.1:15185508-15231052 GCA_037577275.1 Bryconaethiops microstoma
CTAGAGGAGATCTGCATGGAGGAATGGGCCAAAATACCAGCAACAGTGTGTAAAACCTTGTGAAGACTTACAGAAAACGTTTGACCTCTGTCATTGCCAACGAAGTGTATATGAGAGAACTTTTGTTATTGACCAAATACTTATTTTCCACCATAATTTGCAAATAAATTCTTTAAAAATCAGACAAAGTGATTTTCTGGATTTTTTTCCCCCTCATTTTGTCTGTCATAGTTGAGGTTTACCTATGATGAAAATTACAGGAATCTCTCATCTTTTTAAGTGGGAGAACTTGCACAATTGGTGGCTGACTAAATACTTTTTTGCCCCACTGTATGGACATATTACATTAATATGAAGGGGGCACCTATGTACTGTGTAAATTAATGACTACTAACTCTTTGATACCTGAATTCATAATTGCTTCTGCATGAATCACTGTGATCCTCTGGCCTGCTCTCCTCGCCCACTGTCCTTCCAGTAGCCACAGACAATCGTCTCCACATCAGCTTCTTCCTGTCACTGCTCAGACTGATGTGTGGTGATGTCATTGCCGCCGCCCACAGATTCACCTGCTCCTCATCACTGGAATCTCTGGAACGACATGACTGGAGCGGATCTAACAAATCCCCTTTACCTGTTCCAAATATTGCTATCCCCACTGTAACACACCCAATCTAACAGATCGGGCTAATAAACGAACAATTCCTTGAGATGAAAAGTGTGTATTAGAGGAGGAAACACTATGTGCAGAGCGGAGGGTCGCCAGGGTCGGCTTTGGGTAACACTGACTTACAGTAATGAGAAGTAAAAATGAAGGTAAATAATCAGTGTGGAAAAACATAGAAACTGAACAGAATATGCATGTTGTTGTACCAGTCAATGCACGTTCGTGTTATGTTTTGATGTATATTTGTTCTGGCATTGTGACCCGAAAGCAAGCCTTAGGTCTGTCCGGATGTCTTCGTTTTAATAACTGCAATAAGTACAAACTCACAGCTCTTGCTCAGAGTCTTCCAGGAATGTGAGCGGCCCCATACAGACAGCACAGATGCTCCCCATCACTCTAAAGCACTGCATGCAGAAACACCCTGAAGAAACAGGTTGACATGCACAGCATGTATATTGTGGCTATCAGACCAAAACCTTTTTTATAAGAAGACGAAAATAAACTCTTTATTTTCAACATAATTTAACAAGATTGTATTCCAAGTTATTTTAGACCATTTTTATTGATCTCTTCATTATGAATTTTTGACAGAATGTAAGGGCAACAATCATTTTCAAATTATATAAATGTTCCAACAACATAGTTAATATACAACACAAAAAAGTCTTACAGACATGAAACCTGTTTATGTTGACAGTGTGTGTTTGCCTGTAAAACATAATTGTAAAAGTTATTATAGTTTGGTTAGAAGAATACAGTTAAAAGAACTAGTCTTGTTTCTGACTTCTCAGTACACACAGTGTATGGATGGAAATTCCATTGGCTACACACCTGATCAAATCTGATGAAGATCTGAGTGCTGTTCAGACTAAGTAGTCTTTTTGACTACTTAGGGCTTTTTGGAGACAGGTTTGGAAATGGTTTAGCTAACACACACACATAATCAGTATGTATTTTTTAATTTGTATTCTAAGGTTGAATACAACCTTTGTTTGTTTTTTTTAACTTACTGCTTAAACAAATAACCTTCCATTAAAAATGTTCACTTAACACAGAAGTTTATATGTCAGCTATTATAATTACAACTTATTACAATAATCACAGCAAAAGGTGTCCGGTTATAGGGCTGGAGATACCTAATTCATGCCACTGTGATACAAAAGGTGATATTTAAAGTTAGGTGAATGCTGAAATGAACTTGAAACCTGTGCAGTTTGTTGTAGAGCAGGTGTACACATCAGGACTGGCTTTGCCCTTCATTGCCTTCCCACATGCCAGGCATGACTTATCACACACACCCAGGAACTTGGCTATGGTGGCTCCACCAGGCAGACTGCGCACACACACACACACACACACACACACACACACACACATTTGGCTATGGTGACTCCACAAAGCAGGCTGCTCTCACAAACACCACTATCAGGCCTGGCCAGGCACCCTCATTCATAAGCTCCTCTATTCACTCTTGCCAGGTGTTAGTCATTCAGTACTAGTCACAAGAATTGCTGGCGTTAAAATGGAGTAAAGTTCTTTATATATTCACAGAACCAATAAATGTTTATATGCACATATTAAAAGAATTGGCATTGCATAGTTATTGCACTGCATTGTACTGATATTGATTCACTAATCAATCTCACCCACTAGTAGCCTAGATAGTAAAACACTTGCCTGTGAACCCAATAACCGCAAAGTTGCAGGTTCTAACCCCCACTTTCTACCACTGTATCTTTGAGCAAGACGCTTAATCCTCAGTGGCTCCAGGTGGACTGTTCCTGTAACTAATGATTGTAAGTCACTCTGGATAAGGGCTTCCAAATGCCCCCTTTCCTAATTAAAGCAATAGTCCTCTATCTGACACATTTATGAGATACTATAGTTTACCACAATTGTTTATAAACTCTATGTAGGGAAAAAGAAATATTGATTCAAGAATATTTTAGTGTACATTTGTTCAGTGTGTTATTTCTTTTCTTCTATGTAAAATGATTGTCCATGGTAATTTACTGTGTGCTACAGGTGCAGTAGACAGAGATCAGGCTAAATGAGAAAGTATTTATTTCATGTTAATTGTAGGGACATTATGAGGGCTGATTGAATTGTGGCTACTGTATTCAGGACCCATAACACACATGTCTTAACTCCTTAACCACCTAACATGAAACTGGTCTTAGGGCAGGTTTGCCAGAACCAACTTCAAGTGTGGCTATTCATTACCTACCCAATCACCCTTAAGAGTGTGACTCACCACAGTTTCAGAGTTTGCAGTACACTGCCGTGTCCCTGGTCTTCCTTTCCCCTGGCCACCGCCCTTAGCAGAGCTTTTCCCAGAGATGCACGCTGAGAGAGAATACGGCCACGGAGCCACCAGATCCTCTCCTGCAGCAACAACGTGATCAAGTGTCTTATGAAACATGTATCATCATATATACGTAGATGCAGAGTACCACATCTTTTATTTGTTCTGTATTTCAGCATAGATTTGACCCTAAATAATAAAACAGCGGTTGAGCTGCACAAAAGATTGTTTGCCATTATTCTTATTACAATATGCAAATGACCTCCGAGTTCCTGTTTGTTTTGTCGGCTTTTGCCTTCAGTCATGCCTCCAAATAGAAGAATCTGTACTCTGAGGGCTCCAGTACAGGTCACTCCAATTTTTGGCCCTGACAAAGTTAATAATTGTTTTACCAGTGTATTGTGTGTTTATCCTGCTGCAAGGTGAAGTGCTATCTGTCTCATCTTAAGGTATTTGGCAGGATCCAAGCGGGTAACATGCCTCTCTTTATACATCTCATCCTGCTGTTGCTGTCGGAAAACACGCACCTAATAAAGTGACCCAGTCCCACTAACATCCACACATGAGAACACCACTGTAGTGCTCAGATGAGGTATACGTCATGAGTGGCTGTGTTTTTTCTCTCTCACTTTTTCCTCATTCCACTACTCTGGCACAGGTTAATCTTCACCTCAACAATACACAAGACTTTTTGCTAGTGTTTTTATATTTTCTATGGATGAATGTTGCTCTTAAGGATCACCAGTTGTTAGTATCTTGTTTTGAAGTTGTCTTATTCTATTTACATTATTTTTTAAAACATCTAAGCCAACATCCTAGACAATATCATTGTTCTGTTCAACGGATTTCATTCATGACTGAAAGTATTATTCAGTCATCCATCACTCTGGTGTTTAAAAATCTTGGTGTGAAAAACATTTCACCTAATATAAACAGCTTTTATATAAAACGGATAGTCATTGTTTTCATTTCGTATCCAATGTGCTGAACTGTACTATATCAACAGAGAGACAAATTTTCACATTCTTTAGATATAATTACCATTCCATTCATCTTCCTATACTGATCAGTGAGGACTGACACATACACAAGATCAGTGAGGACTCTCAGGAATGATGTCCTGCATTCTTCTTGATGAGCTGTGCTTTTGTTGTTTTGGACCTATAGGCTATTCTGTGCTGCATATGGTAACAATACTAATACTTAAACATGAAGAGTAAAACCTATGCTAATTAATTCTTGAGGTACATCCTTTTCACGCACAGCCTGTATAAATTCTATAGAAATCATTGTCAAGAAATGGGGAGCAACCACAAAGAGGCCTAAGGTCACCATGCCCAGTGTCAAGCTTTGGCTACAGGAGTGTAACACTTGGGCTGTGAAGATGTCAACACACCTTTGGATACACACTAGAAATACAGTTGGTATCAGGAAAAAATTTTGTCAACTTGCGTGCAGTGTTGCTTTTAAAACAAAATCTTGCATCTCCATTTTAAATGTTTTTCACGTTTTTTAAAAAATGATTTGAAAATACCAAATTATATAATTTGTCATTTATTCTTTGGTAAAATGTAATGTAACTGACCATTAAAATGGTCCAAAGTGAATTTGATTTGAGTTACGTTCTCCAACTAAAGTTATAAGGTTTTGTTCCAAAAGAGACTTTACATATTATAGCATATTAAGCTAAATAACAAATGCATTACAATGCAAAGGAAGTGGGTGTAAAAGAAAGTTACTGACATAGAAGTAAAATAAACACAGATTAATGTAAAATTGGCCTTTCAAAAACCTTCAGTGTTAGTTGTCTTACTTTTTCCCGCTGAGGGTGGTAACGTGCACACACAAATCTCTGGAGTCGTTTAGCATAACTTCCAGCAAGCACCAAGAAGAAGGTGAGACCATAAAGAAAGCCTGTGAATGAGCACAAGGACAAAAGTCTGCCAGAATATGACAGCAATTCACCTTTTAGAAAGCAAATTGTTAACCATCTGTACCATAAAAGGGAAGCTAAAGGACTTTTTCTCCATTCCTAAAGAGTTTCAGCTGAACCTGCTTTATCCTGTGTAAATGTTTTAGCACTTAATCTATGTGTATTTAATGAATCATACAGTAACAACTGTAATCATTGAGTGAATGACTCTTTTGAAATACCAGTGTAGCCTTGTAGCCAGTAGTTGGATGGCCAACATTCTTGTTAGTTTTTTGTGTAATAGTAATAAACTTCTACTTTTGCTTTTACTGTTTTTAACAAGTGCTACGGATAGCACTAAAATGGCATACAAATCGAACAGTTCCAGTTCTGACCACTAGATGCCCTCAGATAACACTTTAGTGAGTTCACACATGAGGCTGTATGTCTCTAATCTTTTGGAAGAATCAGTACCTATGAATAGGTAGGTTATATAGTCTGGCTCTAGAGGTTCCATCAGACATTTTTTGCTCAGGATTGTGATGTTTCCCCTCTGCAGGATGTCAAAAGAGGCCACAATGTCCTTGATGATATCAGAGGCGTAGCCAGATCCGTTCACCTGGACATCAACAACCAGAGGAGCTGGAGAAACAAACAACATAGTCGTGCAAGGCTAATAAACAAGAAGAAAAATGTTGCAATGAAAACACATGTGACACAGTGTTCTTGATCTGGTTTGCAATCAGATTATCTTAATAATTATTCAGTCATCGACTGTGGTCTGTACTCTAGAGCACTTGCGTGTCATGAAACAGAATGAAACAGAAAGGACTGCCATTTGTCCCAAAATGATCACTGTGTTAGTCCCTTAAAATTGGACAATTATTTTTTTAAAGACATTCTTAGGTGTTTCACCAAGCACATATAATACGTTCTACAAATCATATCATTCTCATTTTGACATGAAATAAATTCAATTCATTTAATTAATACCCAGTTCCCCACATATATACCAACTATAAGACTGTGAATGTATGAAGGCGACTAACACTGAACTAGTACCACATACGACAGAATTAAAACTAGTTGTGATCATGATGTCTGGTGCGAAAAGAAAATGTACCAGTATCAGTGAATGAGCTGTGAAACAATACCTGTGTTTTAAAATAATACAAATATCGACACTTTTTGATAATATAGACTGAAATATACACTTAGATATTGTCCCAACACTAGACTGAAGCACAGTGAAGACTCACAAGCCTCTCACCCCGGGCCACTATCTCTCCCTGGGCCTGGTGGTGCAGCATGTCAAACACCCAGAACACCATGAGGTCTAGAGCCATCACCACACAGCCCATCATCATGTGCCGGAGCAGAGTCACCAGGCCGGTCGCAACAGCTTGCCTCTCACGAGGCATCAGCCTCATAGAGTCTAGTGACAAAGAATACATTTGGATTGTTTAGATCTACAGTTTGGATTTAAAAATGGCTCAAGGGTTTCATGGTCAAAAATTAATCACCACTTCCAGATCAATGCATCACAATTTATCCATCCATTCTTATACCACAAACACACTTGTTCTCACAGGGAGTGACGTAGGTGAGAGCCTCCCTCTCACTAAGTGGCAGCACAGATGGTCTTCCCTGTCTGGAGAACCTGCGATCCATCTCGATAAACTGCTCTGTTATGTAGAAGTTGTCAAAATCATCCATGTGAAGGTAGCGGTTTTTATAACGGACTGCCCTGCTCGCAAGAACACACGTAAAAACATCAGTCAGCAGGATGCATTAAAGGTAGCACTGGGGATGAGATGATCGTGATACATTATGTGATATTAAGCATTTCTCTGTTTTATGTCATGTCCAAAGTTTATATATATATATATCATTCCCCTATGCTTGTATATACTGTACATAATTTTTGGTTTACCATAACCTTTCCATCAAAATGTGTTTTTGCTGTCCTCTAATACATCTTATGAGTTGTGATTAGGGTTCAGTAACTGATTAAGAGGCTATTAATGAGCTGATTCATAGGATCAGGTGTGAGAGCAGGGCAAACTCTAAAATGAATATAGAGGATCTTCAGGAACAGTGTTGGGAAACACTCGATTAGGGCACAGCGTACCAGCACACAGGGGAAAAAATAATAAATCATTATCATCTTCAAGCTGACTGTCCTCCCACTCTATCATTGAGAAAAACTGCTCAGCTATCTTAGAAAACGCATTATGACACACAACAACTTTTGCACAATAACAGAGGATCCCAAGAGTCGTGTTTAAGGTTTTCAGTAAAACAGAGTAAAGAGCTTCCTGTAGCGCATCCTGGTGCCATCTCATCTCCAGTCAAGTGACACACACACTCACTGTCCACATGATGTAAAAGAAAATGTGATTCAAAAGAACACAGTCCCTTCTTTCATTGCTCCACAGCCCAGTTCTGATGTTCATGTGCCCTTGACAGGTGCTTTGAGCAGTGGACAGAGGTCAGAAAGGGCACACTGACTGTCCTGTAGCTTCACATGTGTGGTCCTTGTTAACGTCGCTCAGATCCTTATTATTGCCCTCCTTCCTGTTTTCATTTTAACTTCAACTTTAAGAACAGACTGTTCACTTGCAGCCTAATATATCCCACCTCTTGACAGGTTTAATTAGATAATCAAATAGATAATGAGATAATTAATGTTCATTTTCATTGCTTTTGTCAGTGGTTTTAATGTTGTGCCTGATTGGTGTAGATATTTGCCATGTAGCCCATCCACACCTATTACTTTCATATACTTTTTCATATACTTTCCAAAACATTTCCCAAACTTGTAAATGAAAATGCCACACTATCAGACTTAGATATTTTTCTCTGACTGCTATTGCCAAACTCACTGTAAGTACATGAACAGCAGCAGGAAAAAGCCCACATAGGCCAGCACAGCCATTAGCTCTAGGAAGTGCTCCTGCTCCTGTGACACCTCCGCCATGATCTTTTGAGCCATTTCCTGCATGGACTGGCTCTTGTTCAGGTTCATGTCGAAGTGCACAGAGGCTGACATGGAGAACTCAAATTCCTTCTTCATTCTGTCAAATGCTGCAATAATCGCTATAGAGAAAACAAAACAGAGAACCCAGTCTTAAAATGAGCATGTTGCTGAACCATGAAATAACAAGATGATTTGTGACAGTGTAAAGTAGAGGGCAGAAATGAATGAGGGTGAATGAATGCACTTACGGACAGCCAGTTTGGTCTTCAGATGTTGAGCAATGTATGAGGGCAAAATACAGAAGAGCTCACCAACTGTTGGGGAGAAATATTCAACGCAGATAAATAAAGAGCTGTGAAATATCCTATACATAGCTGTCAAAACTATTACAAAAAAAAAGAAAGAGTACAGTTAGAATGTGGCTTTACTTTGTCACATATAAAGCTTTTAAATGTGCTCAGTGAACAGCTAAAGGGAAAAATGTACTTCAAATAACTTTTTCTTTCATTTTGGGTGTGGGGCACTCTGGATGGCAGCATTCTGAAATCCAGCACTCCCAAAAACGAACTTCTACAATGCAACGGCATTGTAAATGTTTGTCCTGAGTTGTGTGTGCAGTCTGAGGTCATGTTTGGATTTAGAGGCAGCAGTGCCGCTCAGGCAGTCCCAGCACAGCGGCGGATATAAGACAATAATTCATTTGAAAAGAAAACATACAGGGAGAGAGGGAAATGGGTGAGTCATGGTCAGGCAGAGGAATGTGAAAGGGATGAGAAAGTATAGTGGAGCCTCAATGTTCATACAACCCTTTAAGCCATGAAAAACAAATCCTTGGAAAGCGTAAACCTTAAACCACCCAGAAACACTGATATATAATACAAAGGACTGTAGAAGAAGAAGCCATTTATCATCACTGACCAAATATGTATTTTAACATGGTCCTGTTTAACTAAACTACATTGAGTTGGCTGTCCTGTGGTCAGAAACTGAACACAGGTGAAGAGCTACAGAATGACTAACACAAACTGTCAAAAAAGGACAATAAGTACACAGTGTAAACGCCCCAGCAGTGCCTGATACACACTAACATACTGCTGCTATGTTACCTTCACTGCTGGGTTCAATATAGTCCACCACTCAAATAACATCTGGCCAGTGATGGTCTTGGGGTCCCTTTCCATTGATGGTCAAGAATTGTGCAACAGAGGAGCTATAGTCTGTAATTGTAAACCTACACTGTGAACTGATGTGGTAGGTGTTTCTGTTGAAATAGCCAATGAGTGTGGGTGGAAGGTAGGTGTATCAAATAAACTGTCAAACCTGTGTACATTACTATTATGAAGATTTGCCTCTAAGATATTCTAAGATATTCTAAAATCCACTGCCTGTGCAAAAATGCAGTATCATTGCAAATATTACAAAACCAAGCAGGATGAAAAGGAAGTAAACAAGTTCCGTTACTGTAAGCAGTCGGTAGGCTGTGACCAGAGGTTTCCTGTGAAGATGCTAATTACAGGACCCCAAAGGTTATAATAACAAAGTTGTGGAGAGACTGACCGCGTGCGAGGCCACAGAGAGGCCTGAAGCCATCCACTATGTGGCAGAGAAAGGAGAAGATGGAGAGCAGCTCCATACAGTTAGCACGGCTGTCATCAAACACTCCATTACACTTCTCATATGGTGTGCCCATCTTCTTGTTACACACATCGCCGATCCTCGCCAGGAAGTGCAACACATTTCTCAGAGAACGAGCTGAGAAAAGAGGCAAAGAAAGAGGGAGAGAGAGTTTGTATGGGAAACTGGAGAATTCAGGCATTTGTACAATCAAAAAGTACAATCAATCATATTAGTCAGCAGTCATAGCGCCAGGATACATGGACGTTCTTAGCTCAGCATAAACTGACCAATTCATGCTCTGCCCACAAATGTGTTTGTTTTGTAGCAGCTGTTGCTGGTTAAAGAACCTAACAAAAATCCTATTCAACCTAGGGGGAAATTGTAAATCCCCATTCATCCATGCATTTTATTAGCTGCTTACCCTAAACAAAGGACTCAAAGCTGAAGGACTTAAGGGCCAGCAGCAGAGAAACACCCCGGACGAACACCAGTCCATTGCAAGGCAGAAACTGTACATGAATCTGTACAATTAGTTATTACAATAATTAAGTAAGTTTCACTAATATTTATGTACTAGGTGTGTCAAAGACCACATTGCTAGAGTATATGTGTAAATGTGCTAACGTGACAGAATTGTCATTGTCATCTTTTCCAACCTACATAGCATTGATTAGCAGCACAGTCCAGCTTGGAAGGGCAGCGTTTATACTGGAAACCGAGCACCATGATACAACTCGAAACAAAACATGGCCAATTTTCTGTAAAGTTTGTCCAACCTGGCAAACATAGCTACAAAAGAAAGCATCTTTGGGTGGGGATAGGTCATTGCAATTAATGTAGTCACACAACCCCATGGCTCATCTTTTTAAATTTATATTGTGAAGCTTTACTGCTGTGTCTGTCTAACAGAGCGGTTCACCCACCAATGTGGCGCACAGACTCTGTCAGTGCTGTGATGAAGTTTTGCACCCTAACCGTCAGTGAGTAGGCATTCCTGCTGACCTCCTTAACCTTACTCAGCACAGCTACACAGGAAAGACAGAAGCACATACTCAGTCATGAATCATGTAATCAAAGATATAGGGTTAGTATGGGGTGCCGTTTGTAAAATCAGTTTTTAGAGGTGTCAATTTTTCACCATTTAGCACAGTTTTCTCACATTTAGTTAAAGTTTGTCTATTTTAATTTGCTGTATTGTTAAATCTAAATCTAAATATTAAATCTAAATCTAAATGTTAAGTGTTAAATTTAAATGTTAAATCTAAATCTAAATTTTAAATCTAAACATTTAGATTTCACATTTAACATTTAGATTTAGATTTAACATTTAGATTTAGATTCAACATTTAAATTTAACATTTATCATTTAGATTTAGCATTTAACATTTAGATATAATATTTAATATTTAGATTTAACATTTAAATGTAACATTTAACATTTAGATTTAACATTTAGATTTAGATTTAACATTTATACAGCAAGTTAAAATTGACAAAATTTAACACTGCTTTTTGAACGTATTTATCTCTAAATGTGAGAAAATTGTGCTAAATGGTGAAAAATTGACACCTCTAAAATTGTTAAGCTGATTTTACAAACGGCACCCCATAGATAAGAACTTGTTTTTTCTTCAGGTTTGCTACGAATGAGTGTTCTGTGATTTGATTTCTGAAACTACAATCCTTCCTTTACTTTATTTACACACAAATCATGTTGCAGGTGTGAACGACGCATGCAGGAGAAACTCCATCAGAAAAAGTATCATGTTAACATTTATGTAAAGTCAATCTTGAGGTCTTTTCATATTTTTCACTCCATTTCTTTGGATTTACGGCCCTGAAACTTCCACATAAAGAATCTTTTTTAATGTTAAGAAAAAACTAAGGGCTCTGATGTGATAACCTGAATATACATCTAGAAAATATTGTTTGAATTAATAAAAAAAATCTAAGTTTCTCCATAATTATATGTCCACATTTGTAATTATTATCCTGATTTGTTTTCTAAACTTTTTAATACTGTTTATTATCCCAGCCCAGCCCAAGTCATGGAAAAAGGGAATAGATCGTTCTGTTTAATTTGATTTAGTGCACAGTTGAATAAATTTGTTAATACTCATAGTTTCATTGTATTTTTTAAATGTGGCACCAATGGCTTTTTTGTCCTTTCCAACTAACAAAATGTACGAAAAACATAAACATTGTGATATATTGTGTTTTGTGAAAAATGTACTATGATATAAAAATGTAGCTATTTTTCCCACCCCACACACATCTCTGAAAGGTAGAGTTAAAACATATTATTCTTTAAATGCAGGTAGCGGTTCTATAGACCCCGATGAGTTGCGTACAGTGCTGAAATCCTGCCTGAGGGAGAGTGCCATCTCCTTGCCTGAAGAGAAACTGGACGACCTGACGCTGGCCCTGTTCGAGTCGGCTGATAAAGACAACAGTGGCTCTATCACGTTTGAAGAGCTAAAGGCGGAGCTGGAGACGTTTCCTGAGGTCATGGAGAACCTTACCATTAGGTATTGATTCATTATTTAAGTAGAAGAGAATTATACAAAGCAGATTCAGCTCCCTACCCCTAGATTAGGCAGCAGGTGGCCTGGTGGTTAGGGATCTGCTCCTGTGATCAGAAAGTCATGGGTTCGAATACCAGAACTGCCAGAGGCACCACTGAGGTACCCTTGAGCAAGGTACTGGAGGTACTGCTTCACTCGGGTGAATGGGTTAAATGCAAAGGACAAATTTCACACTGTGTGCTGTGGTGTATTCACGCATGACAATTTAAAAATTCCACAAGCACAGGAATGCTGCTCATCACGTTCTTCACTCTTGTGACTAATGTACATGTTTGTTTCTTAGTTAAGTTACCAAGTCATTCATGGCAGCTCTGGGATAAATGGTAAGATAATAAACCTACAGTTTAAGGTGATAAGCTTGTTATGATTGTTTTTGTCTTGTGTGTGCCCTCAGTGCTGCGAACTGGTTAAAGCCTCCTGATCAGGAGCAGAAGAAGCGTCAGACCCCACGCTACCTAACCCGAGCCTACTGGCACAATAACAGCCGAAAGCTACTTTTCCTCTGCTTGTACAGCTTCCTAAACGTTCTCCTCTTCATCGTATACATGCTGCAGCATGCTCCAGGTGGACCCTGGCTCATGTTGGCAAAGGGCTGTGGAATATGCCTGAACCTCAACTGCACCTTTGTTATGGTGAGTAGATCTGTATCTGTTTCATAAATGCAGAATGGAAGTAGGTCTTCCCGTGTAGTCTTCTCAGTCATGTTCCAGGTGTCTCTTTCAGGTCAAGGGTTGATGTAGTTATAACTGAAGTGGGAAGGCACGTTGCTGAAGAGTGATCTTGTGTGCAGGTGCTGATGTTAAGGCGCTGTCTCACCTGGCTGCGGGCCACATGGGTGGTGAGAATCTTTCCGTTGGACCAGAACATTCTGTTGCATCAGATAGTGGGTTATGCCATTCTCGGCTTCACTGTGGTGCACACAATAGCTCACATCATGAATTTTGGTGATTTTTTTATTTGGTGATTTTTTTTATCTCAGTATTACTTCATCTTCTTTAACCAAAACTCTGCATTCAGATAAAGTGTAGATCTTGAAAGAGATTGCTCCAGCCATTGTTTCTACATAAACTGTTATTACTTCATCGGCTTCTTCAATTGTAATCATCTAGGACTTCATGTTTACAATAAGAAAATGGGGATTAGTACCTTCACACTGCAAAAACAGAATAATCGCTACAGAGAAATTGTGTTAAATCGAATAAATTGTCATTTGGTGTAACATGGTGTATTCACATCAATCATGTTTAAAGAAAGTATATTTCACTGCTTCTTTGGTTAATCAGGTTGTGTGTCTTCTGCCTCATCTTAGTTCGTCTAACTCAGACCGATGAAAGTTACCAGCTGTGGGAATACCTCCTCACCACTCGTCCTGGTATCGGCTGGATAAAAGGCACTGCCTCTGTCACTGGGGTTGTGCTGCAGGTCCTCATCTGTCTCATGGTGGTTTGCTCCAGCACATTTGTGAGACGCAGTGGCCATTTTGAGGTAAGAGGTAAAAAAATGTAGCTGAAGATGATAGATCAAATACTGTATTTGTCAAATACATTATAGCCTTGGCCTAAGCTTGTGGAGATTACAGTTAAATAAGATGTTTTTGACCTGTTAAACTATTCAAATCAGCTCTTGCAATTAAGCTTCTAGCTAGTGCCACAACACAAGGGTCTTTGTTTGTTAATGTAACAGATGTACAATGATTTACCATTTTCAACTGTGGGTCATTTTCTTTTAGGTGTTCTACTGGTCCCATCTGGCCTATATATGGGTTTGGGCACTGCTAATAATCCACTGTGCGAATTTCTGGAAATGGTTTGTAGTGCCTGGTATAATTTTCCTTGTGGAGAAGTTGGTGGGCATTGCGGTATCTCGCATAGGTGGTCTGTACATTGTTGAAGTCAACTTACTGCCATCGAAGGTACTATCAAACTCTGTGGTTTGTCTCTTATCATTTTAGAAAATCCCATATTCTGATAATTAAGATTGTAGCTGCTTATAGATTCTTATAGTGGCATCATGTGTGTTGTGCTGGATTTTAAATCAAACAAAGATCATGAGGAAAAAAACAGTGTGTCAAATCCACTGTGTTGAAGAATCAAAACAGCAAAAGTTTACATTGCTTGTGCACTTACTTATAGTCTGTTGTGTATCCCTTATCAACGCTGAGCATTTTCAGCTTTGACTTTTTATTGGATGACATTAAAGGTAACTCATCTGGTGATCAAGCGGCCACCTTTCTTCCAATTTAAACCTGGAGACTACGTCTACATCAACATACCAGTCATAGCCAAGTATGAATGGCATCCCTTCACCATCAGCAGTGCCCCTGAGCAGCAAGGTACAACCAACATGTTGATCTTTACCCAGTGACCATCCCTAAATGTACTATGTTTACTCATATGTACAGTTTACATGTACATATATATCTTAAGCCATAAATTGTTGGTGCTGAGGCAAAACATGGCCACTAATGCAAAATCATTGGATCATTATTATGCTGGGAGGAGAGTACTGAGTGTCACACCAGAAAAAAATGCTTGCACTGAATAGCATTGTGATAAGGGAGAAGGAGGGAAGATCAGTTGAGATCTTTGGACTCCTGATCACAGATGGCTGTGGCATCACAGAAGATCAGACTTACGGTTCCGAAAGATGCGGCCAAGTCTTCGACAATACGGAAGTCTCTGTATCTCTATTCTTAGGTTTGTTTTCAAAATTAAAAACTTCCAGTTGCAATTTCTAATATATACTGTATATGATGAACATACAATGAACAGATCAATATAAATGGTCCAAAATTACTTAAAATAAGCTAGTGGATGGGAACTGGCAAATTGTGAGAAAAAGGACGATTTATTATTAATTGTAATGTGGGGTTATTTCCAGTAAGAAGTTTAATCTGTGCTTTGGAATCAAACCTTCAGAAGATATATAAAGCAATCTGCTATCAAGCATAACTAATGAGTTTTTCATTTATTGTCAAAGATACCATGTGGCTCCATGTGCGCTCCATGGGCCAGTGGACAAACCGGCTGTTTGAGTATTTTAGACAGTCTGATAACCAAGCTATCAACAACAAGAGGCTCACAGCCAGCCTGAGGAACCGCCGTCACCAAACCAGAAACCAGGTGTGTTCTCCTTTTCCTGACAAAATGTAATAGCACAATATTACCACCTTGTACTAATGGGTAGTAGTACTAATGGGTAGTATAATGGATAGCATACTAATGGGTAGTATACTAATACCACTAAATGTTGTTCTGTCTTGTCTTGTCCAGTTGCGTTGTTGCTCGTGTTTCTTTCTTGCACTCTCTTCTGTCCTGTCTGCACCACCAGTTTTGTGGTATTCTGTTCTGTTCTGCTCTGTGTTACACCATTGTCCAGGAGGCACGTTGTTTCGTTTCACTGTGTGCTGTGTGTATATGGTCGAAATGACAGTAAAATATTCTTGACTTGACTTGTAGTATTACATGATTATTTGTCTGTTTTGATGCACTGTGTCTCCAGAGATTCCATGCATTTTTACATAATGGGTTCTCTTTATCTATTGTCACTACTGAAATAAGGATATGAACACACAGAATACTAAAAGTTTTGCCATCACATGCATTTTAATAATATAGCCTTTAAATTGCTTACACTGCTGTTCTGTTTTTCTCAAACTTGTTCTGAACAGGAAGAGTTGTTCAAGTCCATGAGCTGTAATGAAACTGTAGCATCTAATGAAGATGTTGCTGTTGAGCTGACACTGTATCGACAGAATGGAGCCCATAGCACTTCCCAGAAGCCACATCTAGATCCCACTGCGCAGGCAGAACAGGGAAATGCCCCTTCAGCCACTAGAGAGGTATAGTATGCTAATGCTGCTGCTGGATAATTCTATTCGCCTGCACCCCACGAAAAACCTAGTCGGTAGTTGTCTTAACTTTTGAACTATTAACTGGTTGCATTTATTAATATTTTCAAAAATGATTGAAAATGATCAAAATTAAATGTAAAAAAATCTGGTCAGGTTTTAACCATAGGGACTGTTGTAGGGCATTAACAGAAAAGCCGATTAGTCGACGCGTCGATGTCAGAGGCACAAGTCGACGACCCCTGAGAGAAGTCGACACACAAAGCGAGCCTCCTCGCTCTGTGTGTGTGCTTGTGTAAGCAAAGCAATCTCCGCCTCTGATTGGCTTACGCTGACATGCGTTCCTTGACTTAACCAATTATTATAGTCCCTTCATGAAAAGGGCGGTAACGTTGGCGCATGGAGGGGAATCTAAACACAAGACCACAACAACACGAGAGACTTGGCACTTGGCAGCAGAGGCAGTAGGTGACAGATACACATCACATATGTGGAGATACTTCACTCTACACCTCACAAACAGCACGGTGACCCACACAATCTGCAAGTCGGTGTTGAAGTACAATAAAAGTACGAGCGTTCTGCGCGGCATCTGAAACGGCACCCGCTAGCTAACATGGCTAACGTTAGCACTGCAGAGAGTCGTCCAGTCCGGAGGACGCTGAGTGGCTGCCGCGGGTTAAGCTGTTCCTACTGTCTGTTGTGCGCTTACATTTACCAGAAAATTCAAGGTATCAGTCGTTGTTTTCTTTTGTCTTGTTTAATTGTCATGTTGACTGTTAATGTTACAGATAAATTTAATAAAAGTTGCTCAGTGTTGGACACCTGTGTTCCGACAAACGACTAGTCGACTCGACTTCGACTTTGTTAACGGATAAGTTGATCTGAAAAAATCTGAAGTCGTTAATGCCCTAGACTGTTGTGGGTGCGTTGCGTTTTATAGTGATATTCACGACTGTGGCCAAAAAACATTATAAAACGATAATACAATATAAATTGTCATTCTTACAGGTCTCCACTAAACTGAGCGAGAATCATAGATATTGTAACATCAAGGTAAGTCATGATTTACTCAGGATTGCTGTAATTTAAAAGTATGATTATTAATAGTAGTTAATGTCAGATGTGCTAATAGGCATATCTAAATATTACAAATAAATACGAATATACTATCTACTTGCAATGATAAAATACTAGAATAAACGCAGCATGTGATTGATTGTGTTTTTTTCTCTGTGCTACAGTGTTATGTAGATGGGCCCTATGGCACCCCTACTAGGCAAATCTTTGCCTCAGAGCATGCAGTGTTGATAGGGGCTGGCATTGGCATCACACCCTTTGCGTCCATTTTGCAGAGCATTATGTATCGGTAAGATACCACAACACAGTATTCAGTCATTTAACAGTTTTGCCCTGCAAAACTTGTGCAACACATTTACCTATGCAATAAGCCATGCACCTACAATGATCCACGTGAAGCTTGTACCTGTAGAAATGCAGTCAGAGACAGACTGCATATTTTTAAAATCTCAAACACAAAATCTTATTTTACTTTATCTTCTTCTGCAGCTATCGAATGAGGAAGCAGAACTGTCCCAGCTGCAACTACTCCTGGTGTGAGACTATCAAGGATAATGAGATGAAGCTGAGAAAGGTCGGACATCAAGCGCTGTGTAAACTAAGTGAAAGATGATTGCGTTTCAGTGCTAATGACATCTAGAACTTTGGTTTATTAATAATAAACCTCTTGAACCCCGGGCATATTAATCGGTTATTAATTTAAGACATATTGCTCTCTAACTACAATGAATGATTTAAAAACTACTATGAATCAGGCACTGCCTACTACGTAACTAATTTGTACACTGATCAGTCAAAACATTAAAACCCCTGACAGATGATGTGAATAACACTGATTGTTATTATATTGGGATATATTACATAGCAGGTGAACAGGCAGTTCTTGATGTATTGGAAGGTGGAAGCTGAAAAGAGTGTAGGGATTGTGTGACTTTGACCAAGGACCAAACTGTGATGCCAAGACAACTTGGTCAGACCATCTACTAAAAATGGTCCAATGAAGGACAAACGGTGAACTGATGACAGGGTTAGGGGTACTGAAAGCTCACTGATGTGGGTGGGGAGTGAAGGCTAGACCTCCTGGTTTGATCCCACAGAAGAGCTACCGTAGCAGGTGGCCTGCTCTGATGAATCACATTTTCTCATACATCATGTTGATTGCGGGGGCATGTGTGTCACTTAACTGGGGAAAAAAATGAAAAGAAGAGAAGCCAATCTTATGGAGCCATGCCTCGAGGGATCAGAGCTGTTTTCCTAGCACAACATCGGGGGCTTATGCAATATTAGAAAAGCGATTTTAATGTAATGGCTGATCAGTGTAAGTGATGTAATAAAGATATAAGAGTAAGGTAGGTAAACATTGGATTGCATATGAGTCTTTATGGTTTAATAGTTGATTGTATGTGTTCTGTATATTGACTCAAAAAAGTGAATGAAGTAGTTTGTTTGAATTTACCTAAACATTAATCAGTAAGTTCCACTTATTTGTAATACTGGAGGAATCTCAGTGAAACAGAATGAAGTGAAATGGAATCGACACCAATTAAGTCGGACTCCTTTTGTTTTGCCTCAACAGGTGGACTTCATTTGGATAAACCGTGATCAGAAGTCTTTTGAGTGGTTTGTAAGTCTGCTGACCAAGCTGGAAATGGATCAGGCAGATGAAGAGCCAGAGGGTGAGAATGAGCGAGAGAGAGAGAGAGATAGAGTCATAGAGGCTAGTTTGTGGTTGAGTCTGTTTGTTTCTCTGCAGGTCGATTTTTGGAGATGCACATGTACATGACCTCAGCTCTTTGCAAGAATGACATGAAGGCTATCGGACTGCAGATGGCACTGGACCTGCTGGCAAAGAAAGAGAAAAGAGACTCCATCACTGGCCTCCGCACTCGCACCCAGCCAGGCAGACCAGACTGGGGAAAGGTCAGTGGACTTCAGCAGCTGTAGTCTTATAACCGCTGACATCCATTCACTATGTATCCATAAGTTTGCTATATTTGGGGCAGCTGGTGGCCAAGTGGTTCGGGTGTTGCTCCTGCAATCAGTGTCACCACTGAGGTACCCTAGAGCATATCCTGAGATATCCTGGCTGCTTCACTTGGTGAACATGGGGGGGGTGGTGGCCTAGTGGTAGGATATTTGCCTCTGGACCAAGAAGTCATGGGTTCGAATCCTACCTCCAGCACACCAACACTGGGTTCCTGAGCAAAACCCTTATCCCCAAATTGCTCCCTTTGGATAAAAGCGTCTGATAAATGCCGTAAGTGTAAATGTAGAGCAAGGTACCGTTTCCACACACTGCTCCCCAGGCGCTATGTTCCTGGCTGCTTCACTTGGTGAACGGGTTAAATGCAGAGAAAGAATTTCACATTGTTCACACTGTGTGGTGTGCTCATGGGTGACTATAAGGGGCCACTTTAACGTAGCTGCTTTTTCTGAAAATGTTGAGACCGTCTGTGTTCTGTGTTTTAGGTGTTCCAGAAGGTGTCTGAGGAGAAGAAAGGAAAAGTCCATGTGTTCTATTGTGGCTCTCCAGCACTCGCCAAGCTCATCAAGGCTCAGTGTGAAAAATTCGGATTCAATTTCTACAAGGAAAACTTCTAAATCTTTTCACACCTATTGACATTTTCTCACTAGCTGTACTCTGCCCCAGGCATTAACAAATGCATATTTTCACTGAGTTACCAGCATCAAACTGAGACATTCTCTTCTTGTATTTTTTCCCCCTTTTTTTGTAATCTTTTTTTAAGTTTGACTGTGTTTCTGTATTCATGCACTTACTTGCCTTTGCACTTTCAGCCTCATCTTGGATACAAGACCACACTTCGTTGATAAACAAAATATGATTGAGTAGCATGAGTTCTTCAGTAATAGTTTACATTGCCACATGACTGCCCCAAAATGAAATAAAGGTCCAGTGTGATAAGGCTGTGTTGATAGCATTCCATGTTTATGTATATGCATTGCCTTCCCTGTGACTAACACCTAACACTTTATAGCCTGGATTTATTGTGGTACAAAAATAGAGGCTATGTGGTATTAAGTACATTGTTTCTGTGTATGTATGTAATGTTATGACTAATTGCTATTCTTAGACTTTTACTCAGCCATGTAATTACTGGGATTTATAGAGATAAAAGTATGTTGTACATCGTCATTTGCAAAGGTTTGGGCATCCCTGGTCATGTGTTTTGTTTATTGTTAAATGAAAGTAAGTACACATTCTCAGAGAACACGCTTCTGGACGAATGGCAAGTTAACCAATATTGGAAAAAAAAACGTCCTGTGCCAAAGTTAAACTGAAATTGTGCATTTTGCAGAAAAATTGCATATAAAGCAAAAGTGCCCCTTATAGCCATGTGTGAACATACCACAGCACAACACACAGAGTGAAATTCCTTCTCTGCATTTAACCCATTCACCATGTAAAGCAGTGGGCTGCCAGGAACACAGCACATTGGGATCAGTGTGTGGGGACAGTACCTTGCTCAAGGGTACCTCAGTGGTGCCGGTGGCAGTCTTGAGATTCAAACCCACTAACTTCTGATTGCAGGAGCAACTCCCTAACCACCAGATCACCAGCAGCATATTTAAAGGATGTGTGCTCATCTTCATTTCGAAATTCAACAAAACACATCATGGAATTTTACCGGGGTGTTCAAACCTTTGCATACGATTTATTATGTGTAGTGCTCCTATTGATTTACTTATTATATACATGAATGTATTTGACCTGCATATTTTTAAGCATATGTCCTTTTGTAAGTCAGATGGTTGGTTGGACTTGTTAGTTTAAAATATTCATTAAAATTTCATTTCAGCTTAAGAGAGTTAGATCATTCAACTTCATTTCCTTTCAGGGGCTCTGAATATTCTTCTCATGTGAAGCTTGCTATCAGAAATGTTGGGCAGCATTTGGAATGATGGACTGCCTGCATTGTGCAGTCTCATGCATAGTGCCATCTCGTGATCAAGTCTGCAGCTTCACTTAATTAATCATTAATAACGGTCTAAGAGGTTTGATGAGGATTTGACTGACTACACAGTGCTTTTTCGGTGTTATACAGATTGACGACTATGAAATGACGATTATCAATTTCTTCTCTATTCAACTGATGACACATTATGAAGACAGATTGCGGTTTGTTATTACCACAAAGCACTTGTTCGTGTCACATAGTGAATCTATTGAAGCCACGCCTCCATGGTTTGCTGATTGGCCAGTGTGACCGTTCTCTGGATTTTCATTGGCTCCGAGTTGTGTCACTCCGTGACGTCCGGTGATGCAGGTTTGTGAGGAGAGGGCTTTGTTTGTGCACAGATTTGCTGTCCTTTGGTTGAAAATAGCTTTTGATTTCGGATTACTCTTATCCAGTACTCTGCTGTGTGCACGTACTAAGCAGGAGACTACAGATGCAGGTGAGTGTTTTGTTTCTGTTTGTCTAATCCTACCTAACGCCCTCTTTTGCATTCAAAATCACGTGAATCCTGCAGCTTCAGACCCAGACCCTCCTGCCCAGCTGTCAGCAAAAAGCTCTGCACTCTTTTCTCTTAAAACTGCTAAGAAAGTTCAACATTAGCGCTGTTTCACAGAAATCCTTTCTAGACTCTTGTATTAAAACCGTAATTAATGCATTGCATTAGCCTATTCGTCACCATTAGAGCCTGAATTATTAAATGTACTGAACGCTCCCAAGTTAATATTTTTTTCCTTAATTCTCTAAAATGATAACTAAGAATTTAAAATATTTCCCTGTGTCATTTTTCATATGAATTAATTGCCCCGTGATCACTGATGGAATATCACAGGCTTCCACCACCAAAGCCTGAAGGCAGACCCCGAGGCTGGCAGCTCCTGCGGTGTTCCTTGAGATGTCTTCCAGTGTGAGGTCCTTCTGCATGGCTGTGATGTGAGGATGCGCTGCCTGGTGGCAAGAGTCAACCACAAGACTCTGATAGTCATCTGTGCAGTTTTCGCTCTGATCACTGTGCTGCTATGGAACAAGTGCTCCAACAACCTGGCCTCTTTCCACACCCCGACCAAGCCCCATCCTGAGCCAGCACCCACCCCAGAGGAGGAGGAGGGTAACGGACAGCCCCCGGAAGCTCCCCCGGTGGCCAGGGAGGTCCTATATGAGCAGATTGACTGCGTCATTAATGAGGAGGTCACCATCAAAGGGCGCAGGGAGGGCAGCGAGGTATACCTGCCCTTCAGTTGGGTGGAGAAATACTTTGATGTGTATGGACGCCTGGTGCAGTATGAGGGTATGGAGCGCTTTGAATTCTCTCACAGCTACTCACGGGTGTATGCCCAGAGAGAGCCCTATCACCCGGATGGGGTCTTTATGTCTTTCGAGGGCTACAACGTGGAGGTGAGAGACCGGGTGAAGTGCATCAGTGGTGTTGAGGGTATGTATCCTCTGCTTATACAATTCACATTCATGGCAATAAACTGCACAGTCAGTAACAGTAATAATTCACCAATAGAGCAGGTTCTACAGTTGGATGTTGATAAGTCTGCAGGCCAAGAATTATTAGTTATATTAATGACATTATTATTATTAATTTAAAAATCCTTTCGTATTAATCAGACTTGCATTTGAATTTGGATTTCTGTATACAACGCTCAAAATTGTATTCTAACAAAAATGTATTTGTTTTGCTTCTGTTTAGGCGTGCCCATATCCACTCAGTGGGGCCCACAGGGCTACTTCTACCCTATCCAGATAGCGCAGTTTGCACTAAGTCACTACAGTAAGAACCTTACAGAGAAGCCACCTGACATGAAGACTTACGAGATGGTGGAAGAGAGAGATGGCAGCCCCAACCCCTGGGCAGTCCCCAAGGGTTGCTCCCTTTCCAAGGTCCATGACCCAGGCCACTCAGCTGCTGTTTACCAGTTCAACACGCAAGGTAAGTGCTCCCATGATGAACTGTCAAACACTGAGTGCAAGTCAGTGTAGCACTCTATCTGCCAAGGGCCGGTGTGGCTTCAGGTTTTCATTCCAATAAAGCAGGACCTCACATGACTGACTGGCTGAAGACTGAGATCAACTATTTAAACAAGAATCATAATCATCAAGCTCCTGCTTGTTTGTAATAAAAACCTGCAGCCACACCCGTCCTCTGGGGTTAAGACTGCCCACTGCTGGTGTAACACAACAGTATTATTTTAGGGTGGTGTACTGTTTGTGTCCATGAGCTTTTTAACATTTTCATTTCTATTGCAAATGTATTTTCACTCTGAATATAATTCTCTTTTCATGAAGTCATTACTCTTGTTGTAAATCTACTTCCCTCAGTGACCATTTGAACACATTGTTTAGTGGACATGTCATAACCAGCACTGTGTTCTTTTGTTAAATACAACTGCGTTTATTACTTCTGCTTACTATGAACAGTATTCCCAATCTTATTGTGCATTGTACCAATGATGCTAGGATCCAGATAATTTAGAGGGTTCCCAAAGTTTTCCTCTCAAGGGTATGTCTTAACTGTGTCTCCTTTGATTTGTGTAGACACTTCTGAGGGTGTATCTCTGCCTCTGGACAACTCCAAGGATTTTGTTCTATCCTTTAATGTGAAGTTCACCTCTAATGGGAGCGTGTCAGTGGTGCTGGAGACGACAGAGAAAGGACCACCGTATGTCATCCACTATGTCACTAGCTCCCTTCTCATTTCCTTTAAGGACCGGCAGGTAACATATGGCATTGGTCCCCGAACAGCATGGAGTATGCTGAGTCGAGACTTGGTGACTGACTTGCGTAAGGGAGTTGGTTTGTCCAACACCAAAGTGGTGAAGGCCACTCGGATCATGCCTCGTCGTGTGGTCCAGCTGGAACTGCGTGGTTCAGGCTTCATCAGCAACATCACCATCTCTTCCACAGCTCACATGGCTGCCTTCTTTGCTGCGAGCGGCTGGCTCCTCCGCAATCAGGATGAGCGCGGAGGATGGCCGATCAAAGTGGCTCGGAAGTTGGGGGAGGGCTTTAGGACCTTGGAGCCTGGTTGGTATTCGGCCATGGCCCAGGGCCAAGCCATGTCCACGCTAGTGAGGGCTTACCTGGTCACACATGACCCAGTGTACCTCAGCGCTGCAATGAGGGCCACGGGACCATTCAAACGAACCTCGGAGCAACACGGTGTGAAGGCTCTGTTCATGAACAAGTACGACTGGTATGAAGAGTACCCAACCACGCCCAGCTCCTTTGTGCTCAATGGCTTCATCTACTCTCTGATTGGACTCTTTGACGTGGCAGAAATAGCAGGAGACAAATTTGGTCGAGAGGCAGGCATACTGTTCAGCCGAGGATTAGAGTCGCTGAAAGCCGTGCTACCACTGTTTGATACAGGTTCTGGAACTGTGTATGACCTGAGACATTTCACATTGGGTGTGGCACCAAATCTAGCACGGTGGGACTACCACACCACTCACATAAACCAGCTGCAGCTGCTTGCTTCCATAGATAGTACTCCCATTTTCAGAGACTATGCCAAACGCTGGAAGACTTATCTGAAAGGGGGTCGGGCCAAGCACAACTAGAGTTACTCAAAAAAGACTGATTTTTACTGCAAAGGACCCCTTGAACTGTTAACGACAGAATCAGTGTGTTGATCAAAACTGCGAAGACTACAAAGAAGTGTAGGAAAAGCAGCTAAGGATGTCCTGGCCTGGTCTGAAGGACTGGGATTATAGCCAATCGAGGCATATTTTACTGGATATATTAAGCTATAATCAAATCCTTTCCTAAAGTGGTTTGTGCTTTATTTCTACAACTGTCATAATTTTCAGCAGTCTAAATGTCTACATATGGATCTTTTTTGCAGTTAAGCTAGCTGCTTTAAACAATCGAGCTTCCAGAGTAGCCCTCCCGCTCCCTCCATCACTCAGCACAGCCTGCATGAGTGTGTTAACTGACATAAAGGAATTTGGAGTCAAATTTGGACTTTCCTCAAAGCGCTTAACACTGCAAAATGCTTTGGCAGCAGTTTGAAAAGATGCAGTTACTGACTTCTTATGACTCAAAGGGTCACATTCACCCTTCCAGTGTTGGTGATATCATCAGTTCTACCCGGTGGGTAGGCACAACTAAATTGGGGAGAAAACTGGAAAAAAAGCTGCATATGAAATTGGAGAGCTCAGTGGTGGTAGCAGTTGTAATGACAAGGGTTAACAGACAACTAAAAAATAAGTGATTTTACTGTAGCATTTTAAATAATTTGCAGCCTAACACAACTTATGTAAATTTGAATGTACTTGAAGTGTGCACTGTGTGTATATAACTATTGGATTGGTACTGACAGTATTACAATTGTGTGTCTGGCACTGGATCAAAAAATTATCAGGATTATCACTAGTCACATTTGAGCTGAGAAATGTCATTCAGTAGTTTAAGGTTAGCTCATCATAGACATACATTCACATTTTATAAAGTCCCTAAGCTTTCATACCCCATTTGAAAGAGCATTTCAGAGAATTTGATTCTTGTATCTTTTTTTAAGCAATTTGAGTATTTATATGCACTTTAGGATAAGCACATTGTGTTTAGCATAATATGATCAGAAGTGATGGAAACATATATTAGGACTGTGGATATCTGTACTGTGAAACTGACAGTGATGAATGGTATATTGTGCTACTTCATGACAAGGAATGGGGGGGCTTATTTAAGATCTTGTGGGATGTGCAATAGTTTTAAGTGGTGGAACTTACATTGTATGTTGTATTTATATTTGTGGTAACTGTCATTTTTAAATTCTTTTGTTCACAGTCATAAAAATTGAATGTTGGGTAGTGAGAAAAACAACTCACACGACACCGGTTTCCGATACATGTACTGGTGTAGAAAACCTGCTTGATTGTTTTTATATTATCAGCAGCTTTGAATTTCAAATAAAAGTATTTAGGCATTAATATCTTGTGCACTTCTCTCATTCATCAGCTCACTGGTTTCACTGGTATCTCTTTGTTAAGATGTGGGGGCCTAATTACAACCACTTCTTTAGAGGAATGTTCCAAATCAATAAAAAAAGGAATATGCTTAATGAGCAGAACAAGCTGACATCATCCAAAAAGAGGCTTGCTATCATATGACTATGGCAGCCTGTTCAAAATGTTTAAAATGCTAGTCTGAATTGTTTACCGTTAGACTTATCACTAATGCTAATGCTGAAAATTGCTAATATTTATATAATCACTAAACCCTAGTGAACACATTTTTTTAAAATAACCATATTGAACCAAAAAATTAACCTGCCACCATTTCCACAATGTGAAACATTGTTACTCAATGAACCAATTAAACAACCTTAGTTGCGATAAAGACTAAACACACCCAGGTTTGATCACTGCAAGCCAAGTTGACTCTACACATCACTTCTCTAGAACTTTCCCAGCAATGTGAAGTGTTAAAAAGACCTCAGCAAGTTGATCTCATCTGGCTCTGCAGTGAACCACAGTAAGCCATTATCTCCAAATGGAAATAACTGGAACAATGAAAGCAGAGATAAGTGTTTGTGCCCATCTCTGGTTGAATCAAAATAAAATCCAGCTGTGAAAAACTGTATTTAATTCAAATACAAGTATTTGTATTTCAACAATACAAAAATACCATAATATCTGTGACAATATTGTAGGGATTTGGCAGATGGCTTTTTCAGGAGTGATTTACAATAAGTGCAACAGTAGAGTGAGCTAATTTTCTTGATCTGTAACTTTACAAGCAAATACTTAAAGAAAGACATAAGAATGAACAGTGCCATTACAATAAAGTAAAACACATTTAGTAGGGAAAGACCCTGCGCATGCCCCACAGGTAACGCCTGAAGCACCAGGGTCACCAGTCGCTGCCTGTGGCCGCTTGTTGTTTTCCACTACGGGCTGGGCTGGCCACGTAGCCTGAGTGTGCGGCACTTCTCGCCACGTCGGGGGCTGGAGCGATGCCTCAGCATGCTGCCGAAAGCCATTGCAGAGCGGGAGAGCCTCACAACCGCCACATTGCAGCAGAGTCCAGCAGTCCCACTCCTGAGTCATGAAGCTCCATTCCAGAGTCAGGAAGTGGCGCTCCTCGAGGACACGCAGTCCTTCTCGGCGCTCCAAGCGGCCACGGACCAGCGTCCCGTGCCTGCGCTGAGACGGCTCCGGCCTCCCGTGCCAGCGCCGAGAAGGTTCCGGCCTCCCGTACCCGCACCGAGAAGGCTCCGGCCTCCCGTACCCGCACCGAGAAGGCTAAGGCCCCCTGTGCCTGCACCAAGGCTGAAACAGCCCAGACAGGGCCCAGCTAGGCCTGTTAGCTGGGCAGCTAGGCCCTGAGGCCCTAGAGAGGGATAGCTGAAGCCCTGGGGCTTAGCAGGGGCTCAGAGGCCCAGGATGAGCTTAGCAGAGGCTCAGAGGCCCAGGGTGAGCTTAGCAGAGGCTCAGAGGCCCAGGGAGGGATTAGGAGGAGAACTCCAGACCCAGCTCCTCTCCGATCTACACCCTGGAGGGGACCTGGACCCCCAAGAACTCAGGGAATCCCCTGAATTTTTTAGGGGGGGTGGTACTTGGGTTTTGCAGGGCTCCCTGGAGGGGGCCCGGCCTTAGAGACCATGGAGGGGCCCCTTGGAGGAAGTTCGATCCTGAAGGGAGCTCAGCACAAGAGGACACAGCAGGGCTCCCGGTAGGGGGCTCCACTTGTAAGGATGGGCTCCCTGCTGAGGGGGTCCCCGGAGGGGGCTTTGCCCACCACGTCAGTGAGGAGCTCCAGGTAGAGGGCTCCGCCCACAAGGACAGTAAGGGGCTACCAGTAGGGGGCTCCACCCTGAAGACAGTAAGGGGCTCCCAGTAGGGGGCTCCACCCCCGAGGACAGTGAGGGGCTCCCGGTAGGGGGCTCCAACCCTGAGGACAGCGAGGGGCTCACGGTTGGGGTTTCCGCCCCCAAAGACAGGGAGGGGCTCTCGGTAGGGGGCTTTGAAAGTAAGAACTAAGACTCCCAAAGGGGAGCATCCCATGGGACCCACCCGGACCGGGGCTCCGCACGGAGGTCATCCGGTGAGATGCAACCGGGTGGGGCTAACAGGATGCTTCCCTTTTCCTCTGCCTTTGGGATGCTATGGGTGGTTTGTTTGTGTCAGCTGCCGGTGTGCTCAGGAGAAAGTGTGTTTATGTTCTGATTGGGTTTTGTGTCCTTGGGATTTAGTGTTTAATCTGTGTGTGACCGACCAACGTGGTCGGTTAACCCATCTCTTTAGCTTGTTTTACTCCTGTCTCCTTTTGTTAGAGAAAAGATATAGTCCTAAGTCTGGCTCTTAGGCCAGTTTTGGTTTTTGTGTTTTGTTTAAAATAAAAGATGGATCATCTTGACTACGACTGGTGTGTGTGTGACTGCCTTACGTGCCTGGAGACGGGGAGAACCCATGACAATCATCTTCTTTCCTTCAATTATTGATTATGAGAAAAACACAAGGCAAAAAAAACTGATAACCAAGTAAAATATAAAGGCTGGTCTCATATTTGCTAAAAAAAAAAATATGATGACCTCAATACAACACACTTGCAGCATTTTCACAGACGCTTTTATCCAAAGTGACTTCTATTCCCTAACTACAAGCAAGAGTCTCCTCGGAGCAACTTGGGGTTAAGGGTCTTGCTCAGGAACCCAGTGGTGGTGTGCTGAAGGTAGGATTCAAACCCATTACCTCTTGGTCCAGAGGCAAGTCTCCCAACTGTTAGACCACCACCAGAATAACATTCTAATGTTCTAATGGGTAGACACTGGAACCTATTGGAAGACAGGGGCCCTGTTGCATGGTCTTGTTACATCTAGCGTAGTGTTAACACATCATTCAACAATAAGAACATCATACTAGCAGAACCATAATTAACAGAACCATGAATTCTGCTGTCTAATGCAAAATCCTACGGGAGAATCCCAGGTCCTCAGATATGAAGCTCAAGCACAACTGGGTCCCAATACTTTTGTCCACATAGTGTAGTTATACAACAGCAGTTAGTCTTAATATGCTGCTAGATCTCCAGTCAGAGGAAATGTTAGGTTCCTGTTGTTGCTACAGTTAGCTATTAAATTTAGAGCGCAATTACTTCTTTTCACATGGTGATATCGATATTGTTAGATACTATAAGATCTTGTCCTATATTACATTTCACATTGTATTATATTACATTACAGGGCACTTGAGTAAGGGGGCCATTTGCTAATCAAACTGTGCAAGAGCTCAGCCCAATCCATGTGCTCTGTTTCCTATTATTCTCCCTGTCTTTAGCGATACACTATCTTAGCTCGATTAAGATGCCTGTCTACGCCAAGGCATCCACAAACCAATAAGCTAGTTCAGCTAGCGTTATTTTTTCCCAGTTTTCTTAAAAATCCCTTTTAAAGGTGAAAGCAGCCAAAATGGTTTGACAGCGAAATCCATAAAGGGCACGAATCCAATCGGATGGACTTGAGGGGTGCTGTGAGGCGTCGTGAATACATGTTTGAAAGCTCAGTCGAGTTGTCAAGTCGGCTGGGCTTCTGCTAGCAAACAGGCTAGGCTAACTGGGCTAGCCGAGTGGGTTGGAGCTCCGCTTTCGATGACAGATTTAAGAGAAAATTCAAGAAGGATGGTACGTGGTGGGACGGCAGGTGTATTTTTACTCTTTTTGACATATTCAGAGTAGAGCAGAAGGCCTGTCTCGGTTTCTGTTGTGTCATTAAAAAAATAATAAATAAAGCAGTGTCTGTACTAGCTAGCTGGTTGTTGCTAATGTAATCATTGCTAGCTGCCAGCCCGTTTCCATATTTGGGCGGGCACGCTGGAGACTCATCAAGTTATTGTTAGCTTCCATCGGACAGGAGCTTTATGCAGCAAAGTCTTTGAAGGCACTGCTTTATTGTGTGTATGTCAGTCACAGATTGTTGAACAAGGTTAAGACTACACTTGTGGTTTTTTGTCATTTGTGCCACTTAGTCGTAGGGGACTGTGCGAGGCTCAGCAGATTTGACGCAGTTTCCAGCAGGGATGGCTCACAGAAGGAGCCTCTAATACGAATCTAAGGATAGCAGACTGATTAAGGGTAATGAGATGTGGTTAAACATTTGGTGCGTGAGACAGTGATAAATGATACCTTGCTGACACATTATTATAAGAGTTATTTCTCTTACGGATGAGAATAGTGCAAGGCTGGATTTTGCTCAGCTAGCAGCTCGTAGCTACGTGTCAGATTAGACATGTAAACAAGTAGACTGCATTTGTTGTGTGGAGCAAGAATGGAGCGACTACACAGCCAGCAAATCTGGGAAATCTCGTGTGTTCCCCTGTCTCAGTCAGCTGACAGTCTCAATCATTAGAACAGTGTCAGGGGGATTTGGTGTTTTTGTAAAAAGATATCCAACAATTGTAGGGTTGTAATGGAAAATAAAGCAAGCCGTGGTTATTTTATGAATATATAGTGGTTTAGTAGTGATTTGATTGCAATAGTATGTTACAAAATTTTATTGATTACACATGAAGTTACAAGATTTGGGTGACATCTATTTCTGTTCCTCATAAATACCCTGCCTAGTTTTTTTTTTTTAAACTTAAAACATGATAAAATAGTGAACAATGGACGTTTGTGTACATTTATTTTGTCTCTCCTAGTCTGCATGGCCTCTATGCTGTTGAGTTGGTGACTGGCCTTTTTGTGAGGAAGGGCCGAGCCAGGAGCTCAGCCTGAGAGAGAGAGAGATGGCTGTGCAGAATAGGAATGCGGTGCTGGTCCTGTCGGGGCGAGAGCGAGGGGCCCGGATGTTAGGCTCCCAGCGACTCCTGCAGCAGCTGGTGGAGGAGAGAACTCGCTGGATGAAACTGCAGAGTCAGGTAGACAGATCCTTTTTGCAAAACCTCTCAACTCTACAGTATAATTGCTGTGCAGTTCATCCTTTCAGTCTCTGGTATACATGATGATAAATGTGATAATTTGACTAGTTTTCTGTTGTTTGGTGCATGTCACACAGAGTGCTGCATATGCAGTTGTTTGTGTTTTGTGTTGTCAGAATGGACTTGACCATTTCCTTATGTTGTGTTTTCAACAGAAAGTGGAACTTCCAGATAATCCTCGCTCAACGTTCTTGTTGGCCTTCAGCCCAGACAGGTAGGCCATAAAGAGTTATGAGTACAGTAGTAGTCTTATTTTATTGTTGCATTGGTGTTGATTTGTGCTAGTGCTTTTATTGATTTCTATTTAAAACTAATAAAGAACAGCGTGCAACAGTAATATTTTCGACCCATGTTCATAATGTGCTTATTGTCTTCACAGGAATCTTATGGCCTCCACTCATGTCAACCACAACATTTACATCACAGAAGTAAAGACAGGAAAGTGCCTGCACTCTCTAGTAGGTCACCGTCGGACACCATGGTGTTTAACTTTTCATCCAACTATCCCAGGCCTGGTGGCTTCTGGGTGCCTTGATGGAGAAGTCCGCATCTGGGATCTGCATGTAAGTAAGGCTTACAATTTGGGGGAAGATTTGTAATTGTGAATTTTCAATTACAAATTAGTAATTAGCTCTACATTATAATGATTACATTTGTAATATTTGTATTTAAAAAGTTGAGTGATGTTGCATGTAAATAAAATGACAGCTCTTGGGATTTTAATATAAAACTTTTGATAAAATCATTTTTCACCCTTATTGATCAGTACTGTTCAGTGGTTTAATTGAAAAGATCAGGCCAGTGATTTGATATTTTGTAGCTTTTGTCGAATGACTTAGGTTGTGAGCATTTCGTAGATTTAATCAAATCGTATATATTTGTGCTTTCCATAAGGCTATCGACACAAGACATCGCCATTATTACATGACTCAAAGAAAGCTGAATCTATATTGGACTTGTTTGTGGATTAATGCACACACAATAAGCATATTAACATGCAGTCAGTGAGTGAGTATAGATTTGGGATAAACAGATACCACTGTGTTGTTCTGTGAGAGCTGGATAAGCATTTTGCCACAAACTGGTATGCTGACTTCCTTGAAGTTCTGTTCCATACATTGTCTACATTATGCTGGAAGTTGCACGTTTGCCAGAGTTTAACAATCAGGTCCTTCTTCTCAAACAGTTCCTCCACCGTTTTCTCTCTCTTCCAGCTCTTTCTTGGGTACCACATGAATCACTTGTTCAATTATATTACTGACTGACTCTCATTACAGGTAAAAATCAAACATATTTAAAAGCACTGGAAGGCCTTCAGTCACTTGGTATTGAACGGGAGGGTAAAGATTGATTTGTTTCTCCTCTCACACTGCCAGGTCATCCACAGTGTCGGTCACTTGCTATTGAGCTCTCAACCTGATAATTTGCTTCTGACTGAAAAAAATATCCTAAAGGGGCAAATCAGGGTTAAAATCATGTTAAAATGTTTAAAGGGAATGTTGTGGTTGTGAGGAAAGAGTGTTTAAACAGTTTCCCCTGAGGATTATAGTCTTATTTTTAAAAAGTCATGTTACATTTTTTGGAGGGTTTACATTAGCCAGGTCCAAGCCAGCTCTGAATCTCTGAGCAAACAAGTGAATGTTGAAGTTAATTAGGAAAAAATTAATATTCTTATTTGGGGTGGGACTGTATGTCAGAAACTCTCCTAGGGTGTTAAGGTGTATTGTATTTGTGCAGGGTGGTAGTGAGAGCTGGTTTACAGAAGGGAATGTGGCCATTGCATCTCTGGCTTTCCACCCCACTGCCCAGCTGTTGCTTATTGCTACCAACAATGAGTTGCACTTTTGGGACTGGAGCCGTCCTGAACCATTCGCTGCAGTCAAGACTGGCAGTGAGACCGAGCGTGTCAGGTAAAATGTTAATTTTGGAATACTTCTAAATGAATAAAAACAGATTTTCTGTGGTATTGAATTTTATATAATTTCATTCATTATTTTTACATATTTGTTTGCTTCTCAGACTAGTAAGGTTCGATCCTCTTGGCCACAATCTATTGACAGCTATTGTGAACCCATCCAATCAGCAGGTACAAACCTTCATGTGCTTTTGAGATGAACACTGTGTACTTGTGTAACTTATGCCATAAGTCAAGCCTGTCAAATCAGGGAAGAGGTCAGCCTATACTTTGGGCTTAAGTTATTCTGCAAAATGAGAAGAAATGCTTTTTAAAATACATCTTGATAAACATAATACAGTAATAGACCTTGTGTAGTGAGTTTTGGTCCAGGTTTAAGGATATTTAACTGTCTATGTATGCTTTGTGTCTTGTAGAATGAAGAAGACGCTGATGTTCCTATGGACAGTATGGAAATGGCACTTTTCCGCCAGCGCTCCCTGTTACGCTCCCCTCCAGTTCGTCGGACCCCTATCTTGCACAATTTCTTACACATTCTCTCCTCGCGCTCCTCTGGGGCAGCTGCTGGGGACCAGAGCCGGACTGCTCCAGAAGCTCATGAGCCTCCGACCAGTATGCCACTGTTCCAGTATCCTGGGCGGGGGGCTGACCTGGGCGATCACCCTTCACAGCAGGGCTGCACTCAACACCTGGGCCTTGGCTGCCTGTGCAGTCGCTGTGCTGCATCTCAAAACGTTCTTGGTCAGAATCCCTCATCTCTACCACCTTCAGACTCCTCCCGCTCTCACCAACACCCACAGACTCATGCCCCGTCGGGCCCCTTGACATTCTCCGCCACTCCCAGCCAGTCTCGGCCTTCTTCTGACAGGCCTTCTGCTTTTAGTAGTGTGTATAGCGCAACTGCAGGGAGCTCACTGCACAGAGGCCTCTCATCTCTCAGAACTAGCCTACCCTTGGGCTCACAGTCAGGTGGCCCCCTGGAACAGGTACGTCTACCTGGAGCAGAGTGGTCTGGCAGCCTGCTGAGCATAGCGCCTGAGGCTGCCCTTGGTGCTGCTGCAGGTATTGGGGCCAGAGGTGTTGTACTCCCTCCCAGGACTAGCTCTTCATCCATGGGACTGCACTCTTTGCATAGATATCCGGATGGGTCCTCTTCTTCCCCCATATACACGTCCGCCACTGAAGGCCGGGGCTTGGTGATGCCTGGCACAGACCCTAGGCAGGGTAGAGCCAACGATGGCACCAGCAGTGGTCATCATCCTTTCTATGACAATGCACAGCGGAACAACCCCGCATCCATTCGGAATGTTCTTCAGTGCAACCTGAGCCGCTACTTTATGGAATACGAGCGAATGCAGGACCTAGAGAGACCAGGTGGCAGTCGAGAAGTGGCTGGTCAGGGTCCAGTGCAGGAGCTGTTAGCAAATAGTATTGACTCTGAGAGACCTGGGCCTTCCCACAGAAGCTCTTCTCACTCTGTGGATGGCAGTGCTGGACTGCCTCACAGCCACCCAAACCGCTGCCGCTCATGTCACAACCTCCTTACTTTCAATCATGACACCCAGCGCTGGGAGCGATCAGGCCAGGCCTCATCCACTGCCGCTCAGGAGAGCACACCCTGGCAGCTACCTGTGCCTGCCTTTGAGGACCCCACTCCGAGCTCCCGAGGGGAGTCCCACGCCCCAGAGTTGAGATCACTGGACCCTGGCGAGTCATCAGCCAACATGCGGGGACAGCAGCCTATGGGTCTGGTGTACAACCAGGAAACAGGCCAATGGGAACGAGTGTATCGACAGGCCACGGCCAGCTCCTCCACAGAAGCAGTGCAAGAAGCCTTAAACCCAGAGGTGCCTGTGGACAATCCTGATGAGGATTCACTCAGAAGGTAGCATGTGTTTTTGTTTGTGCGTTGTGATTTTTTTTTTCCCCAATTAGGATTGAAAAAATAAAAATAATAATTATTTATTTTTATTCTCGGTGTTGGTACTGAAAGTATAGCCAACACAACAAATTCTAAAATAATGTCTCTATTAAACAGTAAGCTAATAATGCATGGAGTATTTAATCTATAGGCAAAGCCTTAATAAATGTACCCAACAGGTAATTATATAGGTCTGGTCTCAGTAATTAGAATGCTCAAGTATGTTTATTACATTGTATTTGTCTCTCTATTTAATACTTTGAAATATGGCTAGTTAATATATTTATTGTTTTTGTGATAAATGATTTAATGAAGTTCTAAAATGCTTGTCTTAGCATACCATGTATATCGTCAGTAAAGAGCAATGAACAACTGCATGTTGTTTAGTGTTAAAAAGATTAGTCATAGTTTTGGGTAATTCCAACTTATTAGATGACTAAAAAAATATATTGTCATATTGTGTAGTGCAGGGGTGTCGAACTCCAGTCCTGGAGGGCCGTGGTCCAGCACGTTTTGGTGATTTCCCTGATCAGAAACACCTGGTTCACCTCTCCAGTAAATTGCCAGGTTTAGTGAATGTGTTTGAGGAGGAGAACCATCAAACTGTGCTGGACATCGGCCCTCCACGACCGGAGTTTGACACCCCTGGAGAAGTGTGAAATGGTATTGAAATATCATTGTTTTTGCCATATTGCCCGGTACTACTCTAAATCCTTGTCTTTTCTTTATGGAAAAATCTAGCCTATACTATAAAACTGCAGGTGTTTGAATTAGGGCTACTAATGTTAAGGACTGCATCTGTTAATTATTATTGCAGTATTGGTCTCTACAAAACTGATATCACAGTAGGCTACAATATACAAATGACCTGTAACCACAGTATTTTGGAAGGGTGACATCAGTGTAACTGGGTTTTGAAGAATAGAAGTGTTCATGAAACCCAGTAATGTTGGCCAATCCTTCTGGGGTTTTTTTTTATGATATATGCATTACGAATAGAATTAGAATAGTCATAATGCATTGCAATCAAATTTTTATATATTTAAAGGCATTGCAGTCACAATATGTAGCAGTATAATTCCAGTGCTACTATTTTGTCCATGTGCAGTCTTAGTTTGGATTTGAGTTATTGTTAATGTTAAATGGAAAGTGATGAAAAAATGTGAATTATAGCTGCCATCCACATTAACCTGCCCCAGAGTGCTACAAACCTCCATGCCTGTCAGGTGGCAAGTGAAGCTAAAAGAGCAATGATGCACTGGACAATAAAATGCTCAGTGTAAAATTTGAAGTAATAGCTTGTTATAACAGACACAAGTGTAATGATTCATCTCAAATTAATAGAAAATAGAGGTCTTCATCTGAGGAATGCTTGCTATTCAGATGCATGCATTACCTGGTTTTAGTTTGTTTCTATTTCAGTTTGCTGTCCGTGGTATATGTTATTAAAACATAATTACTGCAGTTTCACTATGTGGCAGTGAAAATATGTAAAACTGTGGTTAAGTATGAAACCTAAATATTGTTTATAAATGTTTGGAGAGCACATGTTTGGAAACACCAGTGAGTATTCAGAGCCTGTAAAATACTGTTCAATTTTTTTTTTATAAATATGTAACAGTTAATAGTAATATTGATGTCTTGTAATTAAATAACACAATCTTAATCACAGTTTATGTTGCACATGCATTTTGCATGTGCACAACAAAGGGAAGTCAAGCAGCTTTTAATGCAATTTCTCTGTTTTCAGGAGGCTTTTAGAGTCTTCGCTCTTTCCTTTCTCACGGTACGACATGTCTGGTTCCCGGGACCACCCAATCTACCCAGATCCTGCCAGGTATATAGAGAGGTATTGAAACTCCATTAGTTAAAATTAAATGCTTTCTGGTTTCATGCTCTTTTTGTGTTTTGCAGGTTGTCTCCAGCTGCATATTATGCTCAGAGGATGATCCAATATCTGTCCCGGAGGGAAAGCATTCGCCAACGCTCTTTACAGAACCGCCTGCGTACCCTGTCCTCTTCTTCTGACAACCAGGCTGGCAACCCTTCCACTGCACCAGCAGAGAGCAGTGATGCCGACTACGAAGAGATAGAGTGGGTCTCTCTTCTCATTTTAAGCTCCCATAAAAAGAAGGTTCTTTTTTTTTAAATTATAAGCAGGAAAGAAAGCTGCTAAATAGATCTGCACCTTTAATTAATTCTTGCTGTCTTTCACAGGTTGTAAAAACATTTTTAAGAGGGGGGTTTATAGTTTGGATCCTAAAGAGATTTATTTATTTTAATGTGTTTGGTGCTTTCGATGCTTTTAAATGATCTTTCTTGTTTTCAGAAGATGAGAATATGCCAGTATGGTCATGGATTTTTCTTATTACAGAGAGCCTGGAGACAGGACAAGACACAGAATGCCCCGCAACGCACGAATGTCTGCACCCTCCCTTGGCCGCTTTGTGCCTCGGTTAGTTAATTAACACTATTTTATTTGTTTTGGGTATGTTTGTATTTTCATTTAATTGTATAGTATTTCTGTGTGGTTGTGTTTAAGGAGCGCAATGGCATTCGCTATCAGCTTTGTTTGAGTTGTTCCGTTTTGTTTTTGTAGGAGGTTCCTGTTGCCTGAATATCTTCCTTATGCTGGTATTTTCCATGAGAGGGGTCAGTCGGGCCTGGCAACCCACTCCTCAATCAACAGAGTCTTAGCAGGTACAGAAAGTACATTTAGGCTTAAATGTCCCAGAATAAGATTAGGTTAAAAAATTCAGTGGGAAAGAAATAGTGAAGCAAAGCTATGATTCCTCTGAAGTTGTGATTTGAACAGTGTTCTCTGTCATTATTGATCTTTTTCAGGTGCATCTATTGGTGATGGCCAGTCTGCAGTGGCCAGTAACATTGCCAACACTACATACAGACTGCAGTGGTGGGACTTCACCAAGTTTGATCTGCCTGAGATCAGCAATGGTACAGTTGCCTCACAGTGCAAAATGGCTCATTTAATCTTCTTAAACTGTTAACAAAATTACAATGTAAGATTAAATCTAACACATCCCAGTAATGTTCATTTGTCTTGCTTGTTTATTTCCCTCTGTAGCCTCTGTGAATGTGCTGGTTCCACACTGTAAGATCTATAATGACGCTAGCTGTGATATATCGGCGGATGGGCAGCTCTTGGCTGTCTTTATACCTAGCAGTCAGCGAGGCTTTCCAGACGAGGGTATACTCGCCATCTACTCTCTTGCCCCCCACAATCTGGGAGAGATGCTCTACACTAAGAGATTTGGTCAGTGAGCTGTGGAAATGAAATGAGTGAAGCATTATAAAGCAAAAAGATCCAGCACAGCTCCTGAAGATTTGCTTTGTTCCAGTTATTCTATTTTTTAAAAAGATCTGAATGTTCAATCCAATTATGCTGGTTTATCTGTAAGTAAATTGTGCAATGGGCTAAATCTTCAGGAAGTGGTCTGGGTACTTTTAAGTCAGAAAATGTTTTGAATGAAAGTATAAGATTTGCTATTTGATTGCTGAAATAAAATAAATAACCTGTTAAATATTCCTTTGGTCTCCAGGTCCTAATGCTATTTCTGTCAGCCTGTCTCCGATGGGCTGCTTTGTGATGGTGGGTTTAGCCTCTCGCAGGATTCTGCTCCATCCTACCACTGACCACATGGTGGCACAAGTGTTCCGTCTGCAGCAGCCCCATGGGGGAGAAACCTCCATCAGGGTGATTGTTTCATGTTGTTGTGTTTTACTTTTGGTCCCCTTTCAAATGAAAATTGTCACTTTGTTTTCCACAGGAACTCAGTCTTTTTTTTTATTCTTTTTTTTAAAACATTCTCAATTCTGTTCTGTACAGATGGTGTATAACGTGGTGTACCCAATGGCTCCAGACCAGCGCAGGCATGTCAGCATTAACTCAGCACGCTGGCTGCCTGAACCTGGGATGGGCCTGGCCTATGGGACCAATAAAGGAGATCTTGTCATCTGCAGACCTGTGTATGTGATCCTCAGCAACATCCACCTCAAAGAAAAGTGCTAATTGTAGTTTGTTGTGTTTGTGTTTGGTATGGTAAGGTGTTCAGTGCAAACATTTAATGAATCATTTAACTGTGTTATTGAAGCTTATCCATTTGTTTGTAAATAGGTGTTTTAAAAGTACAAAGTGAAATAAATCAAAATATAATGAAAGCTCTAGTGAAAACTCTAACCAAATTAAGACTTAGTCCATCACAAGTGTTTTGAAAGCTTGTTTTAATAATGAAAAAAAGAAATTGTTGGACACAAAAATCTGAATGTCTTTTTAAATTGACATTTTATTTAGGTTAGAGGTTTTATTTCAGGAGCTCAATGGATCATCTGCTCACTGACTCTGCTGCCTGATGCTCTTATTAGATTGTCGCCACTATTACTGGCAGGAAACTAGGGGTGTTCTGTGGAAAAAGATTGTCCAGTGATTGCTTTTTAACAAGGTTACTGACCTAATTATCCTCGTGCTAAATGCCTTTTGGAACCTGTTGCTTTCAAGGAATTCATTTTAGATGCAGTGTTCTTTGAGTGTCTGCTTTAGACTGACAGCTGGTGTTTTATTGGTAACTAGGTAAAAGCATACATGGTTCAAATGAGTGAATCTTGACATTGTATTAGAATGCTAATGATTCATTGGCCAGTTCATTATTCAGTTTGTGCAATAAGCTAATGTTTAAATTCACTGAAATCGAAGTGGTTTTAAATTTTCAGGGATTACCGAAACGATGGCGACAGCAGTACTGATCAGAGTTCAGATCCTCTATTCAACATCAACAGCAGCAGCAGCAGCCGAACTCGAGGAGTAGAACGCCCAGGGTCAGTAATCTCTCTGCTGTTCTCAGTGCTTTTATAATAATACTGTGGCCTGGTACTCTGATGTTTCTGATCATTTTCATGCTCTTGTTTAGGACGAGTAGATCCGGCTGGCGTTTGGACAGGGACATGGGTCTGATGAACGCCATTGGCCTGCAGCCTCGGCAGCCTGCCCCCTCGGTGACTTCACAGGGCACGCAGACTCCGGTTGTACGTCTACAGAATGCAGAGACACAAACAGAGAGAGAGCTTCCCTCAACAAGTGTGTTACAAACTATACACACACCCCGACACTGTAAGAGTCACACCTCACCCCCCATATCACACCAGCACTTGGCCATTTTTGGTATATGAATTGTTTGCCTTGCATGCTTGCACAGTCCTCTTTCATGTTGGACCAGTGCCCTCATGATTTTTGTAACCCTTGCAATCTTGTTTTAACTAATTTAGCCTGGGTTGACTTTTTAAAATACCAGTTTAGAAAGACTTTTCAAATACCAGTTTAGAAATAATGAGATGATGTTAATGTAAGCATAGGAAATGTATTTACTTACACCATCAGTAATATTTCTGGGTACTTTGTACACTTATTAAGTGATGGAGCTTCCTCCATCTGGTCTTCTTTCAGTGGTGGAGACTAGTGAGGTGCAGACCAGCGGCACAGAGAGTCTCGCTCAGAGTGAGACAACACGGCACACATCAGACACACTGGCCTATGGAGGCGCTTCCCATGAACCTTCTACCCCTGCTGACTTGCTGACCAACCATGGTACTTATAACTTCCGAACTGTTTAAAAAAAAAAAAAATTTAATTGCTTTGTTTGTGTTTGTTTCTCATCTCTCATCTTTCTTTATTTTTCTCTTACTTTTCCTCTCTTTTTTTTTTTTTTATTATTCCTAGCGTGTCTGAAGCCTGAAGCACTGATTGAGAGACAAAATAATTGAGACAGATATTGGTGTGGGATGGTTTTTTATTAGTTTAATCCAGCCTTCTTCCTTGCTCACTGTTCCAGGCATCTGTTGATCATTTGTGGACAGTCACATTCACTATTCAGTAGGGCTAAAAGGTTAATAATAATAATATTCATATTAAAATCACAATTTTGAAAGTGTGCAATTATTAATTTGTTGAAGTTGCACCTTTTTTGCCTTTTTTACCGAAAGCACCCCCCCCCCCCACCCCCCCCACGAGTCATGTGAAGCCAGTCACTGCATCATATCAAACTGTCGCTATCATAACATCTTTGGACAGCTCAAGACTCTTGTAGGGCACAAACTGCCAATTCTGTTATGTGAGCTAAAAGACGCCGGCACTGGCTAGCATCACGCTGAGTGATTTGGGACATAAATTGTCATCATACCCACCAAGAGAGTGCTCCCAGTAAGGGTGAAGGATTAATCTTTTTAGGGTGTTTTTTTTTGAAAAAAAAATTATTTTTTAAATGTGTGCAACATTTCTTAAGATATCTTCAACGCTGTATTAACAGGCATTCACCCCAGTAGCACACTGCCTATAGATGTGTCTGACCAACAAGCAACCAAACATTCTCCTGATCTTCACATTATAATGTAGCCACAAATAGTATAGCACCAACTAATTTAATCTGAGCACATTAAGCATTCAATCTAGAAAATTAAACAAAAATCTTTATGGCTTGATTGTATTGTATTAAACTGACCAGCCACGTATGTCGCCAATACAAAGACTAACTTCATTTTGATGGGTGGGTGGAAATGGACAGCACAAGCATATATACTAACGTTATTACCTCTACAGTAATGGTCGTTGCTCCTTATGTTGGCTTCTCATTTTAACACGAATGTGAGAATCCTGAGATGCATTCAAGTAGTATGTTTTTTTACTTTGTATGTTTTACACTAACAACTTCAGAAGACAAAAAACATTTGACTGCTTTGCGGAGACACAGATATTCAACAGCAATACTAGCAGGCTAATACCGCCACACACCTCCGGGCAGGTCTGTGTTCTTGCTTGCACTACCAGCTCCACAATGTGGTTTAATATTTAGCTATTTGTTTGAATTGTGGTTTAACAATAATTATATGTCAGGTCTTCAGACTGCATCACAATCTTAGTGTGCAGTGAACCTGCTTGGATAGGATATATTTGAAAATTATAGTACAATCACATTCATCTGTGTTTTTATGTGCAGTTGTAAACACTACTGTTGGGTTATAGGTTCCTTAACTGTTTTCTAATGTTTAGAGATGTCTGTTGTTTCTCAGTTTTTTTTCCTCACAAGACCCCTTTGTTTTCTAAGTTTATTATTACAGTTTTTTTTATATAAACAGTCATTAACACAGCTAGTAATTTTCCCACAAACTGTTCTGCCTTAACTCCAGACCACAGATGTCTGTGGTATTGCCAGAGATTGAACTTGTGATCTCCTGATGGGTCACTACTTGAGATCCCTGCAATTACATACTTTGCCCAAATCGTTCAGGCATGCTATACAGCACCAGTTTTTTTTTTTTTTTTCCTCCCCCCTCCATCTGATTTTCTGCCCAACTCCAATTCCACATTGGACTCCACATCACATAATGTCACCAATTGAAGGCTAGCACGTGCATTCTCTGAGTCCCATGAAGTGCCACCGCATCCTTTTAAGCCTCCACCAACAGTACTGGACAGTTTAACGAGCTCGGAGGAAAACACTGACTGCCAATTCTGCTTTGTCAGCCATCAGACGCCTTAATTGGCTAGCTTCGTGATGAGGGAGAGGGAGGATCTTTGTACCCACCCAGAGAGAATAAATTCAGAAGTTGCAGTCTCTTAACAGATAAAACAGACAGCTTAATGTTTTGTACACTTGGTCTTTGTTTTGTACAGTTTGTTAAAATTTGTCATTTTTATTCTGGAAGAAAAGTTATGGAGGTTCGCAATATCTTGTTGCACAGCTAATCAGTTATCCCCTTAATTAAGGTTTATTATTTGCATCTTATTATCCTCTTAAACTCTAGGTATATCATTAGTTTTTTACTGTTATTAAATGTCATGAATTATTTAGTTACTACTGTAAAACTAATATGTATAGTGTGTTCTTATGAGGATCAATAAGACCGGACCTGCGGACAGCTCCTTAGAGTTTAACTGAAACACAGCCTACACTTCAAGCAATCTCTGGTCATTTAAGAAACCACATACTTCCTTTCCTCTCCTTTTTTAGGGGAGTCTCAGGCAGAATCCAGCCTGGGAGAGGACGCGCTCTCTCGGATCCGGCGTTTGATGGCTGAGGGTGGGATGACGGCTGTGGTCCAGAGAGAACGCAGCACAACTATGGCCTCCATGGGTGGCTTCGGCAACAACATTGTGGTCAGTCATCGCATTCACCGCGGCTCGCAGACTCCAGCAGGGGCAGCACAGCCCAGCAATCTGGAGCCCGGCCTCTGCACAGGCCAGCCTTTCTCAGACGCTTCAAGACAACCTGTTCCTTCAGGGTCCCTTCCTTCAGAAATGTCCTCTAGTTCTCCCCTCTTGTCTTCAGGCTCTGGCACAGAGTTGGAGACAGCAGCGCCTTCTGTGGCCGTGGAGGAAATGTTGGCGGACCATCAAGCAGAAGAGTCCCAACCCCAGCCATCCTCTAGTAGTGCATACGCATCAAACATCCGTAGCAACAACAACCACAGCAACAGTCATGAAAGTGGCAGCAGAGATTATTCAGATGACCTTTACAGCAGATAGTGCTACCTCTGGCTGCGATAGAAACACACACACATCTCAATGTAGCAGGCTGGTCTGCATGTGGCAGGCTGTGAATGGTTCTGATGGAATGGAACACCCAGGCGAAACTGTGCCTGTGTTTTTGCCTCTTTCTGCTTAGGCCTTATTTGCTGAAGAATGAGTGCCAAGTTCCCATGCCGTCTCCCTTCAGAGGAGACGTCAGCCTGCCTCTCATATAAACATTATACAGATGTTTTTTTGTTTTTTTCTTCGTTGAAGGCCATCATTATTGCACTTGGTCATTGCACTTCAGTTGTGGTTTTGCTTCCTTTGATACAAGTCTCAGACATTTGATCATTCCATGCCAGAAAGGGCTTCTACTTGAGTTATTCTTGTACTGGGGTACGGATTTAGTGGGGTTCGTTTTACTGCTCTTTCAAGCATCATCAGTGTCATGCATCATCAATCAAAAGTGCCAGGCAAAGCTGCGGGAACAGGTCTGCTGGTTCATGTTCGCTTCAGCCAGGGCAAGCGGACCATATGTTCATGTCTGTAAACAAATCATTTTACCTTGAGGAATGGAGCAGAGCCGTAGAGACTCTGGCCGTTAATTCTGTAATTATCGTGTTTCTCCACTGCTAATGTTGGTTGTGTGTTTGCAGAGCAGAGATTATGATGACAGAGTTGTAAAGGTTCCACATTTATCCACTAAAATGTTCTAGTTTTTCAGCATGTGTGGAGGATGACCTCAAAACAACATAACGTTTTCGCCAAGATGGCTTTTAGGTTACTTTATTGTTGGCCAGATGTATTGTTTGTTTATCTGTTAACTGGAACAAAGGCAATTAACATGTAAAAGATAATCACAAGTTTATTCAAGTCTGACATCATTTTATACCTTTGAAAAGGGCCAAATAACAAAACTATATCACCATGTCAATAATCCTTGCCTGCAGTAAGGTGTCTGAAATTGCTGAAATTTGCTTGTTGGGCTCCATTCCCCTGAAACAATGCTGCTTGTGCTCACCTGCGTTCAGCCTGTGATGCTAACTAACGGTTCTGGCTTGGTCCCACTAGTCACAGCATGCCTAGGACACCTAAAGTGACAACTAGTATCTGATTGCACTAAACACCCTGGTTTCTCTCCTAACTACCCATGCTGGGATGAGTGTCGTCACACAAGGACCGACGGGGATGTGTCTCCCTTAACAGAGTTGGGTACAGGAGAAATAATACTTGAATTTGAATCACACACAGTAGAATATCTCTAATGGGTGAGGCAAAGTATTCTTGTTGGAAAAACAGCCTTGAACCAGCTATTGAGCGGAAACATACATTGCATAAAATGACTGAAGAGGGTCTGTGTGCTTGTGCGTGTGTGTACTACTGTACATGAGTGGTTGTCTCACAGGTAAGTGTAGCATCTCCAACTAAGAAATGAAATGAGAAATCAAGAAAAAGACTTGAAAGTTCACTTGTTATTTTGTTTTATGTTTTGCTTTGTGCTTCTGAAGTTCATGTCCTTCTGGTCAGAGATGTCAGGTGTGGAGCCTTTTTTTTATTATTATTTTTTAATGGACTTCTTGTAAGCATTAAGCGGCCCATCTTTGTTCCTCTGCTTGGAGAAAAATTAAGCATGGAACCTCCTGGTTTGCTTTTATTTGGTGTCTGAGCCTGTGGTTCTTTTAATAGTTTGAGTAAATTTAACAATGAGCCCTTCAGTAGTCCCCTCTTAGCTAAGTAGTATTTATCCCTAGTTTTTGCCACCATTTAAAAAAACAAAACAAAAAAAGAAGGAAAAAAAGAAAAAAACTGAAGGACCCTCACCTTCTCACTGTTTAATGCCTTGATAATGGGAGAGCTGGTCAGTGTTGAATTTCATGCACCACATGAGTGAGTGAGCAAGTGAGAACAGTTCTTGAGAAATTTGTGACTTGACTGTCAAGCCTATATGCCTTTTAAGCTTTGAGTGGTTTTGATTGCTATTGTTTAAAATGTTAGAACTAAATTTTTATTGTTGGTGCTGTTTGTTTATTTATTTTCCACTTTATGAGGTTAGCCTGGTACAGTGGTTGAAGAAAAGATTCTGATAGAAGTTCTGTATTTTTTTTGTTTCCCCATACACTGTTACTGACCTGAGAACTGAAATAGAGCAATATGTGGCGAGGACACAGGGACAGAAATGTTCTTGAGAAAATCATTCATTCACTTTCCATAACTGTGTCTTGTTTTTTGTGTGTGTGTGTGTGTGTGTGTGTGTGTGTGTGTGTGTGTGTGTGTGTGTGTGTGTGTGTGTGTGTGTG
>JBBJLS010000128.1:15252714-15275850 GCA_037577275.1 Bryconaethiops microstoma
ACACACACACACACACACACACACACACACACACACATACACACACACACACACACACACACACACACACACACAAAAATCACAAAATCGAACTGCATGGTCCCTTACTGCTTGTTTACACCAAGAGCAACTGATAGCCACTATGTCTTTACTGTGGAAAGAGAACTTCTGCTGGAATCCCTGAGGGGAAAAGGGAAAAAGTGTAAATATTTGTGTGATGAAGTTTGTCTTTGTTCATGTAACTCATTTTCTAAAGACAACAAACAAAAGACAACCATAAAAAGCATATCAATGAGTCCACAAGTTTTCTGACACACTGAAAATTAAATCTATATGCCTAATACACTGATATCACTGCAGCAACAGTCACTTTCACTAAAGAGGTGAAGTATAGCCTGTAATTTACCTTTCCACACTGTTTGCACTTTCCATCCTGCCGTCTCCTGTGAACCCAGTGATGCCTTACAGTACAAGTCTGGTGGAAAACACATTCCAGTCAGAAAAGAAATGTTATGAGGAAACCTGGCAAACTTTAAAATGCACAAATGTAGGATAATGGAGCACAGTCTTACATCTCGCACATTTCTACTGCCTGGGTCCCTGAATGATGGCTTACATCTGAAATTAATCTGCAGACAAAAGCATGGCTTTGTGAAAAGAGCTATAACACTGTGTATAAAAATGTGAATACACAAGGACATTGTCTATTCCACAACTTTTACCTTCTCTAATTGCTCCATGCATATTGTGTGAACAGCTATTTTGCAGGCAGCACATTTGTAGCGAGGCAGCGATTTTTGCTGTCGGGGAGAAAAGAAATACAGTTGGGCAAACTATTCATATTTTATACTTCACATAGTACCTGTGTTTACACACTTTCAACAGTGGTGGGTGCTCTTACACAAGGTTTTCCCAAAGAGATGCAGTACTGTGTACAACTGACCTATCCATTCATTTGAACTTTCTACTTCAGAGAATAGCCAGCAGGCTTATTTAAAAAATAACCACCTTTTATTAATGTTACTTTTTAGCAGCATATGTGCTCACCAGTAATTTGGCAAAGCAGTAAAGCTCTCCAACATAGCAGAAATCTCCTGAAAGACTAGTCTCGAACCACACGTGCTGTCCATACTGAGCATTTTCCTGTGGGGTACAAAAAACAAACTCAGAACAAATCTATTTTGTCAAAAAACATTTACTTTCATAAATATGCTACTATTTTTGAAATAATGATTAAAACACCAATGATCAAACAGTGTATCATCACTCACCACAATCAGCTTATTTTAGCTCATGAATAATTTCAATAAGTTTCTCAAGTAGCCAGCAAGCAGAAAGTTTGGAGTTGCCATTTATATTTTTTGTTTATTTTCAAATAGACAATGTAGAAGATTTAAGATCGTATGCAAAAGGTCATATTCTATCAGTTACATGAAACAGTCAAAATGATCTTTGCTATAATAAATACTGCTAGTACCCATCAATCATAATGGTCCAACTAGGTAAAAGTAAATGCTGGACTGCTAGTTTTCCCTCATTAATCACTAACATGCAGATTTAATTTGTCAAAGTTTGTTTTGTTTTTTTAGAAAAAGTGAAGAACTCACAGTCCAATCAACTGTCTGGGAGATCTCTCTGTTCCCATCAAACCTGGCCATTGCTGTGGCACTGAACTGGGCGGTCATTTGCTGAACACCAGATTTTGCAATAGCTTTCCTGAAACAACACACACAACAGCAATTTGCACATATTCAGCATGTATTCAAATGCTCGAAAAGCATCAGCCAGAGAAGACGACAGAACACACTGCCACACATTAGAGGCACAAATTGCTCATGGTAATATACTGTCTGTACTAATCTTTGCATTCAATAGTAGGTTTTTCAGTCAGGATCAGGAGTGAACCAGGGACCGGCGTATTTCGGCCACATCAATCGCCATGTTTATTTTCACTCTCTGTCTTCATGAAGCACATGGATTATAGATCTCTGTGCTTTTCTACCTCAGGTTACTTGATGACAACATACACTATATTGCCAAAAGTATTCACTCACCTGCCTTTACACACATACGAGCTTAAGTAACATCCCATTCTTAATCCATAGGGTTCAATATGACGTTGGCCCACCCTTTGCAGCTATAACAGCTTCAACTTTTCTGGGCATGCTCTCCACAAGGTTTAGGAGTGTGTTTATGTGTTTATGGGAATTTTTGACCATTCTTCTAGAAGCAGATTTGTGAGGTCAGACACCGATGTTGGACGAGAAGGCCTGGCTCACAGTCTCCGCTCTAATTCATCCCTAAGGTGTTCTACAGGGTTGAGGTCAGGACTCCGTGCAGGCCAGTCAAGTTCTTCCACACCAAACTTGCTCATTCATGTCTTTACTGACCTGCTTTGTGCACTGGTGCACAGTCTTGTTGGAATAAGAAGGGGCCGTCCCCAAACTGTTTCCACAAAGTTGGGAGCATGAAATTGTCCAAAATCTCATTCAGAGTTCATTTCACTGGAACTAAGGGGCCAAGCCCAGCTCCTGAAAAACAACCCTACACCATAATCCCCCCTCCACCAAACTTGGCACAATGCAGTCAGACAATTACCGTTCTCCTGGCAACCGCCAAACCCAGACTCGTCCATCAGATCACCAGATGAAGAAGCGTGATTCATCACTCCAGAGAACGCGCCTCCACTGCTCTAGAGTCCAGTGGCAGCGTGATTTACACCACTGCATCCGACGCTTTGCATTGCACTTGGTGATGTATGGCTTGGAGGGAGCTGCTTGGCCATGGAAACCCATTCCATGAAGCTCTCCAAGCTGTTCTTGAGCTAATCTGAAGGCCACATGAAGTTCGGAGGTCTGTAGCGATTGACTCTGCAGAAAGTCGACGACCTCTGTGCACTATGCGCCTCACCATCCGGTGACCACGCTCCGTCAGTTTACGTGGCCTACCGCTTTGTGACCGAGTTGCTGTCATTCCCAATCGCTTCCACTTTGTTATAATATCACTAACAGTTGACTGTGGAATATTTAGTAGCGAGGAAATTTCATGACTGGACTTGTTGCACAGGTGGCATCCTCCCACGCTGGAGGACATTTTCTTTCACAAATGTCTGTAGAAGCGGTCTGCATGCCTAGGTGTTTGAAGTCATACACCTGTGGCCACCTGAATTTAATTATTTCGATGGTTGAGTGAATACTTTTGGCAATATGCTGTATTTTCCTATATATTTTCCAAAAAAAAAGTAAATTAGCTAGCAGTAACTTGGTTAAAAGCAGATGTTGTTTAAAGTTTAGCTTTACAGGTATGAAGAACAGATGTGGACTACTTAAGCACTGATGTACGTCGCTCTGGATAAGGGCGTCTGCTAAATGCCCTTTACCCTGCTGCCCTTATGTCCGTTTTGTTTTTTTTTTCTGCACCCAACACGATATCTCTCACACAAAGAGCACGGAAAGCCACAATTCATGGCGTGTCGGCTGACTCTGACACCATCAGTACAGTTTCATGGGTGGCTTAGGATGTGGGTGTATTTTTGCTTCCTGTGTTAATCAAGGCCTTGCTCTTTGTGACCTTTGTGTCCAATCCCTGCTGTGCAAATCAGTGACGCTTAGCAACTTGAGGGAGGGTGGCCCACTGGGTGATCAGCAGCACTGATTAGTCACGTCGCTGCGCTATAGTACCCGCTCCGCTAATGAGCTAGCACCATGGAGCTCAGATCCACAGGACAGGGAATTAGAAGGTCAACAGAGAGAGAGAAAAAAAAAAAACACCTTCATGTACAGACAGCCCACTTTATTCTACTCATATTTCTTACCTAAATGTTTAATAATTGTAGGCCCTAACATGAAGAAACTGTCAGGGGTAAAACTGCTCCCATTTTGTCACGCTGAGAGTTCTTCCTGGCCAAAAGCTGGAAAAGGTGGTTCACTTCATGCTTTGTTGACCCCAAATTGTTGAGCTTTGCATGGCGCAACCTGACAAATTTTGACTTAATTTTGACAAGAAAATGTGTCTCTCTAACTTTATAAGAGAATATGTTCTTTTGTTTATTAACCTTTAACCTAAGTTACTATGACAAGAATGCTAGAATAATGCTGAATCATTTCTATGGGTTCATTCATCATGTAACGCTCACCCAGTTAAAAGAACAAATAACATCTGCTGTGTTGCAAATACAGATACATCAAGTGATGCAGCAAGCAATGATGTATTAAGAATACAAATTTTAACAGGGAAGGCAAAGCTACTAAACTACACACTATAGATATTAAAAGGGTTCGACCACAAAACGTTGTTTGAACATACTGTGGCTCTATACAGAACCATCGTTAAAGAACTATTTACAACAAGTTCTAATTAATAGAAAACAACCATGATTCCTTAAAATGTCATGGCTCTACCAATGAAGCATCACCTTTCCCAATGAACATGTTTTTTAAAGGTTGTGCCGTTATACATTAATCTTCTAATCAATCTAGGATCAGGTTTAACCCATAATGTTACAAATACAGATAACTGATACTGAATTAAAGCTTTACATACGAGAGAAACCCACTCCATGACTCCAGTCTGGGGTCATAGTGGGCTCCCATTAGTGGGTTGAGGGAAGCATGAGTCTTCCAACAGGTGGAATTTCTGCGGCTGGGCAGTGGTACCCCTCTCCCTGGCCATGGGCTTCCCGCCTTGGAAATGGTGGAGATGCGTCTCCGCCGTCTCCACTGGCTGCTACGGCAATATCTTCCTTGTAGGCTAGTTTCTGGATGTCCTAGGTGGGAGGAGTTTCTCCTGAGGCAACGTGGGACACGGATTAGTGGGTGGGCCTGGATACGCTCTACAACCATGCCCAGAGGCAGACAGTCTCGCTGGCACAAAATAGAGGAGTTTCTAAACTCACATCCTGAAGAATCTGCTTCTGTGAGACGCTCCTCATATTGCTGTGAATACTGACCATCTGAGTCAGCAGAGGAGCTTGGGCCATCACTGTCACTGTCCCCTTCTGAGAGCAGGGGGTCCGAACGGAGGTAGGACTTGGGGTTCCCTTTAAACTCTACTTGTCCAATGGCTGGGTCACGAACCTCCTCATCTTCTTCCGTCATCTGGATAAGGCTTGCTAGCAGCATGGAAGGGCCAAGAAGATGTGTATCAATGTTGCGAAGCTTGCTGACCTTCTTCCGGCGGACAGCAAAGCGAGGGTTCGCACCTGGGGTGGTGGTGCTAGAGCGGCGCCTGGCACTGCCCCCTTTGCCTGGTCGGCTGGGGGGAATGTGGGGCAGGGACTGCAGGTGGATGCTGGACCGCCTGCGCTGAGCCAGCGTGGCTGAAGGCAGGCCCACACTGGAACGCCTGCGGGCGCGGCTGGTTGGCACCGCGACACTGGGCCTTCTGATTCGACAAGGCTCAGGCTCCTCCCCATCTGGCCTAGCAAGTCCTGCCTCCTTCCTCTTAAAATGACGACGGAAAAACATGTCCATGATGACCACTGAAGCACCACTCCCTGTCTAGGGCGTCCCCAAGGCTGTTGATGTAAAATTCATCCCATCAGCAACCATGAGTATTTATTGCAAGGCAAATTTAAAGCCTTTGATGTCACACCACTTTGCACACAGCTCTAACCCTTTTCTTTTGATGATTCTAATCCCTGTTTAATTTCAACCCTCACTGTGATAACTGCCAGACTATTGCATTTAGCAGCATGCAGTTTTTAATACATGTACAGTCAAACACAAAATACCTCCACTCACGTTGTTTTGTTGATGTTGCTAAGGAAAATATGTACACACCCAATTTTACATATATTCAGCAAAGAAATAGTAATTGTGCTTTAAAATGTGCAAATATGTGTCAAAATAAGTACACACCCTCAACAGAGAACACAACATATCATTTGACTGGGGCCGCTCAACCTCAACGACTATATTGCCTTTTTCGAATTTACACCAAAAGCATGCAATTACTTGCACACTACACTACAGCCAAAAGTATTTATACACACTGATGGATTAAAATACCATTGCAGTTTATATTAGCTGAGCTTAAATCAATTTGTAGCAACTGCTCAGTTTCTACATGTTACATACATACACTGTTCCTAGATAACTCATAGCAGCCTGCAACACATTTCTGTCTCAGGTCACGGGAGTCATGTTAGTTAGGCCACCTATGGTGCTGCCTCAGTGACATCATAATTCAGTGACGTCATAAGTCACTCGAGGAAGTGAGGCAGCGCTGGTCATGGTGTTCACCGTCTGATTATCAGTGTTTAACATGGAGATTGCCTGAGCAGATTAAAAGGGATTTCTGACCCTTCACTAATGACTGCCTGTGCTAATTATAGCCTTTTCCTATCTCATTCGGAGGCGCTGAGCAGCTGTTCAGTTTAATTTAAAAGTTATTAAAACTCGTGGGCATTACAGACAGGCCAAACACCAGACCCTGTTTGCATGATGTAGCTCTGCTTTTAATAGCTATAAATTTCCTCCTCTGACTGGTGAACAAACAGTAGCACTGAGTAATGAAACAGAAAATTAGTGTCACATAGTACAGTATTAATCTAATAAAGCCACATCCTGAGTTTTACTGGAAACAGAAGCGAGTGCAGGACGTCTAGGATTACACTGAATAACAGCAACGTCCATAAGTAGCTTGTTTGGATCACACAGGCCCAACAATAGATCTAAATTTGGATTATCTGAGCCAAGGGCAGCTGAGGTAACAGAATATGTTTAGGTCTCTAGGTTTTTCTTGCTACCCAGTCAAACTCCACTAGCTTCCTTGTAACAAGCAAATACCTGAAAGCAATGTAGAGAATAAAGAAAAGAAATATGCTGCAAAACACCGCCTGGCGCTTATTTTCCTCAACTTGTGAAGTTTCTTACAATACATATTATTCCTAGATTACTTTTCTCAAAGACGCAAATGAACTTCTAGCTGCTATCTAAGTGGGATGAATAGGCTATGACACCAAATCACATACCAAATATTGATAAGGTTCTCTTGAGAGCAAACAGGAACAACATTCAACATCCTGACAGAAAGAACTACTCCATAACATCTCATATCATATGGCAAGATCAAAATTATACATAACTGATTAAGATATTTAGCAAAATAACACATATAGTAGTGACGTACATGCCACAATAAGGAGAAGGTATTAAAAGGAGACTTCTAGGCAATCTAGAAAACTTCTGGTGCTGCATTCAACAAATGCCCAAAGCACTCTGACTGAAGCCAATTACAATTAAAGCAAAATTTCCTTTGCTTAACAACAAACCACCATCTACTACCTACTAGTCTAACATCAAATCATCACACACTGTCTTCAGTATAACCACCTCAAGGAAATAAGCCGATATTTATCTCATTTTAGAACTTCTCCAAAGCTAGTACTGTATTCACTAGGCTAACTACACTAATGCACCTCTAAATAACCCCCTATTAAAGTAGAAAGCAGAGAAAAGCAGGAGTACGACCTGATGGAGCAGTCCTTTCCCTGTTCTGAAACACAATGGACTGAGAGGGTGAGAGAGGCAAGGACAGTGAGAGAGGGGAAAAAATACAGAGAGAGAGATGATCAGGTAAAGGAAGAAAGGGGGGGCTACAAACTACTGAGACACACAGGGCTCATCGATTGGCTGCACAGGAGTGAAGCCAGAGCCTAAGCTTGTGGTTTAAAATAATGACTGATTACCAGATCTAGCCACACACTGTGCTTGTGACTGATACACACACACACACACACACACACATTCACAAATACACACATGCACACCACAGTAACTGCCTCCTGTGAAGACTCCCTCGGTTCATTACCCTTTTTAATAGGCAGCCTGTCTGTGTTCATCGTGAGGACACCAAAAACTACAGAGGCTGCATCACAAGCTCTGACAGCAAGATCACTGTTCTAATGAATATCCATCCACTGCAGTCCCATCTTTTTGCAGTAACAAGCGCTAATGTTGATAAAAATCTAGCAATTAAACAAATAGCCAGGCTATAAACCTAAAACAAGAAGACATTTCTCTCTAGGCTTTGACAGTCCTGGAGTATGTTAAGGTGCTAAATAGTTTTCGGTTCCCTTACGAACATTTCAGTGGATGGTTTTTAGAAAAAAGAAACCACAACACAGAAAACAGCTTTGGAGAACCAAACGTGGTTCTTCTTTGGCAGCACTCCACAGAAGCCTTTTAGCACCTTTACTTTGAAGAGTGTCCATGTATATGAAGGGTTATGGTTTAGTATCCATTAGCCTTAATTTGGATTGTCATTTTTTCTAACCTACGAATATGTGCTGTAACAGAGTGGAGGTCAGCCTGGTGTGCAGTGAATATCCTCCATTGTGTCAGCTCTCCACTCTGCTTCTCACCAGATAAAAAGACATGACGGAGGCACTCCAACACCACCACAATGCCATTCATTTCCACTTCAAGGCCCCTGGGCTCCTGCATTATGGATTAATGTGGATAAACCAGTCCAAAGCTTGAAAAAACAAAAAACAAAACCAACAACTGCATACTAATTTAACACCACAGAACGCAGACCAGGCCTGCTCACCCGCTGGCCGTTTATTATAAGCCTCACTTAAAATACAGTGTGTCAATACCGTCCACTTGATTAGGTTCTCATCCTCTGCTACACTTCCGCTCCTGACAGACGTACTACGGTGCACAAACCCAGACACACATGAGGAAATAATTACTACTCTTTGAAAGGGGGGAAATACTGCTGCTTACTGTGGCTGTTGCCATGGAGGAGGACCTGGCAACCATACCAGCGAGCCAATCTTCAGTCTGGGATACAGAAGTAAACTTTCTACAATGATTTCAGGCATTAAAGTCAGATCCTGTTGTGATCTATGAACCTGCTGTAAACCAACCATGGAGATTTAGAAAGGCAATGATGATGCTCATTATCATTGTTAGCAGTAGTGGTAGTAGCAGTAGTAATAGAAGTATTGTCAACACTATTTTTTGTTACAAATGTGTTTTTGATATTCCATAAGTCAACGATTTTCTAATTCATACGTATTTTCTTCATAATAAAGATTGGCATGTGAAAACCTTCTAGTATATCTTCCATTTATCTTTAGCAGCTAAAAATAAAGAAATAGTCCATATTAATAAATAACTAATATACTGGATAAACTAATATAGTAATAAACTTGAAACGCTTTGCTTTGTGCTCTCAGCTGGATAAACAGAGAGGCCAGTGTTCTACACGTCAGCCATCTACAACCTGCTACACGTCTGCCATCTTCTGGACAACAGCAGCTAAAAACCTTCTGTAACTTACCACCAGAGAGAGCTTACAGTCAAAATTGTTGATACTGTTGTCTGATATTTCACGAATTTCAGAAATTACCTTTGCTTCAGCGATAAAGTACAGAGAAACAACACTCAGCAAAATGGCTGAAAAAAAAACCCCAATTTATTTACCAGCTTCTGTTCGAGGTGTGTTTTTAAGTCAACAGGTTTTCTGTTCTTTTATTAAGAATAGGGCACCCTGCTGAAATTTCAACTGTCCATGACAAATGTTCATATGCTACACATGTGACTGACACAGACTGGGTTAAAACAAGATGGGAATATTTCTTTAAATTAGACCACGCTGTCTTCAAACAGGACACTAAGAGAAACCTCCAGGTGAGGGCAGTGAGGCTACATGTACCAGTCACAAGCATACCTGTACACATCTGTACATAAACATTCACAAAATGTAGTAACAATAATAATAATCCCCATCATCATAATAATCAATCATAATCATAGAATTGATATAGGGCACTTACATAATTTCAACAAAAGACAACACACAATTATCACAAATCGCCAGTAGATAACACGTGCATGCACGCACAAACAGACAGAAATTTGAAACAAAAACAGTAATAAAATGCAGGCATTTTACTGCAGTAGCATGCATAGTCTCTAACATTTATTTCTGAACAAAACAACAAATAAAAAGCAGTGATTTATTTTTGTCATTAGTGATTAAATATAGCCCAGTTAAAACCTACAGGGATATAAGTCATATCTCAGGATGTGTAAACACTTTTCAGCACATGTTTAAAACCTATCTACATTATGTAGAGTATATTTGTAGCATATTAGTGATCAGAGCCTCATTTCAGGTCGTCCAGCTCAACACCCACCCAAGAGCCTAACTTCTATCCAATAACTTCTATGAGTCACAGCTCAGGAGAGCATCCCTACTGCCCCGGCACTCTCTCCACACACACGTGTGCACTCTCTCACTCTCTCCAGCCCATCCAAAGACTCTGACCCTGGTCTATACATAGCAGGAGCAGAGAGGGAGCGCTGGTAAAGATAGCAGTAGAAATGGGTCTGTCCCTCTTTAGGTCCTGTCAGGGACCGCCAAACCACGCAAATGCAGTCCATTAGTTTTATAGTTGCTGCATTAGTTTTATAGTGTGCATTAAAGCTGGGTGATATATTGTTTGCAGACCAATTCTTAACTACATCACAAGGGTTCACTGATGAGTTTCAATACACTCAAATGTATACTGCAGTTGCAATATGAAGCAATACAACTGCAATGTGGTATTTTGTTCACATCGTGCAGCCTTAACCAGAATACTGAACAACTACTTTAATTCTCCGTAAATGTAAAGGGTAAAGGAGCAATTGGCAGACACCCGTATCCAGAGCGACTTACAATCACTAGTTTCAGGGACGGTCCCCCTGGAGCAATTGAGGGTTAAGTGTCTTGCTCAAGGACACAATGATAGAAAGTGGGGGTTTAAACCTGCGACTGTGTGTTCATCAGGTTCACAGGCAAGTGTTTTACCCACAAAAAAAACCAAACTATATTCCATTTCTGATAGTGACATTTGAATTAGTTTTTTTTTTTTTTTAGAAAACCTTTGAGTTGTATATTTTTTATATTGCTGGGCACGTTAAAGCATTATCACGTTAATGCATTATTTAACGCCGACAATTATTTTATCGCGCGTTAACGCAGTCTTTTTAAATTACTCTTATTTTGAAAGTTCGTTTTTCTGTGCTGACCGCTTCACCTCACTTTAACAGGGACACTCGCTACGGAACGTACTGACTGCTTCTGATGCTCCCTGATAAAAGAAAAATGTTTCTGCTGGTACCTGTTTAGAAAAAAAGAGAACAGATGTATAAATGTGAACTTGCTGTTGCTTGGAAGGTGCCTGATATACTGTTCTGATCGTGGCTCAGGACCATGGGCGCCGGTGTTCTGATGGCTATGCTGCCTTGTCAAAAATGCTACAGTAGCGCAAATCGACAGCACAGTCTATCGATTCATGCTACCCTGCCGAAAAATGATCCTTTTAAGTTTATACGGTTTATAGTCAGTTTATAACACAGATAATGATGAGAAATAAACAAATAATATGCATAATCATTTATTTATTTATAAGCAGGGTTTCGATTCATGCTGCCTTGTCGAAAAATGCTACCTTGAAGCTTATTCAGATTATACAGTCAGTTAATAACTTTGACAATAAAATAGGCAAATATTAGGCTCTAAGTCCCGGCTGTTTTTTTTTTTTCGGGGGGTGGTATAATGGTTATTAAGCTATACTGGTTCTGCTGTTAAAAAGGCCCTTATTTTTTTTAAGTGCTTGCAAACCAAATGTAATTGCACTTTTGTTCATACAGCAGTGCTTTTAAAACAAAAGTGCACAATACACTACTTTTTAATTAATTGTTGAATTTTGTTGCAATACCAAAAATGACGCAATATGACTTCTTCGCTAGTACTTGAGGCCCTCAGGGAATCTATCTTAATGAGCCGGTATATTGTCTTGATTACTCTACTGTAACACACAAACTAAAGTTAATGACTAATCACAGAGTTAAATCAGGAGTGTTTGAGCAGGGAAGTCCCTGGGTTTGACTCTTTCCCTACATGACCAGCATACTTTACACGAGCAGGACACTCTAAAGCATGGGTGTTAAACTTGGTACCATTTGGATCACAGCTCTACAGAGATTATCAGAATTCAACTCATAAATGCACTTAATGAGACATGAAAAGAGAAAAGTCTGCAGAGGTGAATTGCAGAAGGAACTTGATCTGATGATGATATTTATTGTTACTGTCAACGATACATTTAATGACAGCATGTCACAATATGTTTATCTCAACATATCTGCATGTTGTGTGTAGTTAAAGAACATTGACCAACGGCATATTTTGTTATAACCTACATCCTAATTAGTTCAGGTTAACTGGAATTAGTGCAATGCGGCGTGTGAACCAATTTTTAAAAAGTCATTAGCACTTAGAGAATAATAATATGAAAAAACAATAACACCATGACACAAAATACACCAGCTGATAAGTTGATAAGAGCCCATTGGTGCTCTATTTAAACATTACCAGCACCACAGATGACTTGTACTCAGTATTTCACGCACTGCGCTGCACTACATCCAACTTAACATGCATAACTGATGTGGTCATAGTATATTGAGACAGTCATAATTTAGCACAATATTAGATGCTGTCATAGATACTGTCATAAGTACTCATATGTTATTTATAGTACATTTAAGTGACACCACTGCTTATTTGTCTGTTTCAATGTATCAGAAGTCAGGAAAAAAAGCATGTGACCTGTGTATCATAAAAATATCTTGATATATCGTGGCATTTTATTTTTGCCATGTTTCCACACAGCTTTAAGGGCATTTGGGGTGAATTTGCTCCTTGGAAAGACCGGTAAACTGCAGAAATCACCTTCACGTCGCTGCTCCGCTGCCACAGTGGACTCACATTTTCCCAAAGCAGAACTCAGGTGGCTGTGTGCAGTGTGTGACATTATCAGATTACACTAGCTCAGTGAACGCACACTATCAAAGCACCAAAAACAGGTGTCTCATCCCTCCACAGAACAGGTGAGATGTACGCACAAACACACATACACACATTTGCTGAGCTGGACACTATGTAGGACTGGCAGATACGACTATATTGGTCTCATGATAAAATGATCTGTGTCACAATCAGAATACGAGTAATCGTCAAATTAACATGACTAAGAGTTCAATAAACTCATCCATTTTATGCGACCATTAAAGCACTTAATAGCCATCACACTTCTCAGCTACCTAAACCGTGTCAATGCAAGATTGTACTGATATCAAATGTTATAGTGCACTCACAAGTATGTACACAGAATCATGTGTAGAGTCAAGCAAAGCTTACATATTGCACACAAGTGTTAGCTATCAAATATAAAACTCACATTACTTGGTGCTGCCCTCTTAACATTTCAAAGCGCCAGGCTAGAGGTTTTCATGTGTTCAGGAGGTTCATGATTGTCTCATTAAATTATATTTCGCTGCATGAACCCAACAGATGAAAATGCAGCAAATTTATATGGGAAAGTTATTCCACCACTGTGAAAAATGATCATGATCAGAAAAAAATATATAAAAAATGTGTCAATAAATGGTAGTATTTTCAAAACGCTGAACAACTGTGTTTTTCATTAACAAGAAGTACAGAAGCCTTTTAAAACCTATATATCTGGATGAGGCCAAGAGCGTAAAATGTAGGTGTAAACAAACTCAAGGCACATTTAAAGCCGACATAAATCTGATCACTCAAACAGGAGGTGATGAATACTATCCTACAATAAACCGTTTTAACACATGTGCTTCATGACATTCATGACACATAAGGACTGACTAAGCAAATTCTTCTAAACATATTGTTGTAAACACTGACTGTATACATTTGAATAAAACAAAGAAATGAGGAGAGGAGCAGGTGATTGGTTGTTGTATTTGAGATTATTTAAATGCTACCAACCACAAAGTAATTGGAATTCGGTCTATTTGACTGGAGACGCATGAATGCATGCGGCTAAAATCTTGTCAGGATGTGATCAAGATACGAGTCACATGAAGTGCCTATGCACAAGAGTCATTGAGTATCATAAAAACATCTTCATGAATACTGTAAAGTAAAAAAAACAAAAAACAAGTAAACATTACAGTAAAATACTGGCTGCAAATTGAGGAGTTCTCTATTGTAAATTTTACTGTTCTTTATTAGAGTCATTTTTTTCCTAAGACCTCACTATATGTGGCGTTTGCCAGTATTGGCCGTCGCCTACCTGCAGTTAAACACTTATTGCACTGACTGGTTGTACAGAGTTTAACACTGGAAGACTAGTATTGGAGGAGGTTTTTTTTTATTTTTTTTTAGCAACTACAGTATCTCAGAATCATCTCACACTCACGTTATCTCATTCCATGCTGCTCCAGTGGAGCTGCACAGCTCTTTACTGCTCCTCATGCCAAAGGACTGTTTCAGGTAAAGTCCCACCCAAATATTTTGCTCACTTTCACACTTTAGCACTTCAAAGATGTTGTTAGACCAGATTCAGTCATTGTGTTTTCTTTAAAATCAACTGCAGACACGCGTGCACACTCAAACTTTCCGCATGTCAGGAGTGATTCACCCTCTAACTGAACCAATGTTGTTCCAGCAGGGTTTTTTTTTGTTAAATGCACAATTTTATTACTTGACTGGTTCTTGCAGAGTTGCATGACCAAACTCTACGATAAATTAATTTTTAAAAGTGCTCTGCTACCTCCTGAAAAACCTCTCAGACAAACCAGTAACTCCAGTGTACACGAACGTACACACTCACAAAGTGCTAAAGACAAAAGGATATAATTACCAAGTGACAAAACACTCACAATATGTATTAAATAAACACTTCTTCTGTCTAACTTCCCATATTGGTCTTTGTCCTTAATACACTAGTTGTTTATTTCAACAGAGGCTGATTGGCTAACTAAAATAAATTGGCTCCTATGTAACATCCATACATCCAACACACCTCTCAGTCTGTACTTTAGTCTGAGTCCAGGGCACTTCCTAGACAAACTCTAGAAGCGCAAGGTCAGCAGTACACTGCACAGGTGACCGTCGTCCCAACAGGTTCAACATTTATAGACCTTAATTAATTGCTTTACCAATCCATTAAAGGTGCCCCTTATTAGCGAACCTCATGAGACCGCAGGATTTTTATAACCGCTTGATGAAATCTGAACGTGCACATTTTAAAAATATCATACCTTGGGAAATGGCACGGAGCCATGACAGCGCTATGTGGAATATGACTGTGTCAACACGGCAAGAAATGTCTTTGGTGAAAGGTATGATTCATTTCTAAAAGCAGTTCTGAAATCATGTTTGTGCTGAACGGCGCAAACAAAGTTCAGGAGAATAGACTGCAAATACCAATGCTGAAAAATTGCAGGCATCTTCAAAACTTTCTAAATCACTGGAAAAAACACTACAGCACTTCTTGCAAAATGCAGAGTAAAGTGGCCATTTTTGTCACATGTGTACAGACCACAACAAAGCACACAGCATAAACAATGTAAAATTCTCCCTCTGCATTTAACCCATTCACCAAGTGAAGCAGTGGGCAGCCAGTGACGCAGCACCCAGGGAGCAGTGTGTGGGGATGGTATTTTGCTTAAGGGTACCTCAGTGGTGCCACTGGCAGTCCTGGGATTCAAACCCTCGACCTTCCGATCACAGGGGCAGATCCACAACCACCAGCTGCTCTGGACTCTTCTTTACTGGACTCTAAGGGTTAGTTTCCCAGACAGGGATTAAGCCTAGTCCAGGATTATGTAGTGCTGTGAATAGAGATTTTCCATTGAAAAGAAAAGGGTAGTCCAAGACTAGGCTTAATACCTGTCTGGGAAACCGACCCTATAAGAACTAGTCACAAAGGATCCTGGAGAGCAGAATATTTCAAGCTCTTTGTAAATTTGAAATTAAAGGCAACCCTATCCAATTACAAGCAAAAACATAGTGATCATACTGGACGATTGTTAATACTGTCATATCTGCTGAGAAAACCTGGGCTATTCTACAAAACCGGACATCTCAGTAAACCTGGGTAAGGTAAGCCAAAAGTATTGACTGTCTGACAGGAATGACCCATCCCTCATCTTTTCTTCCTGCTGGGCTTTTTAAAGTGCCTGGGATTTCTGCAATGCTGCATTTCTCAATTAGATATACATATTAACCTGAATGTTTACAGACTGTTCACCATTTATGAATAATTTCATCTTTGAGAAGTGACAAACTCATTCAAAGTGGTTTGATGGTAAATGTTTAATTGTAGAGAAATGGACTCTGAATTCTTTGCACGGATGGTGTCAGGACCTGGGAACACTGTTAACAACAAATGTATTTTACAGTTAATTTAATATTAAGTAAATCACAATTTACTGTCCAAAACCTCCAGCAAGTCTATATGCGTTTTTAGATGTGATCCAGTTTACTTTTAGAGGTGATAAAGGTTGCTAGTGCTAAATATGTAAGAAAAAAACTTTCTTTGGAACTATGTTATGACGTGCATGTACCTTTCTGTAATGATGGACTTAAAATATCTTTTAAGTAAAAATACATTCAAAGTGTCAGGCATCAGACATCCAGAATCGGTGCATTGCAATCACTCTGTGTGAGGGAGCTTTTAGAGGCTCTAAACTTTTCAGACGTCTGGTTCCCATCACCAGAACAGTGAACACTTCTGACTTAGTGTATTCCTCCAAAACAGCAGATTTCAAACCAGACCTCTGCATGACTTTACTTCCATCTTATAATCGTCTAATAATGCAGAAGCTTCCAAATTCAGTTATGGAATCTTTATGGAATGGAAAGTTTAAAGAACCATGATTGGAAATCTGTAATCGTGGAGAACCTTAAAGAAGGCGCGCGTGCGCGCGCGCGCAAACACACACACATATATATATATATATACACATACATATATACATATACATAGACATATATATATAAATACATACATACATATATATATATATATACACACATATATATATATACACATATATATATATATACACATATATATATATATACACATATATACATACACATATATATATATATATACACACACACACACACACTCACACTCACTCACTTTCTCCTGAAGAGCCCTGTGAAGCTCCTGGTGCTGAGTGTGCTGGGCTGAGCGGCGGGTGCTGTGGAGTCTGAGCCCGAGGAGGAGTCTGAGCCCGGAGCGGCCGGCAGGGTCTCCAGGGGTCCGGGCAGTGCGCCCCCTTCTCCTCCTACACCCCGTCCCTCCATCACCAACTCTCACACACGAATATACACTCAGCCGAGTGCACGGAGGGATATTCCATCACACACGAAGTCTTACAGAGAGAGAGGGGGGAGGGAGGGAGAGGGAGAGAGAGAGAGAGAGAGAGAAAGAGAGAGAGAGAGAGAGAGGAGAACAAAAAATCTGAACGGACAGGAAACGAAGACTTCCTTCTACCGGAGAGCAAATCTGAGATGTCTGGTGAACAGGAGCCTGGTGTGGTGGACATGCACGGTGCTGAGGCTCATTCCTCAGAGCAGTCCGACCAGTCACTCACAGCCTACCCCAGTGTATGAGAGTGTGTGTGAAACTCTTGCAGTAAACTTTTCCTTCTCCTCCTCCATTCTGATGACTTCCTACCCCTTTCTTCCACCACCCACTGGCGAGCACCTCCACGTTGTCTTCACTGTTTTTCTCTCCTTTTCCTCGTCCTTCTCTTTCTTTCTCTTTCTCTCCTCTGACACTCACAGTCAGGTCCAGGAAGTGTCAAGCAGGAGTGTTTCTCGTGCCAGTAGTTCTGCTTTGCCCTCGGTCAGAGTCCTTCTCGACTCTTCCCCCTTTTCTGGTGTTTCCTGACTAACTGGCTCTCTCACACAGAAACACACTTTTATCAGCTCACCTCTCCCCGGGCCCGGCCCCTCCTCAGCCCGCCTTTCATTGGCCCGCACCGGGACGACCCTCTGTCTCCACCTCGTGGAGATGCACTCAAGTTCTTAGAGCTGTGCAACATCTACCTGAACCTGCCACTGAGGTTTATAAAAGCTTATTCCAACAACAGACACTGTATGCTGATGGGAAATGGCATCAAGATGGACCAAAGCAGCCTTTATGACAATGGCAATGTTGCTTGTCGGAATAAAGGTTCAAGTCGGTCATGTTCAAGGGCTCATGTCACCTTGTGAATTTTGCCCTTCACAAACAGGTTACCATTAAATATAACAGATGTCAGGATAACTAAGTGTAGTTAAGTACACTTGATTTCTATTTAATTTGACTACCTGGGTACAACACAGAACATTTAAAATATACAAAAAAGACTATAGTATAGGAATAAAGTATAGTAGTGGAATATACCACAAATATTTATTGTTGTTATGGCTTATTTCTACTTCAGGCCCTAATTTTTGTCTGTGCTGTAAATGAGGGTCACCTTCAAATGTTCTCTCCGTTTAAGTAAAGACTGGTTGCTTTTTTGATAATATGATTTAGCTAAGTCACTTGAGCTAAATCACCTCCTTCAGACTAATGTGTCAATATTTTCATTGTCACCCTCTATGTATACACCATGAAGGCCCAAAAAAATATTTTTGTTTTATTTCATTTGTGCACCCCAGTTTTATTCTGAGTCTTTCCCCTCATTGGCCCGGATCAGGGTGGGTAAGCACTACGGCTGCAGTGATGCTCTGCAGCCTCTGCAGTGGCCAAGCTCCCTCCCACTCAGCTTTACATAAAGCCGGGTGGACACAAACCCACGCTGCACACGTTACACATCCATGGGCTGCTTTTAGAACACACGCCGCAGCCAGCCACAGGTTCACACATGGGCTGGACACCCCCTCTCCCCACACACAAACACACACACACACACACACACCTACCTAAGGTGTCCATCAGTTCAGTAACAGTTCAGTGAAACTGCTGCTGACATGTCAGTTTAATACATTAGAGATTAAACTTTGGCATTTAGGTTTAAATGAATATAAAGGTCAGAACGCACTGATTGGACAAACACTGGTTGGTGTTGGCTTTCTACAATGTACTCTTCTCATTGCCTGTAGATCATATTCGGTTCTTTTTTTTCTCTCCCACCTGTGTGCTCTGGCCTTAACTTAACCAGGCTTTTGAGCCATAAATTCCAAGGCTTTTTATATCCTAAGACGTATTACTTAGTAATTACGTGGAAATGTATGCAAACTCTTTTTGGTGATAGCAGTGGCTGTCAAATGAGTCCCCGGGTGGTCCATATTTTTATGTTCCAATCTAACTCTCAACAGGACTAGAGGAGAAATGTGGACAGTCTGAGAACCCTTGAACTACAGGAGCATGGAATAGCAGCTTGGGTGGTCACTAGGTCAAAGGCCAATCAACGATTGGAGTGTGTCACTGGGAATCAATTCACCACAAGAACAATTCTGGAGCAAAACAATATTTGGACTGAATGAAGAATAAAAAAATTGTACCATAATTAAATAGCTCTTTATTGCCACAGAACATTATGAAGCATAATCTAACAACATGTCTGGTAAAAGAATGCCATCAAAGGCCGTGAAATGAAATAACAGTGAAGAACCTGCTGAGTCATCTATGCGACAGCTTTTCACACGGACTTGAATGTGTGTGAGGTGAGTGTCAATTCAACGGTGTCCTGGTTTGAACGCTTTGCGTGGTGTGAGCGTGCAGCTGTGCAGTACACTACAAAAGTGCACTTCTTCTGCACCATGTGCGGCTGATATTCATGAGCTCATGGATATAATCCCCTCCTACACAGCGCATGCTGTTAGATAACATATTGAGCTGTTCAGGTAGAAAAGGACAGCGAGAGGGAGTGTGTAAGAAAGTGAGTGCACGGGGGTAGACAGAAAGGTAAAAGAAAGAAAAACAGAGTTTAAAAAAATCATGATAGCACGAAGGATAGACATGAAAAGCAAAGAGGAAAAGAAAGAAAACCAAGAGGGAGTAAAGTTAAGATTTTTTTGCCTTTCTAAACTCTCAGCTGTGTCTATAAAGAACAAACACTTCCACAGCATGACTGTGGAGACAGCAGCTCAATACAACACACTGCAGCAATTACCCACAGTGCCACACTGCAGGAGTATGTCTATAATGAAAATATATCAAATCTTCTTTGACTCACTTGTTGAAAATATCCATGATTAATCCCAGCTTTCATTTTGTTAAGTGAATACGCAGATGTGACAGAGGATGAGGAACATCTTGTCAAGTAATGTGATTGGAGCTGTTTCGGCCCAGGCTTGAGATTAAAATGAGGCGACACCTCTCAGCACAGCGTCCGTTTGCGTTCACTTATTCATTTTAGCCAAGCGTGGCTGAGCTTTTGGCTGTTCATTTCAAATGAGCTTGTCGCTGCTGGCAGCCCCATATCATCAGAGTCACTGAAACTGATGTGGTGTGGAGAGACAAGGCTGCGGCCCAAGCCCAGAAGTGAGATGAGCCTCACATCACTAAACACATGCCTAGCCCAGGCGCCTCAAAGCCAACACTGTTACACAAATAAGCAATAAAAAGATTTCAAAGGTGTGGACTACATAAAGTACTTGATATGGAGAGGTTTGGGACCTCGTGAGCCAGTTAGTTAAACCAATAGTTTGATTAAAAATCAAATGTATAGAATTTACTCTAAGACATGCACAAACAGTCAAGATATGTTTGATGTCTTAAGTTTGTTTCTTTCGAATTGCACTGGAGTTATGAGGCTAATTTAGTTATATAGTGGAATAATGAAAGCAGAATCTTCAGTAATTAGCATGCTGCAAGCTGTCTGTCCAAAACATCACACTACTGTTTCAAACTACATGGATTTCCAGATGAAAATTGCTCTTAGGTAATTTCTGACACTGTATAGGATCCTGACAGCATAATACACTTTTCAGGGCATTCAAAGAAGAAATATTATTAGAAAATGCTTGGTGTGGAAATCAGTGATTCCTCAAACTGATTCGAAATAGATCTTGGTTGACAAGAGTGCATTCTGCAGATTTCAAGTATTAATTTGTAAATGAAGTCAATCAAATGATGTGCTTGAGGTAAAATGCAACAGTCTAGAGCATCTGGAGGCCCAGTGACCACTACATTTTGTTAATTTCCAAACACACTCATTAAACTTGACAATTAACAGATGAGTTGAGGTGTGCCACCATCCTAGAGAAACATATGGTGCCAGAATTGTTCACAGTTTGGAAGCATATGAGGCATTTAATGCAATTAATAGGTTTATTATATGAAGTTGCTTTACAGTATGTCTGAGATACTGTTTTGGTTTTAAACGTATTTTTGAAAAAATTGCAGGCTGTAGTAAGAAACAAGGACACACAGACTCAGTGAAATGGACCACAGCTCTAATGAAGCATATTAAATATTAGGCAAAGATAACCCAAGTAAACACAAAATGCAGTTTTTAAGTGATGATTTTATTTATTAAGGAAAATAACTATCCAAACCTACATGGCCCTATGTGAAAAAGTAATTGCCCACTCTTGTAAAATCATGAAGTAACTTTGGTTAATCATATTGTTTGGAAGGCTGAGTACAATTCCACTAGCCACACCCAGACCTGCTGAATCCAGAGATCACTCTAAAAGTAGACTAAAAGATCCCAGAAAAGGAGAGACATCATGCAGCGATCTAAAGAATTTCAGGAACAGATGAGAAACAAAGTAATTGACATCTATCAGTCTGGAAAAGTATACAAAGCCATGTCTAAAGCTCTGGGACTCCAGCGAACCACAGTGAGGGCCATTGTTCACAAATGGGGGGGTGGTGGTCTAGTGGGTAGGATACTTGCCTCTGGATTGAGAGGTCATGGGTTTGAATCCCACCTTCAGCAAAACCACCACTGGGTTCCTGAGCAAGACCCTTAACTCCCAGTTGCTCCAGGGAGACTGTCCCCTGTAGTTAGGGAATCTAATGGAAGTCGCTTTGGATAAAAGCATCTGCTAAATGCTGTAAATGTCATTACAGTCCCTGCTGGTGGAATCATCAGGCGTCTCAATACTTTTGTCCATATAGTGTACCAGTATTGTCACTTTTCTGAAATTAAAAAGTGTAAAGTCTGTAAATACTGTAGAATAGTGGCCCTTAAAAAACACATCGGAAAAAACATCAACCATTTTAATCTTTAACAGTTAAAATAATGAGATTTTTGTTGGATTACATGAAGACCTCGATTCATCAGAACACCCAGTAACTCACCTGGAGCTGTGATTGGTCGCCCTGTCAGAAACACTGTGATTGGCTACTGATTAATTTGCATATGAAGTCTTTTGTGATGTCAGTATTACAGAGACTGATACTGTGATAACGATCAACAGAGGACATATTGTGCAGATCTATATAAGCAGAAGAGAAAGAAGAGTTTGAGGCATTGTCACGTTTTCAAAGCTTTGAAAGGGTCGTATCAAATAAATAAACAAACAAATAAATAAATAATGAGTTAACAAATCAGAAGAGTTTCACTCTTGACTTTCTGCAATGGCATTATGGGTAATATGTGTTGTGGATATAATAATTCAAGATGTTAAAAACATATATCAAATTAGTTAATGAATGTTTGAAAATATTATTATTATTTTAACTGCTAAAATCAGCAAGATTCTCCTGCACCTTCTTTTAAACATTTGCAATTCAACTGCAATTTCAGTTTTCACTTATTGGTTTTCTTTGTATTCTTTTATTTCTTCCATTATTTTATTCAGTTTTGTTCAATTTTATTTCATTTTTTTATTCTATATCTTTAAATCACATTGAATGACCTTTTGTGTATGATACTATGCTATATAAATACGCTTGAACTTAACCTAATAATAATAATAATAATACAGTGGTGCACCTACAGTGGTGTTCATGTGCTTTATTATACAGCAGGACTGATAAATCAGGCTCAGTTTTCACCTTTACAAGTACATGAAACGACATCTGATCATCACATATTTTAATATCTAACGTGATGCATTGGCTCACAGTTCATTAAAAAAATAAATCCAGTCATTTCTGTGTTCAGTGACTATCTCTGTCTTGTCATATCAACGTACCCTCCAACTAATCCAGAAATGTTTACAGTACTGTGAAAAAGTCTTAGACCCCTGTACTAATTATTCAAAGCCAGTGAGGAACATTAGAATAAATACAAACAAACTAGAAAGCAGTAAAAGTATCAGGATCTGTTCTGTGTGTAAAAGTAGTTGATACTGTGTGAGCTGGTGAGGAGAACACAGGTTCGGTTCCAGATTCCTCCTCGG
>JBBJLS010000128.1:15294935-15305952 GCA_037577275.1 Bryconaethiops microstoma
ACAAGCACCTCATTCTGCTTTATGAGGTACTGATTAGTGACCACCTGAATCACATCTTATTTAATGAGGAAAAGTATGAAACCACTGCTGTAATCGACACTCTCCTCTCGCAACGTGACCAGTTGGACGGCAAAACACTACTAGAACTACGCCAAAGGTAATTACTGCCATTTTGTTTAAGAGTGAACAAGAGATTTTTCTTTGAATTATTCCAGTTCTGTAAACGCCGCATCATTTCTCTTATTTTGATGTATTTGTCATTTCCGTTAATATTGTGCTTTAAAGGACAATATTTTTATTTGGAAATTAAGAGCAATATTGTCAGCAGTTCTTAAAAACTAAGGCAAAGCTATTCAGTTCCAATACTCGCACCCATAAAAGAGCTTTTTTTTTTCTTCCAGAGCTGTGCATAGATTCATACATACATACATTCTTTCATTCATTTTTTTTACGTCCCATTTGGTCCTCAATTCAGCTCAATTCAGTCTATACCCATTAGTTAGGTTTCCCCATATCACATGGTCCTACCAACAAAGGGAGGGTAAAGGCTAGCACATGCAAGTCATGTGAAGGCTGCCACTAATGTAATGCCATTGGACAGTTCAACATGCTTGAAAAGAGAACACTAATTCCTAATGTTATGACAACTAAGACACTCCCCAAGTACTCCCCAAGAGATCGGGAGAGAGGGAGGTCCATCTGACCCACTGAGAGACAGCAAAGTTGACTACACTGTCTTGGACTGCTGGTTATAGATTGCCAGGGAAGTTGCAAGCCAGTGTTCAGACAGTTGCACCACTTGGGAGCCTCTTCATATATCATGTAGCACTCAAACATATTTCTTTTTTCAGTAATGTTCAAACACATATCTCTCTTAATAAGAGTTTGTAGTAAAATCACATTTCAGAGCACAAGAGTCTTTAAAACCTTTTCAGGAAACTGGTGAATGAAGGTTAGAGCACAGGTTGCAGGACACCAACATTGTGTGTGGTTTGAGACTGTATTCTTCCTTTTGCCTCTGGATATAAACTCTGGATATTATTCTATACAGATGTAATCTGCAGTGGTTGCAAGGATTTTTCTTTTTTTTTTTGCAGCCTCTTGGCCAATTCTACAATTAACACTGCAGACAATATAATTAAACTTTTAGGCCACAGTACAATGATGTATAATAGCTCTGTTTATAACACCGGTTTTGAATGCAGCATAAAAGATCAAGCTTTTTAAAGACATTCGGATTTTGACATTCTCAGACATGAGGCCACTGTGACATACACTCGGAAAGAGTGGTTTGGGAAATGATAAACAAATCGTTAGTGACTGTATTATTATGACCATTATTATGACCGGATGTCATTTACTTATTTATCTATTTTTCCATGGGCTGTAACTATGCAATTAAGTCCGGCATGTAATTTCTGGTCCACCTTTTTTCATGTTTAAGACTTGTCCTCTTCATTACTGTATCTACTAACCTGCTGACATCATGACCTACTGTACCCCACAGCCAAACACTGAAAAATTCAACACCTCATTTAACACCCACCTACTCTTTCCCTCAGGCAAAATAAGGCCGTCCAGAAAGGAAAGAGAATGGAACGCAGAATGGCAAAACAAATAAAAGAATAATCTAGAGACCACTTCAATGTTTAATGGCTTTTCTGTCATTTACGTCCTTAGGACTTCAGTAATGACTATCTATAGATCAAGCTGTCGTCAGCTGTTAGGACCAATTCCTCTCACACAGCCTCTAGCCATTACGGCCACACACACACACACACAAAATCAAGGGTCGTTCAAAAAACTGATCAGCTGTTCTTAATTTGGCTCTCAGTAGTAGATGTCAAATAACAAAATTGACTAGTTTTTGTTATGTTGAAACACGGGAAAAATCTGAAGCAGATGGAAATTCAGATGATGTCAAATAAACTGCCCATAAAACATTTTTGAACTTAATACCACAAAATTCTAGCTATAAAGACACTTATGGCACTTTTCCACAGGTATACAAGAAGCGGGCTGTACCTAAACCCCCTGTATCTTTGATTTTCCAGTGTATCTTATCCTGGTAACGGTGCTGCTGATGCATTGCTGACATCTGTCCCACAGTTTATGGCCAGTCAACCCAAAACCGTGTTCATGGAGTCAAACCAGTCAAAGTTTTTCTGTCAGAGCTTTTGATATTGTGGTCTTTTATTATTGTGAGTCTTTTATTATTTTTATTATGTTTGAGTTTTTAAGTTTTTCTCAAACATATTAGCATTGGCCTGGTGCACAGTCGCGTTTCTCACGGCGTTAAAGATAAAGGTGTTAGCGTCATAGAAAACTTCCACTGAAATTTCTCTTCAGCCCAAATTTCTTCGACTTCACAGTTGTGAGTTTGTACATCTATTGTTTTTTGCGCAGGCATTAAAAACAATGGCCTCTTTCCATGTTGTGATGACACATTTTGACCAGTCAGAAAGCAGTGACACAGTAAGCTCAACTGCGGCCTGCTTATGGCTCTGCGAACACCAGGGGTACGGCTGCGTTTATTTATAATAGAAAAACATTTGTTCATGGCACGGTTCCTTGTGTCAGTGGAAAAGTGCCATTTGACAGAGAGATTTTCAGGACACTTACATGCCACCTCCAGCGAGGCGTTGTGGCTGACCGCTTCTCCCAGGTAGTTCCTGGCCACACACACATAGCTGCCGTCGTCCGGTTTGCTGCGGCGGCCGTGCACGATGCGCAGGAAGAAGAGTGAGCCGCTGGGCAGGAGCATTCGGTGCGAGCGCGGATTGTCCCTGTCTGTCTCCACACGCTCACCGTCCTTGTACCACTCCATAGTTGGGGACGGCCTCCCCTCTGCTTTACAGTTCAGAGTGGCTGGCTCACCCTTCGACACGATCAGGTCTGAGGGGTGCTCCATGATCCGAGGGGGGAAGTCCTCCTGACGAATACGGGATGCTAGAAGTGAGAAAAAGAGAAACTCTTGTTCAGTTTTGTTTAAAACGTTGAAAATAATTCCATTAACCTATTATATCTCACATCTCACCAGTGACACATTCCAAGATGTTGCCTCCCCCTCCTTTAACTTGTACACAAAGTAGTAAGGGTTCGTCTATGTCCACGTTGCCCACAGTAAATGGATCGTCATGTGAAACTTTATAATATTGTCATTATATCAAAAGCACCAAGCTGCCTTTGATGTGTGACGCAACATGATAATGTCTGTGCGTTAAGCGCCTAGTGTTTAATTTGAGTAACAATAAAAAGGTCAGTGTAGTAGTGGGTAGCATTCCGCTTTCAGTATGCCATTTAAAATTTGTCCTAAGTTTTGTAAATACCACAATACCAATATGCCACAAATAAATAAAGAATTTGAGTTTGAGACTTTTGGACGTATCTCAAACATTTACATTTATGGCATTTGGCAGACATGGGTGCTTTTTCATCTTCAAAAAAAAAACATGCCCCTCAAACTAGTAAACCCAGATGTCATGGCTGTGGATGCTCGGGGAGTGAGGCGAGGCGCAAGACACAGGTTCCAGGGAAGGTTTTTTATTATTAAGGACACAGACTCTACCCAAACCAAACCAAAAAGGCACAAGGGCCTAACAGAAATACACTAAACAGAAGACACATAAGGATGAGGTCACATGCAGGAATGTGTGAGGGATGACCAGCAAATTAACACATGAACTCTTGCAACTTAAATACAAAACACACTTAGACAAGAACCAATCTTAAAACACAATCACTCGACATAATCACTTAAACAAAACACAGTACAGCTGACACAGTGACTTTAGACAAAAACATACACCTGATTCAAAATATGAGTCCCATAATAAATCCCAAACAATAGCGGCCTCTACCGGCCACTGGCTGAGACATAATACCAAACTTAAATGAAGAGCTGATTCTTTCAGAGCTGACGTTAATACTAGGCTCCTGTCAGATTACACTGAGACTAGACGGAAGATTTTATTTGATGTTAGTTGTGAGGTTTGTGTTAGTTAAGTTGGTTCAGGGTATAAACACATGGTTGTTATATTAGGCGCTCATTGAAGAAGTGGGTCTTCAATTGCTGCTTGAAGACAGCAAGGATCTCAGCAGCTACACTAAAACACGAAAACACACGCGATTAGCATTTTCACACGGCTCTGTATATGACTGTAAAACCAAATGCTGGGTCAAAATAACAACCGCAATAACAGTTCATTTATCCTTTAATGATGGAGTAGGTTTTACCCAGTCTAAGAGAACTTCAGCACACTTTGGTTTGTCTTTGAATAATAGTTTGCATCTGTATTTTTAATGTTCTGGGTCCCTTTAAGCCCTTCAAATGTTTTTTTTTTGTTTGTTTTTTTCAGTTGATTTCTATTTAGAAAAAGTCCATTCACAACACAAAACCATCAGATTTTATCCACCAGTTTTAAATTACAGTAACCCCCCGGTTTTACGAGGATCAGGATTCGCAGATTCAGTCACACGCAGATTTTTTCGGAGAACCTAACCGATAGTTTTACACAGAAAACGCCACAATAACATGGAACCTGCAAACATTCTCCGCATTTATTTTTGCTTTTTTCGTGGCAATTTGTTTTTTTACGCATTTTTAATTTACAAATTTTGTAACATGAATATAAACATAAATTCAGCTACATTTCCATTTAAAATATAACTGTATAAATGTATTTGTACTGTCGTGAGAACACAAAGAAAACGCTTTTGGGATGGTTAAATGGTTAAATATGCTGTAGTCAGAGCAGGGGTAGTCAAACAGCCTGGACTTTCTTCACCAGCTACACAGAGGTCTGCGTCTCGGCCGAGAAAGAAAGGCCGACGGCCGCCGTGCAGCAGACAGCTGTTCTTTTCCAGAATGCATAGCTTGCCAGTGCACCCCTGATTCATCTTGAGTGTTTCTCTTGTTTTTCATTTTGTTCTTGGTGAACCCCAAGTTTTATTACTATAAACTGAATTAAAAGAGGCTGTTGAGCTCAGTCGCCATCCAATGTCTGCTTTAACCGGCGGGACCCTACAATACAGTACTCCTCCTGAAGAACCCTGAATAAGACACGCCGCTAATGAACAGTTAACTGTAAAAATTATTGGTGATTACCTGTACATTTTACTGTATTTTTATTATTAAAATTTCCACAAATTTATTACTGTATTTACCTGCTTACATCAAAGAAAACGACAGCGCATACCAAAGAAAATGCCCATGCATGAATTACAGTACAGTCTGTATGGGCTTACCTTTTATATTTTCGTTAAGGGTAATGTATTAAACTGAGTTAAAAATGAAATTAAAGTGTTTTGGGAGCGTATTTGGGGTGGTTGTTTTTTTTGTTTGTTTGTTTGTTTTTTGCTCTTGGAACGTAACCCCAGCCAAAAGCGGGGGATTACTGTATAGAAAATATATATTCCAGCGATAGCATCTGTTGCATGTATGAAAGGTAGATGCAAAATTCAAATTTCTGCCCTCTTAATCACCCCTATCCCTCTTGACCCCTCCCCTGTCATTCTTACTGTTTTTTCTTCTTGCACTATAGAAGACTCTGACAGTCACACCGGTCCTAACCGCGAAGACTCTACCTCTAGTGCTAAAAGCTGCCACCTCCACCATACCTGCTTCCATGGCAACGCCACGCCCTACTGTCGCCATGGTCACTGCCATCAGCAATCCCCCCAGGCCTGCTACAAACCCCGACTCCCAAAGTACACCAATCAACCTTCAGGTGGCCAGCAAAGTAACCAGTCAAGACCCAGAGGCTGCAGCACGGGTCGTGTCTAAGAACGTTATTGTAGTGAGTGCAAATTGCTACCTCAAATCTTTTTCTTGTTTTCTCTGTTTAAACTCTTTAAATTAGGACTTCTATGTTTACCACATAACCCTGACTCAGAGTGCTTATCTAGTAACAGCTTCATCCTGTCCATATAACAATGGATCATTTCATGCTTAATTAGGATAATAAAAGATGTTGCCCTTACTCTGAGGCTGTGTACACATACAGCCGTTACCCACCTAAGTGCAAATAAACAAGCACGCTCAGTGACAAGTTTCAGTCTAATTTATGTCCTTTTTATTAATTTATTTTGCATAGACTTCTGTGTGAGTCATTATTCAGCTTCAGTGATCAGATGCTTGGATTAATTGTGGATAGAAAAGAATGTTTGTCTGAGATGACATCCTCTGTGATGATGTGCTAGGTTGTGGTGTTTGGTGGCATTCATCTGTGATTTAAAACCAAGAGGCAAAAGAAAAGAAAACCTGTGCTAACGTTTATCTAGACTGAATACTACTTATAGTAGTTCTTTCATTCTTTTATTCTTTTGTTCTGCCATGGATTTAATTGACAGTAATTTTTCCAAACAACAGTAAAAAGCTGCTTAGCATTTTGGTTGCAAATAAAGCACTGGTTTTGTCACAGGTGCAGGCCAGCACCACCTCGGCTCAGCCTATCAAAGTTCCCCAGTTTGTCCCTCCTCCTAGACTGACGCCTCGACCCACCTTTCTGCCACAGGTGCGTCTCTGTAAGACCCACCCTCTCACACTGTGTGCAGTATAACACAGATACCACTAGAGGGACCTCAAGGACACAGAATAGGTTTAGACTTGGAGAAAGTGCACAGTTGTCAACATGCTGCACACAAGGAATTCACTAAACACAAGGTCTAAGTTATCAGCAAATGTCAGTCTACACCAAAACACTTTTCACCCACATTGACCAAAACATGTTTTTTGAGTGTTCTCTGCATACTGAGTTCTGTGAGAATTCTTAGTTTATGGTTTCATTAGCTGAATTATATTATATTTGCATCCCTTTTCACACCAGCAGGTCTTTTTTTTTGTGTAAGACCTCATAGGCTTCAGATTAGGCGTGGACTTGCTCATGTAGCAAAGTCTCTTATCCGTGTTCATTTGCATTATTTTCCAACCCAACTCTTGGCTGGCTTTATGTACTGTTTGCATTTGTCAGCTGTTTTCTGCTACTTGTCTATGTGTCAGTGTGTTATGGTGTGCTTGTACCCCGTAAAGATGTTTCTTTTGCAGCATTTCCAGTGCTTTACTTATCTATTTGTGATACCCAGTTGTTTGCACCTCTCCCCTTCAGGCTGGTTTGACGTTTTCTTTTTCCCTTTCAGCAAGTTTTATTGTGCTTTGGCTGGCCCTTTCATTGATCTTTACTGTATTAAAAGAAATGATGACTTAACTTCATGAAGCTCATGTAATGTAATGTCACTGGGAGCTCTGTAGTCTAGCCATTTTAGCATGGTAGAAGACAAGCTTCTCTTTGAAAATAAGTGTTTGTTAATAGATTATAATTGCCAGTGATTTTACTATTATATTTCAAAGGCTAGGGTTTGAATGTGTCCAGTTAAAATAGTCAATGTTTGTTTTGGTATTAAATAACAATGCTATGATACCAAAATTGCCTGGAATTATTGGCTGAGATGAGAGTGCTGTCTACGGCTACATGCATCTGCCTTCTTGTGCCAGGCATTTAGCACAGCATGAGAGATTTGTTTAATCTAGCTCATTGATATGACTTTTTCTGTCAGGCACCTCTAGAGCTTGTCCTTGCCCATGATCAGAAAAGGTTTTGTGACCATGCTTACTGGTTACTGATCAAATCAGAGTTTTCATTGGCATTACTTGGGGTCTTTAGGAGCCCATTAACATGTTGGCATGATTTCTTAAGGGCATGTAATTTGCTCTCTAACAGAACTTACTGACAGTAAAAAAAAAGAACGGTGGTTGCATTTAATTGTGCCACAACTAACAGGCTTATTTCTCTTCATTTCTCAGGTGCGTCCAAAACCTGCTGCCAACAATGTGCCCATTGCCCCAGCTCCCCCTCCCCCTATGGTGGCAGCTCCACAGCTGCTCCAGCGACCTGTCATGCTCACCACCAAGTTGACCTCAGCGCTGCCCGCTTCAGCTGGCCCTATTCACCAGGTGCGCATTGTCAACGGCCAGACGTGCCAGACCATTCCCAAAACCACCACAGCCACCATGGGAGCCACCACAGCCCAGCTGACAGGCATCGTGATCAGTGGCCCCGTGCAGACGTTACAGATCAGCAGCATAAACACAGACATAAAGGTGGGTCAAGCTCAGGCATTTTAATGGTGAAACAACATTAAACTTTAGTTAAAGGCCAAAGAAACCAGCCTATTATTAAATAACTGCTATATATTATTTGGTAGCTTCTATTAGTTATGTCGTATTAAGAGTTAGGAACTTGGGTATAAGTCGTATTCAGGCCATGATTTTTGAAACTGTAACTTTATTATATTAGTATTGACCTAGATAATCCCAGCATGTACAACCTCATTTTTCATTTGCCCTGTCAGACTGTGAAATCTCAGGGGGGTCCAGAGCAGGTGCCTACGAGCACCCCATCTTCATTGCCTGCTCCTGCTCCTAAGGTTAAACGAGAGGAGAGTCCACAGGTAGAGTGTTTTTGTATTAGCATGAACATGACTGAACATGACTGAACTTATTTTGTTGATCTCAACAACATACAAATTCTCCAATTATATAAGTGACTGCCATTCAGCATGCACTTACAGAGAAGTAACCTTAATATAAAGTGATTTATGAAAGTTGCTTTTTTTTGTTGTTGTCATTTGTTTGTCTTTTAAGAAAATGTCTTAAAAACAAAGAGCAGTAAACATATAGTACAGGACACTTACCCTACATTATAAGTTTTAAAAAGGAAAAGGTCCTTCATTTGGATTAATCTATCATTCCATGTATGAAGAGTTCTATCTGCGTCAAGAATTCTTGCTGATTGTAGTTACTGATTTTTGTCCAGTAGTGTCTGAAGCCATTGATGTATGGAGATATAATGTTGGGGTAACCAATGATGAATAATGACCAGCCTTCATTAAGCCAGACATATTTCTGAACGTTTCTGATATATTTGCCCTATTTAGAAACTTGCCTTCATGGTGTCTCTTGGGTTGGTAACACACGACCATCTTGAAGGTAAGTCATTATAGATTACTCACTTTGTGATCTGTTACTTAAACAGAAGTCAACTCAAAGCTGTGTTTTCTGCAATGGTTTTCTATTACAGAGATTCAGAGCAGAAGACAGGAACGGAAAAGGAGAACAACAGCCAACCCTGTGTACAGTGGAGCAGTGTTTGAGCCAGAGGTGCTTCTTTTTTTTTTTTTTTTTAATAAACTTTTCCACATCATTTTCACTTTTTTGAGCCAATGGTGTTGTTTCATACATTGGTATAAGCATATGAGATAAAAACTGTTATTTTCCATTACATAAGATAAGATAAACCCTTCTTTGTCCCACAAGTGGAAATTTGCGTTATGGCAGAAAGTGGACAGAACAAAGCAGCAAACAATAGATTAAAAACTATACAACAAAACAAGATACAATGAAAAAGTACACTTTATAACTAATACAAAATATATAAATGGAGACATTTGTATATGTGTATGTAAATATGTGTATATATAACCTATATATGTATGTGTATATATACATAGTGGAAATGTAACATTTTTTATATATATATTTATATATATATATATATATATATAGCGCACAAACAGTTAGGGATATTTGCCTTTCGAATTTAAGGAAAATGTAAAAGGTTTACACTACAGTGATATCATGAAAGTAGGGCAGTTAAGTAGAATCATGCAATGGTTATTTCCTCATCTCAAACAATTTATTGAATCAAAAGCCAACAACAGAGGTGAGTATACCATAACAAGAAATGTCAGTGACTCAGTAATGTGTCGTACCCTTGAGCATTAATTAAAGCTTGACAATGACGTCTCATTATTGGCTGTTGAGGCATGGCATCCCACTCTTCTTGAAGGGCGGCCCTCAGGTCATTGAGGTTCTGGGGTACAGAATTACTAGCCTCTACACGGCGACTCAGCTGACCCCATAGGTTTTCTATGGGATTCAGGTCTGGAGAAAGTGTAGACCACTCCATTCGAGGTACCCCAGTCTCCAGCAGCCGTCCCCTAATGATGGGACCTCCATGAGCTGGAGCATTGCCGTCCATGAAGATGAAATTAGGCCTGTGTTGTTCATGCAGGGGCACAATGACTGGATTAATGATGTTATTTAGGTAGTATGGGCTTGTCACTGTACCATTCACAAAGTGTAGGGCAGTTCTGTATTGACTAGACACACCTGCCAACACTAACCAAAGGGTCGTCTAGTGACAACAGTGCCTGATGCATAGCGCTCTCCTTGACGTCTCCAGCATTGTTGGCAGCTATCATTACTGCTCAACGTGAATCGACTTTCAATGGAAAACACCACTGAGGCACACCGGTTCCTCATCCAGCGTAAATGCTCACTTTGTCTGGTGGTGTGGTCAGGTGCCCTTGCAGGTCGTCTAGCACGCAGACGACGCTGATGTAAACGGTTTCGAATGGTCTGACGTGACACTCGACTCTCTTAAATGTGCCTGAAGTTGAGTGGCATTCATCGTCCGGTTCCGCAGGGCACTGTTCACAATGGAGCGGTCATCAGTGTGGGATGTGGCCAAAGGACGTCCACTTCTATTTCTTTCTGTGACTCTTCCAGTCTCTGTGTATCTCTGTTGCAACCTGCTGATGACACTCTGAGACTCTAAGCTCAGTGGACACTTGCGTCTGAGAACATCCTGTTTGAAGCCTGTCCTCAAAATGTGAACAGCATGTGTGAAGAGGACTGTTTAAATACTAATTCTGACAGAACCAGGAAATGTATTGGTCGATTCATGCAACCTGTTGTGAATTTTTACTGAAACATTGAACAGTTGGACATGTGCATTCAAACGTTTAGGGAAAGTCACATTAAGTTCACCTGTAAAGGTTATAGTGCATTTTAGGTTCATCCTGACATTTCACCCGAAAGCTGAATATGCCTAACTTTTTGTGAGGTGTGCGTGTGTGATTTTATTTATATATATATATATATATGACTAGACCCCCACTTTAACACGGATCAGCAGTCGCAGTTTCAGTCCATACCGAACGAATAATTGTTCGCGGA
>JBBJLS010000128.1:15305962-15318711 GCA_037577275.1 Bryconaethiops microstoma
TTTTTGTGGAAACTGTTTTTTTTTTTTTTTTGTTTTTTTTTTTTTTTTTTTTTTTTTGCTTTTGTGACATCTGGACCTCGCTAAGTACCGCACCCAAATGTAAACAATGAGGGGCGTGACAGATGAGGCCCAGACATCATAGTTTTTTTCGTCTCAATATATAATTTTTCATGCATTTTACTGCTAAATTATGAAAAATATAATTTACTAATTTCGTAGCATAAATGTTAACGTAAATTCAGCTACATTTCCATATAAAATGTAACTATACATGTTTTGGTTTTGTCCAGAGAACACAAAGAAAACGTGTCTTGGGATGGTCAAATACCCCTGTACTCAGAGGCGGGAGGTTTGAAAGTAGCCAATCCAAAAACGCTATTTATTTCTCCTTGCTGCTGATTGGCTGCTGCCCTCTGACTTAGCTGCAGTCCAGAATTTCCCTGTGGAGCGTCTCAAGTGTTTCTCAGAGTCTTCTCATGTTTTTTTTACAGTAAATTAAATTTAATTATTACTGTATTTACTTGCTTATAACAAAGAAAACAACAGCGCATACCAAATAAAAAGCACAAATTACAGTGCAGTCTACACAGGAGTAATATTGGTATTTACATTCTAGCACTGGGGGAGTTCGGTATAAACTGTACAGTACGAATACGGGTTTATCTTTACATTTTCTTTCAGGGTAATGTATTAAGCTGAGTTTAAAATGAAATTAAAGGGTTTTGGGGAACATATTAGGGGGCATATTTAGGGTTTACACCAGGTATTTTTAGGCTTTTTTTTTTTTTTTAAATCACATCACAACAACGTGGTTTTTCACTATACGCAGGGTTAGACACGTGTGTGTGTGTGTGTGTGTGTGTGTGTGTATGAACACTGGATATATACAGATACACATTGGGGTGTCCTCAGCAGGCATTGGCAAAACAGTAATGTAAAAAGACAAATTGCATATTGCTATCATCTGCGAAGACTTCCCGCTCTTGGTGAGGAGAGTTATGTCACAGCTCTATAAATGTGCATTCTAATGGTCTACCTCTTATCCCTGCAGAGGAAAAAGAGTGCAGTCACCTACCTAAACAGTCCACTCCATCAAGGAACGAGAAAGAGAGGTCTGTCACTGCATTACTTTTAGCTCAACTTTGATACAGCAGTGTGTTCTTGTCTACTTATATTGTGTGTCTTGTAAGTTTGCTACTTGCTTCTTATTTCACATGCTCGCTACCTTAAAATGTTGTGCTGATAACTTGACATTAGTTACCCCATAACGTCTTAGAATGTCCTGCTATTACTCTCAAGCTCGGTGCTTTCTGTCAACTCCAACAAACCCTTTCTGCTTTAGTTCATGTTGGCCTTTCCCAACCCCTAAAGAACACAGAAACTGGATAGCTGGCTAAAGTTAGGCTACCCTAAACATGTATGTGTCTAAACCACAGATGCACAGTAAAAATTTGTGAAATCCTTCATTTAAAATTGCATTAATATTCTTCCATAAATATATGTTTACTTCATTCATACTTAAAAGTATGTTTTTAGTTGGCAGTCCTTAAAGTAGTGTAGTCACGAGACTGAAAAAAGATAAAATTCCTTTGCTTGTCACACTAGAAGCAAACAGTAAACTCTGTTTAAGTATGATGATTAGATATGATTGCCTTCTTTTATTTCTATTCAATGCAGTGTTTCTCAAAAACAGAATGAAGCTCTATTCACTGTAATTCACAGCATGTGATTTAGTTTTCAGTCTATGCTGAGAACACAGGAAGAAGAGTGTTTCCTCTCTGTCTCGCTCTCTCTGTCTCGCTCTCTCTCTGTCTCGCTCTCTCTCTCTCTCGTCTCTCATTCTCTCTTCCTCTTCTAAGTCCTCTAACTCCCTGCATGCCGCTAGAGTTGTCTTGTACACTAACTGCTTTTTGTGCCCTCCTCTCCCTATTATGCTTTCCCTCATCCCTCCATTTTCATGCTAGCCAATGAGGATCCCCTTTCAAAGGTATGTTGCGGCCAATATGTCATCTGTTTGATTTCACCTTTGTGTTTTTTTTTGTTTTGTTTTGTTTTTTTTCTTTTTCCCCCTCCATCTTTTTCTGTTCTTTTTCGTTTGCCTTTTCTCGTCTGTCTCATTTCACCCAGGTCGCCCTCCCAAATACAGCAGCAGTGCGGCAGGGCCGGAGCTGGGCTGCCACCCCCTGCTGTCCCCATCCAGCAGTCACCCCGCATCCCCAGCCGCCGAGCGGCCCGAACTCGGGGGCATCCCCCTCCCTGTCCACCCCCACTCTCTCCCTCAGCCCAGCCCTAGCTCCGGGGATGTAAGTAGCCAGAGAGGTTACCCCACTTTTCACTCTGCTTTAGAGTACTATGCTATATGCCACAGGCTGGCCCCTACTCCTCTATTACGCTGACCCTGTTCATACTAAACTGTAGTGGAGTGGATATAACGCTATACTACAGAACACCTTTCTACTGCTCCTGCCATGTGAGGATGCAGATTGACCTCCATGCACACTACCATCCATGTCGTTTTGTTATTTCATCTAAATGGAGCCAGCAGCCTTACAAACTAAACAGTCTTAGTGTTTTGTTTCCCCTACTGACCAAAAGACCATGATTTCTGTTAAAATAATTCAGGTTAATATCCCAGTCCCTTTCCCTGTCCCTTACGTCTTTAGGCAGTGTATGCAAAAAGCTTATTATTTAGCCAATAACATTATTATTAAGATGCACAGGTTATACTAGTAGTCTAATCATCTGAATAACAATAAATTAAAAGCCCAATAAGAACTCCAAAAGGTGTAGATTCATTACCTAATAAACTTTCCCAACCTGCCTTGCCTACCTGCCTTGCCCCCTTCTCGAGTGACTGGTTTGACACAGAGGGGCAGCGGTACTGATCCCTGCCGTTCTTCCTGACAGGGAGACATCCATGAGGACTTCTGCACTGTGTGCAGACGCAGTGGCCAGTTGCTTATGTGTGACACATGCTCACGCGTCTACCACCTTGACTGCTTGGACCCACCTCTCAAAAACATTCCCAAAGGCATGTGGATCTGTCCCAAATGTCAAGACCAGGTAAACCACTTCACTCTGCCACAAAGAGCCCTAAACTCCTCTGAGACGTTCCTGCTAATGTAACCTCAGCCTTTTCAGTCACATAAAGACAGGAATGTATTGTTAGTTCAGTTCATTTAAGACATGTCCTCTCCCTGATTAGCAGCAACCAAGGCCCCTAATACATAACTAAAAATAAGGCTGTTTTCTCCTTTGTAAGCCTCCATGTGGTCTGATATTTACTGTCCTTTTATTTCACCCGTCATGTAAATGTAAGATGACATCCAGCACACTCTCATTAAACACCTCTCATTGTTCATCACTACACCATTTGCAGTTGATCACTGGGGGGGGGGGGTTTGAGGCTGTTTTCATGTCCCAAAAATCAGCCCTGTCCAGTGCTGATGCAGTGTTAACAACATATTCCTTTTCAGATACTGAAGAAAGAAGAGGCCATTCCATGGCCTGGTACCCTGGCAATTGTACATTCCTACATTGCCTATAAGGAAGGTAAAACTTCATACATCTTTATTTCAATAATGCAGTGAGAAGCATGGCTATATCATGGCCCTTCAAAGTCTTAAGACACTGTGAAAACAGCAGACCTAGTTTGCAGACTGAAAGTTATTTGGTTATTAGTGTGTTTAGTGGTGTTTTTTTCTCACTGATAGCAAAAGAAGAAGAGAAACAGAAGCTGATGAAATGGAGTTCTGAACTTAAACTGGAGCGAGAGCAGCTGGAACAAAGAGTCAAACAGCTCAGCAACTCTATAACGGTAAATGACAGTAAAAACGTTGTCAGACAAGATGATATTGACGAAAGATGAAATAATTGAGCCTAGGAAAACCCTTTGTTTAACATTACAGAGATATATGTTGATGGGAGATGGGATTTTTTTACACATCAAAGAATTGGCAATGCTATATTATGTTGAATAGCAACTTTTGTAGAGCGTTAAAATGTGTAGTGGTTTGGTTTTTTTTTTTTTTGTTACAAACTGCATCGTGCGTTTCCCATTATTCTTTCCCATTATATCTCAAATTGATATAAATGTAATGTAGCATTTTGAGTTTTTGCTGCTTATTTGAACATTATTCATAATCCCTAGACTTGCTGTCGATCCTTTATGTAATGCCTTTTAGATGTCACGGTGCCATCTCTTTCTTATGTTCCTTCCCGTTCTCACAGAAATGCATGGAGACCAAGAACAGCATTCTGGCCCGTCAAAAAGAAATGCAGACATCACTTGATAAGGTGAAGCATCTAGTACGGCTCATCCACAGCTTTAACCTGACTCAGCCTATGGAGTTGGGGGTGTCCCCGAACAACAGCACTGAGCTCAAGAGCGACAACCCCCAGGATCCCAAGGACATGGCACACACATGCGCCAATCCCTCTGGCACTGAGCAGAAGCCACCGCAACCTGCAGTTGTCCATGTTCCAGCTGTTGGCACAGTGCCAGAGGTACAGATTGAGCCTGAAGTAGGGGAAATGGCTGAGTTGGCTACTGCCGTCACTCCGGAGGCAGAGCCAGGGGAATCAGGGGTGACTGAGACCTTCAAGACAGCAGTCAGCTCTGAGACGGGAGTGGTGAAGGCAGTAGAGTTGATAGAGGTGACCAAAGTCAAAGCGAATGGGGGCATGGACTCTGAGAGCCTTGCTGTGAACCAGGAGGGGGACAGTCCAGTCAACACCACTCACTCTGAAAATGCAAGTCCCAGTGCTACAAACAACAGCACTGAAGAAGCGGTTAAGAAGGAGGTTAAGCAGCTAGAGGACCCAGACCATGGCAACAGCACCAACAACGGCAAAACCTCAGAAACCTCCCAGCAGCTTTCGCCAGCCCCACTCAACAATGTAGAAGTCTCTAAATAATGCCCAGCCTTGTCAGATCAACTAAGTACACTTCACCTTCTCCCAGACATTTTAAACAACTTTTACTGCACCCTGCACTGGTGCACCAAGTTGCCAATCTATATATATAAATATATATATTATACATATATATCCGCAATTGTTTTTTTTTTATTATTATTTTGTTTCTTTCTGTGTAAGGTGAGACTGTCAACAGTGCTTCTTCATCCAAGGTGAACTAGTCAACCAATGCGCCCAAAAAAATGGGTGTTGGGGCGGGGGGCTTCTATTACAGTGTCATGCCAATTAGTGGAATATGTAAAAAAAAAAACAAAAAAAAAAAAACAATAATAACTAAGAATTGAGTAATAATGAAGGAAAAGCATTGTTAAATATATCACATCATACCAGTGTGTGCCTGCAACAGTTGCCCTTGAAACTCATGGGGATTGTTTCTTAGGTTGTCTTAGTTTTATTTTCTCTGGGAGGAGGGTGGCAGGTCACACATGTCCAAAGACTGCATGCTGTGCCCACCCCCCATGAGTCTCCAGCCAGGCCTGAGAGGACCCATCCAAAACCAAAAGCTTCTTCTTTTTATTAGCAGGACAAGTTACAACAGTATTCGCCAGCGGCGGGAAGCAGCGAGGCTTCTGAAGTCACGGGCATTTATTAGACTAAATCAGGACCGATTAGGACTGTAAGAGCATCTATCCATCCACCTTCACCCGCCAGCCCAGTTTTCACTTCAGAGAGAGAGAGCTGTAAAAGGTGAGCGCTTATGGCTCATTGAACATCCACATTGAGTGCGAGTACACCTCAGACTAAACAGGAGAGAGTCAGGCAGATGTTTGGCTGAGGCACGTCTCTGTAGAGGTGAGGTCTGGAGGAAGGAAATACAGCAGCATCTGATGAGAACAAACATAATGTTGGTCTTGAATAGTGAGTCTCTGCGCCCTTCATGTGAAACATTACTGGCTCACTTTGTTAAGGAGAACAGAAAAAAAAGGTGTCCATGTCTGAGGAGTATTTTGTCCTTTTTTTTTTATAGAAAAATGTATTCAGGTCTTCCTAGTCTTCACAAAAAAAGTGCTTTTCTGTTTCTTGAAACAGTAATTTGTTATTGAAGGTATTAAAATGGCATAATTTATGCAAGTGTCTCATACGAAGAGGGGGCATTGCATAATGTTTATTTTTTTATTATTCTAAACTGCCAAATGTTTTTTTTGTTTTTTTTTTTCCTTTCTAAATCCAGAATATAGAGACATTAGCATATATATGTATAGTCTAGGAAACCACAAAAAATTATTGCTGCCCCCTTCCCCTACATTACCCTGTATGTTAACCATACAACAATAATGCTTCACAATTTGCTGTCTTAAACTTGAGGGTTTGATGTTTGAGCCAAATTTAGTAATAAGACAAAGACAGAGAACCCTGAATATAAAGCACAAGCTTATTGCAAATAACAAAAGCAAACGCACTAAACATCTTGAAAGACTCTGTTTAGGTAGGGCAAAGCTTACAGTGAGTTAAGCTGTTCCTTATTATTGCGCTTGCCAGCGTTTTTTCAGCTAGAAGAGTATGTAATGAAGCTGTGATGCTGAATTACTTTGCGAGTGGAGGGATCTTCTATAAGTCTTTGTATCCGGTCACCTTGAGCCTTTATTTTTGCCATCCTTAAGACCAAAATATGAACCCCAAATCTGACCTGTTAGCTCCTCTACATTGACCCCCTCTTTTTTTTCTCTTACATAAATTCGTGCATTGTCCTGCATCTTAATGGTACTGCACAGTTGGCACCTCCAACATGTTTACATCACTTCTTTCTAAATTGACATATCTTCACTGAGTCTGTCCTGAGCTCATCATGTCAACTTTATCTGTGCTGACAGACAATGAGGCTATTTTTGAACAATAAATATCGGACTCCTTTTTTTAAAACAGCCTAAAAGTGCTTCTATTCATCACACCCTGTAAAATTATTGCACAGTTAATGCAGGATAGGCCTAGTTATTCCAGACTGTTTCACTAAGATGTAACCAAACAACACATAGTGTACTTGCTATTAACAGTTTTTCATTCCTTTTTTTTGTTTGTTTGTTTTTTTTTTTTCTTCCCTCATGTCCTTGTCATTGCTTTCATTTGCTCTACCATTGAAAGCATGCTGCAGCTCCTCCACTCTACTGTGAAACACATCTTTGAGCATTCCTTTAAACCTCTGTTACCCTCTGAGCTGGGACTGGGTAACAGGGGGACGATTCTTCATATCATGGCAAGCTGTTACTTTCATAGTACAAAATCATACGACTTGAAAGGACATTTTATGGCCTTCCAAAACTGTCATTGTCAAGCACGTAATGAGTGTGAGAGAAACCACTTCACTTCTTGTACAGGTGCCTTTCTTTTTACGTACAGTATAATCTCCCCATTGTCCCTTACATGTGCTACTGATAGAAAACCACAGATGAGCTGAAGTGACATTTACTCTGGCAAGAGCCCCTCTATTGAGTCCTCAATCTCCAGAACAGAAGCACAGCTGCAGACTGTGATTCGAGTGTAATAATGTGATGTCGGTGGCGTGATTGATTGTCTGATCTTCTCTGGCTGTCTGTGGACTTACTTCGATGTTTCTCACGTGCGCCCTTTTAAAAAGAAAGAAAAAACAATTGTTCAGCTAAGGAGTTGCCTTAAGAGGTTTTTTGTTTTGATTTTATTTTTTACATCGTTTTTAAGAAACCTGAACAAAAGGGTATTTATCATAGTAATTGCACAAATTGTAAAGGAAGTATATTCCTTATATTGTGAAAATATAGAATTAGTTCCTTTTTTTAGTGCTGTCATTTGTGATGTATTCAAGAGGATGAAAGCATCATTTTTTGTTTGTTTGTTTCTGATTTGGTAGTTGTTGACATTCATATTTTCCCTTTTGTTTTTTTTTCCCCTTTTGTTTATGCACTTTTAGCAGTGATACCCTTAGTATTACAGGTACGCTAATGTTCTCACACAACTTAATTGCAAGTCATACGTTACGAACTCAACCACATGGTGCGTCATAATCATGAACGTCACTCTAACCACTGTGGATAAGGCCATGAAATATTCCATCCCTACTACTGTAATACTCGTGTCTTCTTTACTTCTTCTGCTGTTTTGCATCCCAAATTTCCAGTAATACCATCTTTGCAATTAGAAAAGTTTTGTCAGGAAGGTTTTTTGTTTTTTTGGTTTTGTTTTTGTTAACTAGGACTGTTTTGTGCCTGTAGCCAACTTGTCTCCCTTCCTGCATTATCTTTCCTCTGTTCCAGACTGGGAGTTAGTTAATCAGGTATTCAGGATTCAGTCTGGGTTTTTGCAGCTTGGGAATGATCAAAATAAAACTGCAAGTTGACTGGCTAGACTTGGAAACCACCAAAACACCACATGACCAATCAGTTCAACACAAAAAAAAAAAAACATACCTTATGCAAGTTTTTATATAAGTGTTTTGTCAAACTTTTTTAATATGCATTTGGTTTGGAGTTTATTATGTAAGATTTTTATGCAGAATTGTCACTTTTCCTTTTCACATTTTTGGCCGAAAGAGGCCAAAACAAGGTACACATGCATGCCGTAAGTCGCTACAGGACACGTGAGGTTTCTCTTTCAGTTTTTTGATGAACAAATACACTTCGTGGCATCTCTAGCACATGGTGAAGTTAGTTATCAGTCACACTATAGCAGCTACTTGCAAGAATCATCAGTATGCCGTCAATATGGAAAGTAGACTGAAATGTGGGGTATTTCTTCTCATGTTTAAACAAGAGGGCCATTTTTTTTTTAATTTTAATTTTATTCAGTTCTCCATTGGCAGATGCACCACACCTGAATTATAACAAGCTTGTACCACAGAGAGAGAAAGAGATTAAGAACGAGAGAGAGGTAAAAAAAAAAAATAAAAAAAATATATAAAGGTGGGCCGACCTTTTAAACGTTTGTGATGGATTTGGGTGGGATATTCATTCTGGACTCAGCTACCCAAAGAGATTGCAAGTGTGCATTGTGCTTTTAGGAAGCCGCCTTTTATATGCATTTTAAATACATATCAGTAGTTTTGAGTCACTGTTCATTTCTGCTACAGCTGTCGGCATCATGTTAGAAGTGGAGATGTGCTTTATCCCCCCCCTCACCTTTGCCTGTCATCCTGTATCACTTAATAATTTGGCTTGGAGAAGTGAGAGAATAGGGACCATATTTATGCATTAATGGGGAGCGTTCACAGATTCATTCCAGTTGTACATCTCATTACTTTTTTTTTATTTTTTATCCTTTTTATCCTTCTGGAGTTTTAAATAATCCATATTCTCAGATGTGCATTATATTTCCTCGGCGACATGCTTCATTGTAGTTTTAGTTTATTTATAATATACTCAGTCATGACTGTGGCCTTCTAGTATTGTTGATACATTTCATCTATACAGTTGTAACTTCCCTGGTGTTGTACACCCTATTGTCCGTTCGTCTGTCTGTATGTATGTAGGGGTATGTGTGTGTTTTTTGTGTTTTACTTCATCTGCAGACATCTGTTAAATCGGAGGACTTTTGTTTATGCGTGCGAAAAAAGAAAAAGGAAAAAAAACGGAAAAAAATCTTCCACTAATGAAACACAAAAGAGGATGCATTGTAGCGATTTGAGTAATTACAAAACGTTCACCTGGTGTGCTGAACTACGTGTAAATTGTTTATTACACAATATGAATATTTGTAAAATTGTTTGTATTTTTTCATAATGATTTTAAAAAGGAGTGTGTTTATTTTTTGACTTCTTTCTGTTACAGAGCTCTTGCTTTGTGCGTTCGCCTGACATTGTGAGTGAATTGGTTGGTTCTCTTACCTCTCTCCTGTATTTGAGCCTGTGCTGAGTTGTTTGTATGCAGTGTTTAGAAATACTGTAGGGAACGTGAGAAGAAATTGATATTAGGAGCATTTGATCAATTTGTATTTATTTATTTTATCATTTTGTTAATAAATTGACCAAGGAACTTAGTCTCCTCCTACATATTTTGGATGACCAAACACTGCTGTGTTTTCATATTTTTGGGTACTGGAAATTTTGGTTATCGGCTATTAAATTTGTTTAAAAACATGGTATTTTAGTAATGCACTTTCCTTACCAGATACGTGTTTAAAGTCTGCAACCAGAGGGAAGTTAGGTGTCCGATGTATTGACTGCTTTCTGCAGGGTCCCTGTTTTAGTAGGCATAATCATAAAATTTAATCTGAACTTAATTTCATATAAATAAATATAAATTTGCTTTTTCATATGTTGTATGCAAGCATTAAAGCACAAGCCTAAACTGGAGTTACAGCACCAAATGATACATTTTATTAGATCTATGTGTCTTAATCAGTGGTTTCTACAGTCTTTTAATTACATCCACACAACTCTCACATTCAGTTTCTAACTGTGGAGGAATAACTGCAAAAACAGGCTCTTGTGCAACGGCAGACAAAATAGACATGATTACATCTCGGATCAGTTACTCCAAATTAGTCTCCTACCATTTTGACCAGTCACTGGGAACTTTTAACGAGTTAAAAGTACTTTAACGAGAACTGTAAAGGTGGGCCATTGAGGCTCATGATGGAGAAGATAAAGGAATTCAGTGAAGGCCTGTATTTCACGCACTGGTGTGCTGCAGTCTGACCTGTGTGGGGTGATGAATGCTGTCAAACATCAAGTCAAGTAGGTGTTTATTGTAATTTCAGCCATATTTACAGTACACAGTGGGATGAAAGTCTTCCTCCAGAAGCCTGATGTAAGACAGAGAACAAAGACAGGCACCACAGGCCTACACAAGTGAAAGCAGGACAGGACTAAACTAAGGACAGGGCAGAAATAAAGGCAACAGTACAATAATTTACAGGACAAGATAACATACAGTGCAGGCGACAAGAGCAGTAACAGCTCTAGAGTGAGTGAATACAGTATTAATAGTGTTCTACCAACAGTCATTAATCCTGCAAAAATTGAAGTAGACGACAGTAAATAATTCTGCAAAAATAGCAGGTGGCAGCAACATGATTAAAAATGTAGTATATAACAAATACACTGTAAGTCTGTTCAGAGTTGCCCCAGTGATCAGAAGGTTGTGGGTTTGAATCCTAGAGCTGCTAATTTTACCACTGAGGTTCCCTTGAGTAAGGTACCATCCCCATACACTGCTCCCCAGGTGCTGTGTTCCTGGCTGCCCACTGCTTCACTTGGTGAGCGGGTTAAATACAGAGGAAGAATTTCACACTGTTCACACTGTGCTGTGGTCACACGTGACTATACGGGCCCACTTCACTTTACAGTAATACAGGGTATTTACAGTGGCGGTTGCAGAGGTTTTCTTTGTTTATGGCAGAACAGTTGAGTGTGTGTGTACAGTGTGACTGCGAGAAGCAGTTCAGCTCAGTGAGTGTGTGTGTGTGTGTGTGTGTGTGTGTATGTGAGGTATAATTCATGATGTACATCATGAACTGGTCAAGGATTGCTCCAGGACTAAAGTGCTGCAGGGGAATCACTGCTGGAAAATTCAGAATTGCTGCGGGTTTGGAAACGTGAACATCACCTTTTTAAAAACACATAACATTTCTCAAGACATTGCTGCGGATACTGAACATTTAGACAGCTCTTGCTCTGTAGATCCCTGATCTTATTCACAAATGGGTCAGATCTTATTCACAGTTAGGACAGAGCTGTGTTTGGCTGGTATAAACCAACTTTTTTATGTACAGTATATAATAAAAACAGCAATATAGGATATGCCGCCAAGACTAAAGTACCACAGAGGCATCACTGCTAGAAAATCTATGTTCAGAATTACTGTGGATTTGGGGGGGGAAACGTGAATCTGGAGAGTTGCTCAAGACATTTTCGTGGATATTAAACAGCTCCTGCTCTGCAGAGCCCTGATCTTGTTCAGAGGTGAGTCAGGACAGAGCTGTGTTCGGCTGGTATAAACTCTAACTTGCTTTCTTTCTTTCTCTCCCTCTCTTTCTGGTCCAGTTCTGCTTGCTAGCCCCACTCCTCCATAAACACAGCTTTCTTCCGTTTTTTTTCCATGTCATTTCCTGTAATAAAAAAAGATGGTGGTCAAAGCCGAGAGAAGCAACTGACTCGTTAGAAATGTTTGTGGAGGTAAAGTTTCCCTGGCCCGGGACTAGTGAGAGCGCGGCGCTGCGGCGGAGCCCCGGCGGCGCGGGTCGCAGCTGAAGCGGAGCGCGGTGTGGAGGAGCGGCCGGAGCGGAGCGGAGCGACCCTGAGCGCGGTGAGTCTCTCACTCGCCCCTGGCCAGCACGGCGAACATGGCTCCCGAAAGAGGAGCGCACCTCGCCAGCCTCCTGCACACCAGAGCCGCGGGCCTGCAGCACCTCCTAAACACTCCCACCGCGTCCTACAGACCCCCCACACACCCCCGTCCAGTGCTTTATCCCCACGTGTCCGTTCCAGAGTCTAAAACTGTCGGGAACCTGTAAGTTTGGTGGGTTTTGGGGGTCTTCCCAGCTCTGTTGGCTCCCTCTCCTCATTAGCTCAGAGGGACCCTGAGCGACGCCCCCCTCAGCCAATCACACTCCAGCTTTTAACCAAAACACTTCAACCAGCTCAAAAGTGGGAGCAGAAGATTGGTAACCAGATCGATGCTTTCAGAGCAACTGACGTACAACTCGGAGCTTCAGCCCGGGTCTGGTTTAAACACGGACAGGTTACAAATTCGACACTTATTGTATATACATATTTATTATATACATACACATATCCAATGTGTACATACGTACATATATGTATATAGGGGTGTGTGTGTATGTATGTATATATATATGTATATGTG
>JBBJLS010000128.1:15318811-15340123 GCA_037577275.1 Bryconaethiops microstoma
TATATATATTTCTTAAGCTGCTTCTACCTTAATTTTTCTGTTCTGTCCACTTCCTGCTGTAATATTGTAACATGTGGGACTAATAAAGAGTTATCTTATTACAGGATGGACAGTTCGAATCGATTTAAGGAACCCACTCTTTTGAGCCGATTCCAGATTCAAGTTATTTCTGACATGCAGTCATACTTGTGCAACATTCAATAAAATGCATTTTCTGGACGTCTCACCCCTTGACTGTGCTACATAAACTTTTTAAAAATAGTATAGTCATTGATATACAATGTAATGAAAGCTAACACATAATATAAAGGAGATAAAATGTACTTTAAATGCCAGACAGACAAGACCAGACAAGAACCAGCATCACAGCTTGCATGTTGATCGTGACAGCATACAAGACCTTAAAGAGGCTATGTGGACAAACCCCAAGTCATTTTAGAACAGTGTAAAAAACTATACTAAATATTTTATTTTCCAAATACACAAAGAAAGATTTGATATGTTGCTGTGTGGAATTTCTTTTTTAACTTTCACGAGGTTAATTTGTGGAAAAAGGATGATCTGACTTTGTATTTGTATTTTCTGTTTTTTTTTTTATTTTATTTTAAACATCCCTCCCTAGTCCCTTTATAGTGAGCTACAATAGTAATGAAACTATTACACCAAACTGTGCACTACATGTTGGGTAGGAGTATTTCCCCTTTGACTGCATAAAATGACTTACTGTCTGGCTTGTAGTATATTTGTGTGTAGAACCCATTCCATGAGCCACTGAGTTCAGTACTTGGGGAGTAGGAAGCCATGTAGTATTTTCATACGAACATAAGCGTTGCTATGAAATAGTGATTCAGTTGGACACTGAAAAATTAAGGCTCATTAAAACAAACACTACTTGCACAGTCAAATCCACCTTCTGCCAGAAGCCATGGCTCAGATATGTGTCTGTTTTTTTGTGACACTGATCACATTCTTCAAAGTGGCTTGTGTACGTTTATTTGAATGTTTCTTGACTGTTTTGGTAACTTAGTCAAACTTCATGTTTAATAAATCACAACTTGTCAGCCATCACAACTTAAACTGCAAAGTCGGAATAACAGATGGTCCCGCCTATTTAACAGCCCTGCATGTTGTCTAAATGCACAGGTAGCTTATCAGTAGATTTACTTTTTCACTTTCTTTCCCCAGGTGAAATATGTTTGCATGAAAAGGTGCACACAGGGACTGGCCCTCCTCCCTGCACTGACCATGGCAGACCCTGCCACCTTTCAGACTGAGCCATGTATGGAAACTGAGCCGGACTGCAGCACAGGGTAACATGATATATCCTCATACATACCTTTTAGTGCACTTTTATATATGAGAAAAATTAAACACACACAGTCTGAATTGTAGAAGACCTTCATTCCTTTACACTAACAAAAAAAGGGGGCGACTTGTCCAGGGAAATTTTGGTCCTTCAAGGTACAAGCAATGCAAGTGTTCCCTCATGTATAGAATGTGGTCCTAAAGTCCAATTGACTACAAAGTGCACTACTTTCATGATCACGGAGGGAAAGGAGATATTTTTCTTAGTCTTAACTTCTCTTTTGTAAATTTGTAACTACTACAGTGATGCCATTTACACCCTAGGCAGTTTAGGTTTTTCCAAAAGAGTGAAGTGTCTGTCTGACATATTATGATTGAATCTGTGCAGTAATGAAACGGCATGCATGACAGCAGTGGCAAAATATCTCAAGTGGCAAGGGAATGTTATGAATGTTACAACTGCCACATTCTTTCCTTCTCAGCTCACTTGGACTGTGTGTATGACTGACTAAGTGTGTAATTTTTCAGCACCGTCAACGACAGTTCTTCTGAGGAGCCAAACAAGAAACTAAAAGTCAACCATGAGCGCTGTGCCAATGTGCGACAACAAAATGTTGACTTCTGGTGTAGGTATCAGGTCATCAGATGAACAATGAACATTATAGATCATTCTGATCATTCTTTGAAATGCTATTGCAGTGCATAATAATATTAAATTTAGCTTTTGCAAATAACTGAGCTAAACTGTGTTGTTATTCTTCTCATAGTCTGTGAAGAATGTAAGGAGAATTTTCTGGAGGAATGCCCTACACATGGCCCCCCTGTGTTTGTACCTGATACTCCCGTTGTGTTGGGTGTGCCCGATCGCGCAGCTCTCACTGTGCCTTCGGGTATTGAAATCATTATGGAGGGCCAGGAGGTGGAAGTTTGCTGCATGGATGAGAATATCCCCAAGGGTGCCCTGTTTGGCCCTTACCAAGGCCAGCTGCTAGCCCAGGACAAACCATCAGGAATGCACTCCTGGATGGTATGTTGGATTTCTTGTGCTTGAATATTATTTCTGAATCTGTCTAATGCCCTGATTTCTGTTAACTTCTCAATATCTGGTTGCTTTGTTTCAGATTGTTAATGAGGACAACACATACAAATCTATTGATGGCTGTGATGAAAAAATTGCAAACTGGATGAGGTAAAAGAGCACAAGTGTGCCCCTCGCACCACACAGTAAGGGTTATACATAATTCTCCTCACTAACTCCAAGTGTGTTTTCTCAGATACATTCGAATGTCATCAGAAGAGAGCGAGAGGAACCTGAGTGCATTTCAGCACGGCGAACATATTTACTTCCGCGTGTGCCGCAGACTGGCGGTGAGGGAGAAGCTCCGTGTGTGGTACAGCGACGACTACATGAAACGACTTCAGAGTGTGTCCCAGAACAGCATCGACCGGAACCTGAATACAGGTGAGATATCTGCTTCTGCCCATTAAATTGACTGCTCACTGAGGAATGAGTTTTGCAGCACCCAAATAGAGACATTTTGATTTTGCTCTTTAAACTAAACTCAGAAGGAATGCGTCAATCAATAGTTTGACTTTTTTCTTAAACTTGGGTTGCAAGTCAGTTTTAATTGAACTATGAATAAACTATAATCTTGTTTATGCCAACAATTCTGCCATGTTGTTTTTGGGTCAACAAACATAACATGATATTATAAAAAAAATTATTATTTTTTACATTAATCATTACAAAACATGTAGTACCTCCAAAGTTATCGCTTTAAACATTGTCTTTCCTTTCTAAATCTAATCCGGGCTTTAAATGTTGTTGTAACCCGAGCTCTTACAACTTTTATCAACAAAAAACTGTCAGAGAAGATATGTTCCCGGCCATTTACCTGCTGTGGTTTACAAGTAAGTAAAGTAGTTTTTTTTTGTTTGGTTTATTTATTCATATCATCCCAATGGGAACAAAACCTTTAAAATATATATATATCTTTTTACATAATTTGAAAGTGCCAGCTGCTGCTGACACTGTCAAAATAATCCTGATCGATCCAATGGAAATGGTCCCAAATGACTTTGAATAAAGTCTCATTTTTTTCTTATCCTGATCGTGATCACTTTTAGAAAGATACAAGGCTTTGTTCCGACAGTGATGCCTTATACATTTCCTCTTTCAGATGTCATTTCTTAGTCAACATTGGCACATATTTTGGTGTGGCAGTACAGCTTGATGTTACCAGACTTCCCTTATGCCCAGCTCTATGGTTTTACAGGATTAAATTCAGAAGACCCCACTCAACACCAAGAAGGAGCTCAAGGCCCAATTCTTCGGTCAGCTCTTCAGGGTCGAAGGACCCTCAGCAAGCATGCGAGTGATGAGGCTGACAGCCAGCCCCAAGCCAAGAAGAAAAAGATTGATCTCATATTCAAAGATGTTCTTGAGGCATCATTGGAAGCAAACCAATGCCAAGACAATCCTCTAAACAGCACTTTGTCATTAACAAGAACACAAGTCAGCAATGTCTTTAACCAGTCCAGTTCACTTTCCCACCATGTAACAGAGTCAGTGCATGGCCAGACTGAAAGTAAAGTGCCTCTTGTGGCTTCTGGACTGGCCCCAGTGAAGCAGTTAGAGAGTATCATTGATGAACGATATATAAAAATGGAAGAGGCAGAAGAGGAGCCCACTATGACAAAAGATGGCCCGTCTACATCTTTCTGCCCAAACTGTGTGAGGCTAAAAAGGCGCATACGTGAACTGGAGGCAGAGCTACTCCGTTTTAAACAACAAGAGAAGACTGAGCCATTGGTTTCATCTGAACCCCTGCCCAGTGATGACCTCAGAGGTAGGTTTCCTACTGGGCGAGAACTCTGCTGTGGAATGATGTCATGCTGTCTGAGATCTCTACTGATACTTTATTCGCATGTGGAGGTGTTCATATGCTTAAAATGTTATTTTATTTTTAATTAAATGCATTTCTTTTGTCCTTGAAATCTTTAATCTTGTTTCCACAAGAGCCCTGGTTGTCTGCTGTCTGTTAAACTGTAAACTTACTGGATTTATTAAATATTTGGAAAAAAGAGACGTCTTTTCCTTTTGCTGTCCTTTTATGCCATGACAGCTGGAGTGGATGTTGGATGTAGTTTGTTGATATTATTTTTATGATATTCATTGTATTCCTCTTGGTTGACACTGAAGCAACAAGCAACATTCTGAGATTTATGTAAAAGGAACATTGTTTCTGTTCTCTTGCAGCAGTGGAGGCCATGACATCCATCCCAGTCGTGTTGGAAGAGGATGACCAGGACGTTGACTCTGCAGATGAGTCCATAGCTGCCGACATGATGGTAGCTACAGATGACTCCTCAAAACTGTCTGTTGGGCCTGGTCGACGAATTCGGCGTTTCAAACAAGAGTGGCTAAAGAAGTTCTGGTTCTTGCGTTACTCTCCGACATTGAATGAGATGTGGTGCCATGTGTGTCGGCAGTACACTGTACAGTCCTCAAGAACTTCTGCTTTTATTATTGGCTCCAAACAGTTCAAAATTCATACGATCAAGCTACATAGTCAGAGCAATCTTCATAAGAAGTGTCTACAGTTGTACAAACTACGCATGCATCCTGAGAAGACGGAGGAGATGTGCCGGAATATGATGACGCTCTTCAATGCTGCCTACCATCTTGCAATTGAAGGACGGCCTTTTTCTGACCTTCGCTCCTTGGCAGAGCTGCTGAAGAAATGTGAACTTAAAGTAGTTGATCAGTACATGAATGAAAGCGACTGCCAAATTCTTATCCACCACATTTCTCGAGCATTTAAAGAGGACCTGGCAGAGAAGATCCGCCTCTCACCTTTCTTAGGTGTAATCATGGATGGGCAAAATGATGACTTTCTGGCAGACACTGTTGCAGTTTATGTGCAGTTTGTCACTGCAGAAGGCCCACCCGCTACCGAGTTTCTCTCTTTGCAGAGATTGAGTGGTGGTAATGTGGATGGCTACCTCCAGGCTGTTGACCGTGCCTTTGGTGTCCTAGGCCTGAGACTTCAGGACATGATTGTGGTTGGTTTGGGAATTGATGGTTCCAACATCTCTTCTACCCTCCGGGCAAACCTCTATGTAACCCTACGGAAGAATATTCCCTACGTGTTGTGTCTGCCAGTTATGATCCGTCGTCCTCATCTTGAAATATTGGATGCCATCTGTGGGAAGGAACTCTCATGTTTAGATGATTTGGAGAACAACCTGAAGCAGTTGTTAAGCTTCTACAGATATTCACCTCGTATGATGGCTGAGCTCAGGTCAACAGCACCTACTTTGTCAGAGGAGACAGAGTTTCTTGGGGATATAAGAGCAGTTCGGTGGATGATAGGAGAGCCTAATGTCCTTAATGCCCTCATCAAAGACTATCTGGAAGTAGTCACCCACCTTAAGAGCATCAGCAGTCAAACACAGAGGGCAGATGCATCAGCCATTGCTTTATCTCTCTTGCAGTTTCTAATGGATTACCAGTCGGTCAAGCTGATCTATTTTCTTTTGGATATCATTGCTGTTCTGTCACGCCTTGCCTTCATCTTTCAAGGAGACTATCTTCTAGTGTCACAAGTGGATGCCAAGATTGAGGAGGCAATTCAGGAGATTGGCCAACTGGTTGAATCACCAGGAGAGTACCTTCAAGAGTTTGAGGAGAACTTTCGTGAGAGCTTCAATGGTGTGGACCTGAAGAACCTGCGAGTTGCAGAGTCCAAGTTCCAGTCCATCCGGGAAAAAATCTGCCAGAGGAGCCAGGCCATTCTGGCCCAGCGTGTTGACCAGCACAGCCGTTCTGTTGTGCAGGCTTGCAAGATTCTTGATCTGGCTTCATGGCCGCGCAACAAGGATGATCTCCGAACGTACGGGGAGGAAGAGATTCTACTCATCTTTGACCATCTGGAAACGATTCCCCCAACAGGTCGGGAGCTGTCACATGACCGAATCAATGTACGAGGATGCCTGGTTGGGGAATGGAGGGATCTCAAAGCTGACTACTATAGTATGAATGGCTTTAAGGAAGTAACAAGTCATATCTGCAAATATAAACAGCGCTTTCCTTTGCTGAACCAAGTCGTGCAAGTAGTCAGGGTCCTGCCAACATCGACTGCCTGTTGCGACAAAGGACGAGAGTCCTTACGCAGAGTGAGAAGGAACAACCGCTCCAGGATAACTCTGGAGCAGATGAATGACCTGCTCACCCTGGCTATTAACGGGCCACCTATCGCCAACTTTGATGGCAAGAGGCCTTTGGACAGCTGGTTTGAGGAGAAGTCAGGGAACAGTTACACACTTTCTGCAGAAGTGCTAAGCAGAATGTCCAACGCTGATCAAAAGCCTGTGTTGCACACAATGGATGTGAATTCTGAGTTTTATCCCGATATTTGATTGGTCAGATCCAGTTCTTCAGCCAATAATATTCCAAAAAAAGCCATCTCAGTGGGGCGTGAACTGATCGGAGGCTATTATGTGATTGGCCAATGTGACATTGGCCCTGCTGCTACAATGGCCTGGTCAGCTATACTTATTCATCTTATTAGAATAGTAGGAATGCCTTTGCAGGGCATTGGCATTTGCACACCTACACTTATTCTGGAATGTGTTCTTTCATGTGATTTGATGCTCCAAAGAAACAGAAAGCACTTATTGTTCGATGACATATATATAAAAATTTGAAATTGCATTTTCTGGAGCTTTTGCTATTTTCACTTATTAACTTTAGAGCATCTGGTTACAATGTTTTATGTGAATATTTTTCCTATTACAGCTTTTAAACAAAACCATTGATGAGTTTACTTTATATTGTTTTTTATGTAAATTACATAACACAAGGCTCTTGGTTGTTGTAGCATGTGTAAATGCTATTAGTCATTGATTTGAGGAGGAGTCCTTATTTTGCCATATTATTTTGTAATGTTCCTTAAAGTGAAATTCTAAGGTGTTGCTCCTAATGGTAAGAGCAAAACCTGCAATTCAGTAATGTGGTGTATATTTATGTCTCTCTTTATTTGCTTAAGCAGAATCCTTTTGATGACTTTTGATGGATGTGCCATAATGCATTATGCAATCATAATCGTGCACGGTGCAGTTTGTCAAATCTTCAACATGGTTTCAAATGCAATATGCGAGATGCTAATGCCTTATACTCAACATTTTTTAAATGTGTTGTTCTGGTGTTATCTTTCTTGCCGTGCTTTATGTTGTGTAGATAAGTTGCCATTGGGGCGTATTTTTGTACATTTCAACATCCAAACAAAGAGTTCTCCTACAGACTTTTAATATTGCAAGAACAAACATTTTGGAAACATGGTATTGTGCTTTTAAGCACAATACTTTTAAGTAGATACAACTTGGTGTATTTCTTGTGCTGTATCATTTTACAGTGTACTTTTTAAATGCTTGCCACTAAATACCATTGATAACATGTGCAATGTAATATTTGTTTATGAACATTGTTTCTAAATGTTAAAGCGTTAGAACACTTTTCAGTAAAGAATACTGTGGATTTAGATGTCAGAGTTGAAAATGCCATGAGCTGGGAAGCAGTGTTTTGTTTATTGATCACAGACGGCATATTTACCACTTTCTGCGGTCAAAATGAAACAAGCAGGAATCTTTTGTCATTATGATGCTGCTAAAGAAGTCTTAACTCTCTTTGCCAAAGTTTGTACTGAAATGGTGATTAAAGTAGAAAACTAGTAAAGAGTGATAGATGCTTCTCATCACTTGACTTCAAAGGGAACATATTATGCAAAACTCACTTTTTGCATCCTTTTGTATTTCCATTTGGGTCTCTACTGCTCCTATAAACACTCCAAATGCGAAAAAAAACATCCATCCGTTTTCTGTGAGTCAGATGAAAGATTTTGATGTCAGGAATCATATGCTTCTACGAGCCGTTTGGACGGGACCCCCATTGGCGGGGGGGGTAGTAGCAGTTTTGGGCTTCGAATATCGCCCTGATATCTGCCTGCACGTTCTCAGCCTACCTCATTGGTTGTTCGTCTTAACCTTAAAAAAAATTTATTTGGTCAGCACCCCGCCCCCCCAACCACAACCACGCGCTAAGGTGTCCTCTCTTTCACAAGCTCAAATCTGGTCACCCTACAAATAATGACTTTTGTGTTTCTATCGCAGTTACGTATGAACTAGCTTGTTCGTTTCGTTTCGTTTTTGATCGCTTAATCAGCCCGTTAACTTTACTGCTAGCGCTTGGTTGGAGTTGTTTTCTCCATTCCAAATCGCAAATGCAGTGCACGGCCAATCGAGTCATTTTATAACTCGATCATTTCTGAAAGTATTGCTCGTTAAAATGTTGTTAAGCGCACAACGTAAACATGGGATGGGTGGGGCGGGGCCAGCAGCAGCTTATTTGCATAAGAACTTCATAAACATGTTTTGTATAGCCAATAGACCTATTATAACTAAAGTGAGTTTTGCATAATATGTCCCTTTTAAAATGGTATGTTGTGTGAAAGATATCTAAATCTAAAGAAGCACTTAAACAGAAAATACAGCCCTATGCAGTATATGTTCTTAAAATGATAGAAATAGATAAAATTTGTGTAGAAAAATTTGATGCTGTAATTTTGCATGTTACCTGCACAGTTATTTCATATATATCTAACATGAAAAAACTATTAAGTGAGTTATAAGCATTTATATTTGCAAAGATTATTTAATTCCCTAACTCTTGTAGGGATCAAATTGTACAAAATGATTGATACAGCCTGTCTTTAATTGGTAATGTTTTTCACAGAGGGATAAACTCTTGTATGTGCTCATGGCTGCGGAAAAGTCTTTTGCATTTTATTTGCCCCCCCCTTTGTTTTGAGCCTGATTAAAGTAGATGACTTGAAAAAGCTTTAATGCAGGAACTTGCACCGTCCATGGTTTAAGCTTGTTTTGTTTTTCCATTCTAATCCTTTATGCTTCAATATGATGCATCAGTTTTGACTTTTTTGTAGCAGTTCAGAATTAACATTTATAGGCATAGCATTGTTTGATTTCAGTTGTGGTTCAGTTGAATGGCCTGGTTCTGTTGAACTGTCCTGCTGTGTGCTGTTTGAATTCCAGCCTTCTTCGGTTTTGTGCTTGAATATCGTACAGACAGTTCCCTCATAATGAGGTATGTCAAAATGTGTATGAACTTTTCTAATTTTGATACAGACAGTACATTTGCTCTATCACCCACCCTAATGTAGTGGTGGACTTTTTTCATCTATGCCGTTGCACGTCTTCCTGGTGTGTCGATAAATGATTGTTGGGACTTTAAGATGTTTGTGGGGTTTTTCTTTTCTTTTCTTTTTTTCCCCTCTTTTTGTTTCTTGGCACAAAGATGCACATTCATTGAACTTTGCTGTCTCAATGGTTTTTGAAAGAACGTTCTTGTATTTGAACCGACATAGTCTCTCTCTCTGTCTGTCTTTCTGTTAATGTATAAATTTTTCTCTCTCTCTCTCCCCCCCATATGTTTTCTCTCCTTGTACATGTCTGTTTGTCTCTCTCGCTCTCTCTCTCTCTCTCCCCCTCTAAAAAAAAAACCACACACTTTTTGTTGAGATTCTTATATCATGAGCCAAAATCAAGGTCTTTGTTATGACTTCGTTTGTCCTAAAGCATTATGTACCAAAATGTAAATTCCAAATCAAGAACCATACTTTTGTATTTCATGATTCGCATCTTTTGTAAAGATATTCACAATAACCTGCATTGTATTTTGTATTGATGGCATTTTTGGCATATTATATGCTGCTGATGTTTTGTTTGCTAACCTAATTTTGGGGGAGCAACAACCTAGGCTTTACAGGAACAAAAACATTTCTGATTTCGAGGTTTATACTCAAATGAATCAGCGTGAATGATGTATTTTGTTTTTATTATTTTTGTGAGTATGTCATGTCAGCAGATATACACATGTACACAGCTCTATACCCAGCACTCTTAGCGTTTGCATGAATACATTGTCACACTGGAGATACATAGCTATAAACTATATATGAATTTAAGGAATTATATCGCTGGAGATTGTGATTATGTACTGTATAAATCCACTTAAAAAGTTAGCTTTATGATATATTCCACATATAATGATTTAATAAAGTTTTTTTGTATTTTATTTGTATTTGTTTCATGTGTTTGACTATAATAAGGCACAATGTTACACCTGTGTCTCCATTAATGAAAGTATGTACAGCCATTATATATACAGTAGGTACCTAGAGTTTCTGGGAGGGATTACTAGTCTTAAAATCACCAATAATTTGATCTTGTGTTCAGATGGCCAAGGATGTTTTTATAGGGCTCCTAGGAGAAGCAGTGTCCCTATGTAAAAAAAAAAAAAAGTCCAAATCAAAAGAAAACCTCACAACAATATCTGTAAAATAGCCAAAGGAAATAAATGGTGTGGTTTTAGGACACTGGAAATCTAACATGTAGGTGTAGTGGTGTTGCTATCACAGTGAGGAGAATTTTTAAATGTGTAGCTACAAATTCATATTTTATTGGTTGCTTTCAGCTAGTTGCAGTGTTTTTATCTAGTTGGAGTCCTTACATTGTTATTAGCTCAGTAGAGAATGACCTGTGCATGACTAGACAGAGTTTCTCCAAAATAAATATGTTGACCTCTTATCTCAGAAAATTCCCCAAAGATCTGAGGACACCCAGGAGTCCAAAATGTACAGCCATCCCTGATTTCTTTTGTTTATTAAACGATATGGGTAGGGATGTGTTCCATAGCACATAAAGCCCACCATCCATACAATTTAGGAGGAACTGATTTTCTCCACTCGTCACTCAACGCTTGAATTAGAGGTGGGCAACAGAGCAAAATTATAATTCTTCAACACCATAACTATCCAGTTAAATGTGCTGGTGCAGGCCAAAAGAGCCCCAGAGGTGATGAGTGCCTTAAAATACTGTTATGATAGTATGATTGTTATACAGCTTTTTCCAATCTGCACTGCACTAAATCCAGGATTACTTATGCTCTTTTTATTATGAAGCATGGTCGGTATTCTTTAAATGCAGACAATATTCACCAAATTCTGAGAAACGTGACAGATTTTCACAATAGCAGTAAAATATCACCACATTGCACACTTAACTTAAATGCTCAAACCTCCACTTTCTAGCGTTGTGTCCTTGAGTAAGACACTTAACCCTCAGTGGCTCCAAGGGGACTGTCCATGTAACTAGTGATTGTAAGTGGCTCTGGCTGAGAGTGTCAGCCAAATGCCCCTTACCCTCTCCTATTGCATCACTCAATTAACACTTTGTGGGTCTTTTTCTCATCAATCCTCAAAAATGTATTGATTTTCAATGGAACTGGAAAAAAATTTAATGCAGGAAATACATTATTGCTCAGCTTGAAATCACAATTCTAATCTTGGCTTTTGTGACCCTGATTGAAATGTGTGTCCAATGTCGAAGGCGCACAGAGGAGGCAAAGATCAAGCGCTCTTTGTTGGAGACCAACTGCAGCCTCATTGTTCGTCTGTCTCCAGCCTCTCTAGCTGCTGGCAACTGCCTGGCATTTAGACAAGTAACATGCCACTGTCCCGCGTCCACCAACCTGCAGATAACTGTGTAGATGATGTTTTAATATTTGCTCAAAAAGAGAAATAAGAGCACATATCACATATCATGCAAACATTGTCATCTATGGAAGGCAGGCCGCATCAGAGACTTTGCAAGCTCGTGCTGTCAGTTCAGCCGCATCGTTTTTAGTCAGTGCAAACTGTATAGTACATTTGCTGAGTTAGTTACTCAGCAGCTAAAAGGGACGCATTGAAAAAACAGTCTAATTAAGCGTCTGAATGTTTGTGGCTGTGAGTCTATGGAAAATCTCTCACAGCGACCTTATTGTCACCCCCAGCTGCAACTCCAGACGACTGAATACTTTTTTTTGTCCTCTGCGAGCAGTCGCTGCTGTGCACTTATATAAAACATTGTCTTGAACTGTATTTGTGTTTCGTCTGAATTTTGTCTCAAAGTTTGGTCTGAAAAGCGTGTACCATAAAGCTGTTGTTTGTTTCAGGCTCTGTAAAGCCAACAGGCCAGTTCAGATCTGCCTGACACCACTGTGTAGCCTTTTCCCCCCCTGAGCCCTATAGAGAACAGACGTGCCTTTGGTACTTCAGCTGAAACTGGTGATCGTTTGTATCTCAGTCAGTCTGCAGGCTATTATTTGCCTTGTAGCAAATCTCAGGGCAAAATGTCCACAACTCCAGTCAATGACATCACTCTAATAGGGCAAGGGTGAGGTTGGGCAAGAGCTAGTGCAGAGAAGAGGAAGTTTCAGGAATGATCGGGGAGCTTTGTGCTGCACGGCCGAGTTCTGGGGAGATTTGACTCATTTGCAGTTAAAAACATCATTACATCATTAAACATTAACTGCTTTGGTAAGTAGCCTAACAACGATCCTATCAGTCCATTGAACTTTGGACAAGCTGGTGACTGTGGTTGCACTTTTTTTAAAAATGTTTTTCGTTAATGTTTGATGCAGTGGATGTATAAACAGTCTGAAATGACAAATAGTTTAGTTTTAATATTCATAATAATTGTATCACTCTGATGAACTGCCTATCATGTTTGTTTGTATTTTTTGTGAAATGTTTTGTATTAATGCATCACACAGTCGCTTGATCGCTCCACTGAAGAGCCTACTGTGATTGTGCATGATTGTATTTATTGTGTATTAACATTTAAAAGAACCACTGCACCCTGAACTGCTCTGTAAATCTGAACGTGTCTGTTCTAAACACTTTCCAAAAATATTTGATGAATGTGTCCCAGTGTTCCGTTGAAGTGCTCAACTGTTCCACAGGCAAAGCTGGAGTAAAACATCTATCACACATCCGTGTTCATCTAAAGGCAATACAGTTGTTTCAGTAAACAAGTGTGCTTTTCTCTAACACTGGAGTTTATTAGATGTCCCCCTTCGGCTGTTTTCAAACAAGGCTTTGGCTCATCTGAACAATGTGAAGTGTTTAAAAAGTTTTACAGAAAAGCCAACCGAACGTTAGTCAGACAGAAAACATTCATGGTTTTGGTGGAACTGTTTATATTAGTATTTGGAATGGTTGCCCTATCACTTTACTCAAATTTCGTGTATAATATTTAATATAGTTGTTAATATTTAAAATAGATGTCTTATCCCTGTGATTGTATTTATTGTGAGAAATGTTGCTTTAATATTTAAGACTCTTTTAGTAAAAGTTTTTGCATTTCTTGCTTTTTTTCTGATGTTGTGAAATTTTCCACATCTGCAGCTAATAAAACTTTCAGCACAATGAAATACTCCTTTGGACTTTTCGTGGTCGTCTGTTCAGTGACTATAAGTGTCGGTAAGTTGTATTAAATGCCTCGACAATTCAGCAGCTGTGCCCGTTTTTGGTTGATGACCCTGATGTTTTTTTATTTGAAACAGGCAATAAGCATTATGGAATGCGCTTCTCCTCTGTAGGCTCATCTCTGCAGTGCTATAAATGTTCGGATTATTACGGTGGGTGGTGCGAGAAGGTGCAGGATTGCTCTTACGAGGACTCCTGCTTGACTCTGCATGAGAAAGGTAGGCCTTCTGACATTAATTGATGCTAATACCTGCTTCACGGTCATTAACCAATCACCCCTGCAATGCCTTTCCTGTGGAATAGGAGGGAAAACCATTCGCCGGTGCATCAGATACACGGATTGTGACAACTCTCGCCTGTCCCAGATGTTCCCAGCTGTGTCCGGCTTTACCTACAGGTGTTGCAACAGTAATTTGTGTAACAATGCACGCGCCATTGATGCCCCGCTGCTCTCCCTGCTCGTCTCTCTGCTCGCCCTCTGCTGGAGCCGCTGCTGCGTGTGAGAAAGCTTTTGTTTTAAGTTCCGCATAAACTCCTTTTGTAATTTGCTCAGCAAATTTCACATGAATGTGTGTTAGAAATGGTGCTATTGGAGGTTGTGATGTCTTAATCTTCATTTGTGCTTTGAAATTAACAACCATTAACAACCTTTCATACGTCTGTAACTACAGCTTTATTTGTTTCGAGTCCTAAAAATTAAACGATTTTTTGAATTTGAGTGTACAGTGTTTTGTCACTGGATCTTGATGGAAATGTCAAAGCTAATCCTGGGTTTCTACTGAGTTACTGCAAACCAGTTAAAATGACTAGAATATATGTAATGTCAACATGCTCCATGAAATGTAGCTATAAATTGTAATTGCAGGTTTTAAAAAACACCCTGTTATAATACAACATTAACTTCTTCAGGATTCCAGGATTCCCAGACGAATCTAATTAAATGTCTTAGTTTACTACTGAAGTTTACCACAGAAGTATTATAACACCAGCCAACAGGAATACTATACCTAGGAAGAAAATAGTAGGGATGCAACACTATAACATGTGTTGAATCATATGTCATTATATCATGATTAGTAAGTTAACTTGCAGCTAGTGTGTTAGCTTGTGCCTAAGTTATTAAGGTGTTAGCTTATAGCATTAGGTCAGAACACTATTAAACAACAATGAATACCCTAATAAACTGAAAATAGAAATATCAATATATTCAGTCACTGTATTAAACTATTTCAGATAATGAATTTTGTGATTTGTTACACCCCAATAAATTACTAAATACTACAGAACTGTTATAGAAATCTTATAGTTTCTTGTAACATTACCACATCTTTGTGTAAGAGTAAACACTGCAGCTGCTTTTGTTCCCATTTAGTCAAAAGAGCAATTGTGAGGTCAGGCACAGATGTTAGATGAGAAGGCCTGGCTCGCAATCCACGTTCCAGTGAATCCTAAAGGTGTTGGGTTGAGGTGATAGTACTGTACATTACGGTAAGTAGTGTTGTCCTGCCATCTGTAAATCCCAGATTTGTCAGATCAGATTGCAAGATAGTGAAGCATGATTCACATTTACACTCTAGACTCCAGTGGCAACGTGCTTTGAACATCTCTAGCTGATGTCAGCAATGCAAACAGTGAACTTGTGTGCAGCTGCTCCACCATAGAATTTCATTAATTTGTAGATAAACAGTGATGTTGCTTCCAGAGGTCAAATGTAACTCTGTAGTGTGAACAACAGAAGTTACAACAGAGGGTAGGTGACTTTTAAACGCTATACGTTTTAGTATTTGGCAGCCTTATTTGTGAATTTGGTGGTTTGCTTATTTCACAGTAATAGCACTTACTGTTGACTGGGGCAGATCTAGCAGGGTAGAAATTTCACTTTCTGACTAAAGGTGGTATCCTGTGACAGTGCTATGTTTCTATTGAAAATCTTTGTAAAGTTGGTTTTGTCATGTGCTAAATTTTAAACACCTGTTAGAAATGAGTGGGAGTGGGAGGGGGTCCAAATACATTTGGCAAAATAATGTAAATCTTGAATACTTTCATCAAGTTGTGCATGTTTAGTCAGTCAAATGGGTGGCCTACTAATGCAGAAAGCTCCTCAATGAGTGTTTACCTAAACATGTGTTTAACTGATGACTAACTGACTTAACTGACTCTTATCTACTGCATCAGTTATGGCACATTTTATATCTTTTGTTTAGATTTTTTTCAACATGTTCTGCTCTAAGAATAAATGTGCATTACAGTTTGTATATTCATTTAAAAAATCAACTAAATGTGTAATTTGACTGGGCATGTTCAAACATTTGCATATAACTATAAACAGTGCCAATATACATGATCTGTAGATTATGATTCTATGTGCCTCAGTGCATAGAAATGAATGTCCTCATCTCCCATAAAAATTACTTTAAGTGAATAAAAATGATTTTCTTTACAAATGAGTTTTGCGCAAGACACAGATGTATTATGTAAATTGATTCATACTGATTTTTTAAGATTATGAAATACATAATATGTAGTTACTATGGTGAGGAATCCACTTAACAGTTTACAGTGCCCTCTAGAATTATTGGCACCTTTGCAAAGATGATTGAAAAGGCTTATAAAGATTTTATCAACTTTATCAAATTTTATCAATAACCTTAATATTTTGAAAAAATAATCATATCCCATATTTGAAGTTTAAAAACAAAATCACATGTGTCACAATTAACTGAATTAAGGAACTGCAAATGAAGTAAGATCTCATGCATGTTTAAATCATTGTAAGTTGACCTAGGAACTTTTAAACAGTCATCAGTGATTTCCCATTTCATTTAGGTATAAAAATGAGGTGGCATGGAGCCTAATTCCCTTAATCATCACCATGCAAGAGATTTATGAGCATTTTGTTGCAATAAGCCAAAAGTGTGTTGACTAGCAAAAATCAGAGTGATGCAACAAAACAAAAAAAAAAATAGCTGCTCAACTAAAATTCCCATATGAAGAGCAAATTTCCAAAACTCACTTAGTCCATTTTTTGTGATTTTTTGGGTAACACTACTATTGGCATATTTTTACATGACCTCTTTATGTGCAACAGTATATCCGAACAAAGCTCACTCAGTCCGTGCATAATACACAGTACAAGATTAAGTGAATTTCCAAAACTCACTGAGTCCACTCGTACAGTGGCGAGTGGTACTTACTTACCCAGGTCTCCCAGGCGGTAGATCATAAACAAAGATGTCTCTATGCTGTGTCATGTAGTAGAATATAAATATTAAACTTGTACACAATTTTGAGACATTGAGTATTGATTTACTTAAAAATTGTTTTCATTATATTTTTTAAACAAATTTGCCCAGACTAAAATGTGCAGAAGTTGCACTTTAGAAACAGGCATTGAAAAATGACAAGTAACAGTAAAATTTCAATTGAAAAAATGATTTCCTGTAAGAATTGCTTTCTAATAGGTAAATCAAGTAAAATGCAATTTCCCCCCCAAAAAAATGCTTTTGGACTGAGTGCGTTTTGGAAATTTGCTCTTCATATCAACAGGGCAATTATTAAGAAACTGTCATGAACTAGTCTGGATGAGGATGCAATGCTATTCTGTCTGCAGCACAGCATGGATGGGCAGAAAAGTGAAAAAATCTCCAAAGACTCCAGTTTCATTTGGGGTCACCATGTCTCAAAATCCTCCATAAGATTTCACCTCCATGCCAACAAACTGTTTGGAAGTTGTGCCAGAAAGAAATTGCTCCTCGAGCAAAAGCTCTTGGAAGTGTCCAGACGCCTCTGGAACCTTAACTGGGACAGAGTGCTGTAGTCAGACTGAACAAAAACTGAGCTCAAGGTGCGTTTGGTTTAGAAATATAGTTGGCTCCTAGTAACAAGCATGGAGGATCTCTAATGCTGTGAGGCTGTTCTCCTCCAGAGGCCCTGGCGGTACTATTTGTATATATTACATTAAAGATTCCAGGAAGTACCAGGGGATTTTAATCAAAATCTTGCTGGTTCTGCCAAAAAACTCAAATTTAGCCGTGGTTGGATCTTCTTGCAGGACAACAAACCAAAGCGCACATCAAAATGCACTCAAAAATGGTTAAATAAGCGCAAAATCAAGCTTTCGCAATAGCTGTCCCAGTCCCCTGATCTAAATCCAGGACTCTGCAACATCTGGAGAGATTCTGCAACATTACGATAATGTTACAAAAGAGAGAGCCAATAATTACAACAGACCAAATGTTTTTTAAAAGAAAAGAAGTGAAAACAACATTTGGTATAAAGTTTAAGGGGGGTTTTCATCAGCCTTTTCCACTCATTAAAAATTTTCCTGGTAATTCTCAAGAGTGCTGTAGATGAAGCAATACATGTAGTGTCGATGGAAACTAAAGACTGAGGTATTTTGTAAAGAAATGTTGGGCAATGGGTGTGTCAGTATCTGTAAAATGGGACCCAAAAAGATGTCTTGATTTTAAAAACAGTTATAAAGCAATAAATATTTCAGAAGTTTCTAAATCAATAACAGATGTCAAATCAAAGAAAGAGGATCAGACAATGTCTTCACCTCGTGGTGAAGGACATCAGTGGGACAGTTAAGCAGTCTCAACTCACCCAGTATCATCCCTAATCTAATAATTAATAGTTCTGAAATGTTTAGAAACCATTTGTAGCCAAAACACAACTGGAGCAGTGCTACACTGATAAGCATTTAAAAAGCAACCAAGCTACCTTATACTTTTGAGCCGACTTCTAAGATAACTGAACAAAAATCTGTTTTACTTTATCTTAGTTCAGTTCAGTTAACTTGAGCTTAAAACAATATTTTTTTTAATAAAATGATTTAGCAAAATTTATAGATTTAGCCTAATAGTATTTCTTTAGGGGCCCCACGGTGGTTCTGTGTCTCGCACTTCCAGGGTTTGGGGTTTGAATCCGACTGTTGGCCTTGTGTGTGTGTGTGTGTGTGTGTGGAGATTGCATATTCTCCTCATGATGGCGTGGGTTTTTCCTCTGGGGTCTCCAGTTTCTCCTACAGTCCAAAGACGTGTGTGTCAGGTAAATTGAGGACTCTAAACTGACTGAAGGTGAGTGTGGGAGCGAATGGTGTGGGTGGGCGCCCTACGGTGGGCTGGCAACTCGCCCAGGGTGATTCCCTGCCTATCACACATTGGCCCTGGGATAGGATCCAACTACCTGCGACCCTAGTGAGGATTTAAGCGGTTACAGAAAGTGAGTGAGAGTATTTAAAATAGTGAGGCATTAAAATAGTCCTTTAATCCGTACTGAAGTTTTTCTAAATTGTGGGAAATTGCTACAAACCTGAAAAAGCCGTTTCACTGATGCAATGACAATGTGCAACTATCCTCACTAAGTATTGTGACACTTTGTCAAGCTATTAAGGTGACCTAATCTAATGAATGCTAATGATTTATCTATGAAAGGAAAATGAGATATTCTTTAACTCAAAACTAAGGGGAGTACTTCCTCTCACACCACAATACACAAACCTGATGCTCACATTTCCATCATATGTTGAAGTCTGGCATGTGTTTATGAACAAAACTGTAGAAGGTGCTTGCTTGAGATCATTGTATACTAAGACAAAACATGTAGAAAACAAGGAGAGGAAATCCAAGTAATCTTTTACAGCTGCCGGTGTCCAGCTGCTGAGGCATAATCTGATGACATAACGAGATGTCGCATGGACAGTGCCTTCCAAAAGTGGGCAGGCAGAGAAGTCAAAATTGTTATTTTCACTACACACTCAGACGATTTGGATTAAATAGAACATCAGACAGAAGCACAGACTGCACCCTAGTATTTCTGGATATTTCAGGCGTTGACAAGCACGAACTAAAAGTGAACTGAGATTGAATAACAAAACTGGAGTGGTACAAAATTTACACAGTGAAGTGCACTGATTCTACTGACATCATCTGAGTCAATGTACATAAAATCAATACACTGTCTTAAAAGCTGTGCATGAAAAACAGGAATGGATGCTTAAAAGAAAGCAAACTTGGGAAAGTCTAAAATCCAGTTTGGATTATAATTAGAACACAATTATAAACCATGGCCAGATAAAAAAATCATTTCTTAAATATTTAAAACAATGAATACCATAAATACATAAATAAATACATTCATAATTCAACTTACAATCAATTCAGTAAAGACTGTACAAAGATCCAAAAGGTAATAGTATCTTCAGTAGTATCACAATGCAGAAAAGGGAATGTGAACAAATACACAAAACAATTGCACAAGCCCACACCAAGGTCACTACGACACAGAGTACATGTAAACAAGTCAATAATCTAAAACAGTCAGAGTAACACTGAGTCATACAACAGGAGCACGGGAAAACAACTGGTTCAATAAAGGACAAAACAAGAGGATTAAAAACAGATGAGATATTTTTAAATAAGGGAATGTGGAACTGAAACAACATCACGCCACATACAGTTGCCTTTTTGTGTGTGTTTCTACAGGTCTTCCAGCAATAGCCTGAGATGAAAAATTCCTCCTTAAAGAAATACTCTAGCGTTTTTCTGAATGAATCAGTATATGCCGCATCTGTAGCATGTTTAAGGATCACCCATTGATTTCTACACACTTGTAATAGAAGCCAATGCCTATTGGCTCCAATCATGTGTTACTGGGCTTTTTGTTCTTCTATAAATACAGGAAAGTTACTGTCCATGTATGCTACAGATGCGGTGGATAGAGATTTGATTGAAAAAGCTAGGCTTTATTTCTCTAAAACAGGACAACCAGGTCTTTCAGTAAAGTGCAGATATAGGTGGAACATTTTGTAAAATGTTGATTTAAAAAAAGTTCATTAAAAAGTAGTGTTCTAAACTACTGTCCAGTCATCCCAAATCAAATACAGTAAAAATGAACATAATTTCTTAATAAAATGGTCACATCACTCTAAAAGTGAAGCTACACTACATAATCACATCAGTAATCAATGTACAGTATATCAACTATGTTTAATCACTCATATCCTCTACAGCCTCCTCCTCAATCTCTCTCCCTATCACCTCTAGTTTCACCGTCTTCTTCTGCCCCTTTTTCTCCTTCCCTTTCTCATCATCCTCCTTTTCTGCTGGAGCGTACCACGGTCTGGCAGCATTGTCTTCACAGGCTCGGCCGCCGCCTCTCCTGTACCCGCCCCGTCCAGCCCGCACCAGCCCCCAGCCCTGCGGCTTGCCCTCGTGTGGGCCGTTGTCCTGTACTCCTCTGGTTTGGTCCAACTCCTTGGCGCTGAGGGCAGGCATCCGCACAGGCACAGTGTTACCGAATTTAGAGTAATCCACCGAGTAGCGCCCATCCTCCTCTGTCATGATGGAGACAAAGCGGCGCCCCCAAAGGATCTCGTCCGGTGTGTAAGATGTGCGTGCCTGCATGGTGATGCCAGTCGTCTCCACAACACCTGTCGATGAAATAAACATAATATTTCAGTATATATGGTGGCCTGGTGGTTAGGCCACCATATATAACACAGGTCAAAATCATCAGAAATAAGTTTATGTGGGTTTTGTAGCGTTTTTCATACTGATTTCAAATCTGTGTTTAGTTTTTCCCGCACGTACAGTTTTTGTGATGAAGCTAGTTGTATATT
>JBBJLS010000128.1:15340223-15369475 GCA_037577275.1 Bryconaethiops microstoma
TTTCCCGCACGTACAGTTTTTGTGATGAAGCTAGTTGTATATTGCATGATAGTGGTATAATTAGCATATAATAATCAAATACTAAGCGTTTTTAAAGAATCTGACTTTGCACTGAAAATATTAAAACAGTTACTTGGTGCCTGCGGTTTAATAAAAACCGCATGAAAGTCTTTTGCAAATCTAATATTACTCATAATTCAAAAAGTTGATGTGACTGAAAAAATCTGAAAGCAGATCTGCAATCAGCATGAAAAAAATGGTTTAGAAAAGTGTGTTGTGGTTTCTGATGATTACAAAGAAATTTTTTTTTGTTGACCTGTGTAATCGGAAGATCATGGGTTTGAATCCCAGGACTGCCAGTGGCACCACTGAGGTTCCCTTGAGCAAGGTACCGTCCCCACCCACTGTTCCCCAGATTATCAACTTCAAATTCATCTCATGCTGTGTTTCTCAACTTTGCTCTGATGGACCATGACTCTGATGTGCACTTTTAACTCTTCCTTGTGGAAAAAATGGCTAAACTTCCAGGCTTGTTATTCAGTAATAACAGGGTAAACTGGTGGTTTTGTCAAGTGTCGCACGAATATGTCTGGTGTACTGGTAAGGAAGCTGCATTAACCCAGTGAAGCATCCTACCTTCCAGTATGACAATGATTTCCAGATCCTCGGTGGCCAGAGACTGGGCAGACACCTCATAGAGTGGGCTTCCTCTCTCAATAGTGTGACTGATGATAAGCGGTGAAACGAGGAAGATGCCGTTGCTCCTGAGGGGGTTTTCCACCTGGATGTCCAGCTGACAGACTGGAATCACCTCCCCTTCCGCTGTCACTGTCCTCCGAATTACCTAAGATGCAGAGCAACATTTTCCATCAGAATTAAATCAATATTTTAATGTCATTCATTAATTTTCAAATATCCTGAAACCAACTAATTAAAGGTGAATTACACAAAATGTAAACAATTCTGCATTACTGCTGAGAAGCAATGTGTAGTCACTCTGGGTACTTTGACATAAGATGTACTGTAGAAAATGTCTGATTTCTTCGCAATGGCAGTGAGAGTAATCAGGATTGTAACATCTACAATGTAAATATACTCAGATTGTTGATGATGGCAAAATAGCAGTGAATGAAAAAAGAAGTGCATTTTCTTTGAGTACTATTTTTCTGTACAATACTCTGCATGTAACCCTCTGTTATTAAATGTGTTACAAACTGCAGGCCAAAACCTTCTCAAAACGTCTGTAATGTCAGACACCACACAGTGTATCAGTAATCACTTCATGCATTTACTTTATTAGAGGCAGTAAAACACTAATGTGAACAATTCAGTTTCTCTAAAATTGCACCTTTCATTATAAAACCATTTTAAATGGCTTTGTTTACATCTTAATTATTTCATTTAGCAGAATTTAAAGAAAAATGAATTTAATTCCCATTTAAATGATTAAAGCACAACTAGTGGGCAGAATAAAATTTCTTTGACTTCCTAGACTTTGACTGGGCTCTTCCTCACCTGCAGCTGAATTGTGGCGGAGATGATCATACTCTTCCTCAAGTCTCCTACACGAAACATGAACGTGGGTCTGCCGTTGCGTGGGGCGATGACAGCATTACGGGAGAAAATGAGCGTCTCTGCGCGTCGATTTGCCTGAGCCGTCTTCATGAAAACACAGCCCAGCATGACTGCATTAATGATGAGGCCCAGAATGTTCTGGATGATCAGAACTGTGATGGCCAGTGGGCATTCCTCAGTCACCATTCTTCCACCAAAACCAATGGTCACCTGACATTGGAAACAGAGCAGGTAAAGAATTAACTTTAGAGATCTCATTAGTGTTACTCAAATGTTTATTTCAAAAATAACTGGGAGTGGAGAATTTGTGTATACTGCAGACATCAAAAAAGATTGTTTAGGCATCAAAAGAGCAGTCAGCTGTCCACCAGCATTTCTGTTCATCCAGACAGTTTCTCACCTGCACTTCGATCGAGAAGAGGAATGCTGAGGTGAATGAATGAATGGCCGTGACACAGGGAACGTGGCCAGGATCGTGGGGGTCACGTGGCTCCAGGTCACCATGAGCAAAGGCCAGGAGCCACCACACCATGGCAAAGAGCATCCATGAGCAGAGGAATGCCGAGGTGAAGATAAGGAGCGAATGCTGCCACTTGAGGTCCACCATTGTGGTGAAAACATCTTGGAGAAATCGGCCCTGTAAGAACAAACAAGTGTATGAGAACAGATTCCGAATACCTAAAGTTTTAGAGTCTGGAATACAGACCGTGCTCACTTTAACAGGAATGTGAACAAGCATACTGCTTTACAATGAAAACAAATGTATAAAGTTAAGCCTCCTTAAGTACCTGTTCCCGTATGTTCTTATGAGCAACATTGCAGGATCCAGTCTTGGTAATAAAGCGAGCCCGCTGTGATTTGGTGCGGAAGCGGTTGGGCTGTGTGGCATCTTCAGCCAGTCGTGTCAACAGGAATCCATCGGGCAGCAGGCCTTTCCGGGCCAACATTTCTGGGTTTTCAAATCTTCACTCTAATAAACTAGAAGATAAAACATTTTACTCAACCAATTGCTGTTGTTAAAATGAAGATATATATGTGGCAAAAGAAGCAAATTATAAATTTTACATGTAATCCTAGCTTTTAAAAAAAAAAAAATGCATAGACTTTGATGTGGAGCTGGTCCCCCCTTTGTAGCTATTACAGCTTCCACTCTTCCTGGAAGGCTTTCCACAAGATTTTGGAGGGAATTTGTGTCCATTCATTCTGTAGAGCATTTATGAGTTCAGGCACTGATGTTGGAGGAGAATGGCTGACTCCATTCCAGTTTATCCCAAAGGTGTTGGATGATGTTGAGGTCAGGGCTCTGTGCGGATCTGTCAAGTTCTTCCACACCAAACTCATCCAACCACATCTTTATGGAGCTAACTTTGTGGACTGGGACACGGCCATGCTGAAAAAGAAAAGGTTCTTCCCCAAACTGTGACCACAAAGTTGAAAGCATGGCGTTGTCCAAAATGTCTTGGTAAACTGAAGCATTAAGATTACCCTTCACTGGAAGTAAGGAGCATATCCAAAACCCTGGAAACAGGTGTGTCCCAATACTTCTGTCTATATAGTGCATGTGCAGTGGAAAAGTCCCTTATGTGCATCTTCTTGTACTAAACATGAACAACAGCAGGCTTCAATACAGACGACTACAGTACGTACAGCACGGATTCACTGGATTCTGATCTTGCAGATATACAGCATCCCAAACTTTTATATAGAGGATCACACATTTATCTGGCTCGGTCGAAAAGATAATTTAGAATCCAAAGCCAGAGCTTACAGTTACCGTGAGATTAACAACAAACTACGTGATGGAACTGAACAAATAAGAGATGGCATTTCTACATTTGACGATGCCATATCCCTTTTAATCCAAAGACAACAGAGATAAACCTCATTTTTAAATTATGAGACCTGATGTAGCCAGTGTCGTATGCAACCACCAAACGATACGGTAAAATTACAGTAAATCACACAGGTTACACTTAGTCCCAGCAACATAAAATTACCAACTATCTGTCACAGATCTCTCTGCTGCCTGTCACTTGATTATCTAAGGTCAGTAAGTTTAGCCATCTGAAATGTTGATCAGCTAACCGCCATTCTCCATCACTAAAAACAGATTAAAATTAATGTACACGATGCAAAATATGTGCCACAAATGCCTCTCGACGGTTTTACAAACAAAGATAATAATACGAGTTTAAATTACCTTGCTGGTGGGCTCAGTAGGGAGGATTCTTATCTAGCATGACATCTTATGCAACACATCAGAGATCCTCAGCAGCAGCAGCAGCAGCAGCAGCTCTCCTTAATGACAACCCAGACAGGAGGACCAACATATCCCACTGTCCTTTGCGCCTGTTCGTTCCAGACTGCTGAAAGCCTTCGTGTCAGTTGTTTTGATTTCTAGTGTCTTATTTTGTGCACATTTTGCTCTCGTTTGTTTTTAAAGGTCATTTTAGTTAAAAACACCTCGCTACCTCGTCCCAGTGTGTTTGGACAGCAGGTCTCAGTTGGTAAAGATGTCTGATCACTGGAACAGGGGTGAGTGACACGTCGGCAGTATTTATCCAGGAGGGTTTAAACTTTTTGCTAGGGTTTATATGAAGTTTACGATTTTACTCCACTTTAGCATCGCTGTTTGTTTAACTTCTTAGAAAGAAAAACGATATATGTATTTAAGAAAAAATGAGAGAAAGATGAGTTAACATATCGTGTCGTCCAGCTAAGTGGCTAACATTAATGTTGCCTCTTATAGTCGCACATGAACAAGCACACAGTGTGAACCAAGTGGAGCAGTGGGCAGCCAGTGACGGGGGAGCAGTGTGTGGGGACAGTACCTTGCTCAAGGGTGCCTCCAGCAGTCCTGGGATTCGAACGTATGACCACCTGATCGCAGGGGCCACTCCCTAACCACTAGGCCACTAGCTGCCCATGAAGAGTGTTAGCTGTGTCAATAGTTCTGAGGCTCCTGTTGACACTAAGCCAGGCTAACTCAGCCAGTCGGCCTGTGCTGCTCACAGTAAATTAAGGCAGGAAGAAAAAACAGAGTTAGTAGTTTACACTGTAACTTAAAGTGACCATTCTGTCATACGTGAACAGCAACTGCATTTAACCCATTCACCAAGTGAAGCAGCGCCCAGGGAGCAGTGTGTGGGGACTGTACCTTGCTCAGCGGTACCTCAGTGGTGCTTAGCAGCCTTGGGATTTGAACCCACGACTTTCTGATTGCAGCACGAATGCCTTAACCACTAGGACATTATCGATTTATCCAAGGGGCAGCTGGTGGACTAGTGGTTAGTTTCCCCTGTTATCAGAGGGTCATGGATTTGAATTCTAGGACTACCACTGAGGTACCCTTGAGCAAGGTACCATTCCCACACACTGCTCCCTGGGCGTTGGGTTCATGGCTGCCCACTGCTTTACTTGGTTAATGGGTTAAATGCAGAGAACAATTTTACATTGTTCCCACTGTGTGGTTAGGTGTGCATGACTGTAAATGGCCATTTTACTTAAAAAAAAATAATAATAAAACTTTCAGGATCAGTCAGTGTGTCAGAGATACCAGCCTGCTCTTTCGTGTTTGATTCCACTACATATATTTTATTTAGTCTTATATACTGGGCACATTTAGGTGAATTGTGATAGAAATGACAATATCGTCACATTTGAGCTTTTTATAATGGTGCAAATGTGCCATGATTTCAGCACTGTGTCAGTGAAATGAAAGTAGTGTTGGAGGTGTTTGTCAAAGTGGCCCCTTATAGTCACAGCACAGCACACAGTGTAAACAATGTTATTCTTTCTCTGCATTTAACCCGTTCACCAAATAAAGCAGTGAGCACCCACCGGTGTGACGCCTAGGGAGCAGTGTGGGAGCACAGTGCCTTGCTTAAGGGTACCTCAGTGGTGCCATCGGCAGTCCTGGGATTCGAACCCACATCCTTCTGTTTGCAGGCTAACCACCAGGCAACCAGCTGCACCTACAGGCAATTTGGAAAAGTTTTGTCAAAAAACTGTAAAACCAAGACATTTGTAGCACAGAGTATCAAATACTGAATTGAAACTTTATTTTTTTCTATTGAAAATCATATTGAAATGGATCATATTTGTACAGACCTACAGATAAGTATGTTTATGGAGGTGGGTGGTATTCACACACTATTCTACTTGTGATCAACTGAAGGATTTACCATGTCTTTCCAGGACATGGAGCCGTAGATGATATGCTGGATGCCGAAAACAAACGAATAGCTGAGAATCTCGCAGGCAAAGTTTCCAGATTGAAGTCGGTATGTCAAAGTCACATTTTACAGTCAAAGAAGAACATCAACATGAACAAATAACATCCTGTCTTCACAATACATATATTTCTATGTGTTCTCATGAACAGTTGGCATATGACATTGACAAAGAAGCTGAGGAACAGAACTCCTACTTGGACGGCATGGTGCGTGTTATGCTTTGAATAACCTCATGTTATTGTGGTCTCAGACAGAATCTAGTTCTTATCTAGAAATGGCACAATGAAGTCCAAGAGTACATGAAATGTGTGCTTGAGAAAAAATGGTCAGTAAAGATGATTTAGTATTACTTTGTACTATGGTTTTAAACCATAGAACTAGTGATGTTTAAACCATGAAGTAGTGACATTTAGCAACACAGTCATTTATTGCATTATTTTTCCTCAGGACTCAAATTTCCTTAGTGCAACTGGACTGTTGACAGGCAGCGTAAAGAGGTTTTCTACAATGGTCCGTTCTGGCAGAGATAACCGGAAGATCCTGTGCTATGTTTCTATAGGCTTGGTGTTTATATTTTTTGTTCTTTACTATCTAGTCAGGAGAATACAGAACTGACAGATAATTTCCAATTACTTTCTATTATCTGCCTTCTCAGTTTTATGAGGAAAAAAATGATTTTGTGAATGCAGTGCTTCTTTCTTGTTTACACACAAAAATTGTTTTACTGATGTGTTCAGTTGGCATCGCCCTGGTGTATTTTCCAGGGCTGATTAAAGTGAAATATCATTGTTGGAGGCTGACTTGTCTATTCTGGTCTAGTGCTCGCTCACTATAGTTATTCTGCTTTGTTAGCAATATAATAACAGAACATATAGAGTTTCCGAGGATTTTTTTTTCATGCTTGAAAAATAACATGATTACTCTATGGACCAGTTTCCATTATTGTAACATTTCATTACATACTTATTTGTGTACATATAGAGGTGGCTCATGTGGGTGCAAGAATTAAAATCTTGTATGGCAGCACTTTGTTTGAAGTAATTGTTAAGACTATAACCAATAATAGCTTATTTTAGTTATCTAGTTTATTATTAACAGAAGTGTTATACTTAAGTTACTTTTTCAATAAAATCTCTTCTTGTACAACTCTTTTTTTGTACAACCCTTACTTTTTTGTTTGTCATCTTCTTATTTCATTACAGTACAGTTGTTACAGGTACCCCTGTGAAATGATAGAAAAACACTTCAGAAAACACCTTCTTGCATATTTAAATACATAACTGCTATATATTTGCTTAAATTTAGGTACTGGGAAAGAGCACCTACTTATGATTGGAAAACAGGGCAGCTCTTTTACACAAATCCCATCATGTTACTTTGCAAGACACAAAATTGTCAGAACTGAGGCTAAAGCAAGCACTGAATTTGGGCATCTATAGTAACATTGTGGGTAACAAAAACAGTCATATTAGAGATGTTTCGTAGTTGACATGACGTCCAAATATGATTTTCCTTATACACTCATTACCTACTTGTTTTAGAAAAAAAAAACTGCTTTGGTCTTCCACTCTGTGGCCACTTTATGAGCCACTTTTACCTCTAATTAGGTGTATAATTACAGAACAGTTCTCTGTTAAGGCAAAATCTGTAAGGCAACCTGTACGCCATTAAGCAGACCTGGGAACACATCTGGCCCTTTGACTGTCCCTGCCCGGCCCACGTGAAGTCAATGAGAAATTAGGAATCAAACGAAAATTAGTGTTTTGCTTTTATTTTGGAAGTGACCGCTTTATTCTTTCAATGTACTTTCTTAGTGTGCGCATGCTTATATTCATCATTTTAGAACGAGAATTCAATCTATTCATGGTAAAATAACTGAGTAGCACTAAGTACTATTTTACTCAAGGAATAAGATTAGGACATTATAGCCCATCTCTGGTTTATACCAGGCAGAAAGCAATGGTCGTGAACATCAGGCAGTACTTTTCTCAGCCACTAGTAGCAAGTGTGCTACTGTAAAAAAGAACCACAAATCAACATATTCACCTCTTCACAGAGATGGAGAACACACGCAGATCATTGTCAGCTCCTGTATAGAGTGTAATACAATGGAGAAAATACCTTGGTGTCTACACATACTAAGAAGCTGAACAACATTCATTCAGTGACCGCCACTGTTGTTATATTTACATCACCATGCAACAGGAATGAGGAAAATATTGGCCAATAAAATCATGATTCATTGCCACTTTGTTGCCTTGGTATACCATAGCAAGCACGTGGGAAACCATAGCAACCATTTCTTGAAATATATCATGGCCTGCTCTAAATAGTCCCTCTATCAGGTAAGCTTTAACTGATCCTCTGATTTATATGTTTTTCCTTTGTGATCGAAAGGTCTTCAACAGGAAATTAATGGTCTTCAATGGTGAGCATTGACTAATAAGTCCTCAGCTGTTTTTAAACGATTGTTTATTTGCTGGATGGAGTTTAAGAGGTGGTTCTATATAGTGGAGAGCTCCAGCATATGCCCAAAAGGTCTTGTAGAGATTTCTCCACTGGCTTGAAGGTCTGTCTTGAGGGCTGATGGTCTGTCAAACATATTTTTCCTCCACTTGTGGACAGTTGTGTCCTGGCCTGGTTGGTGCTCAGGGCCCATATTATAGTTCTTGATGAAACGTGGCACCTTTGGTGAGAGTTAATTGCTGAAGCTGCTATGGTGTCTGATTTTAGGGGCATGTTGTTACTGGCCCCAGCACACCTTCCAAAACAGCAGTTTCCTCTTTCAAGGCCCACTGAAAATAACAGGAAACAAGAATCAAAAAGTGTACATTAATTCCATCCAACCTTTCTACTGAGCTTCAGTAAATGTGTTTGAGCTGGAAGGTTAGGTACTACCTGTGCAGCTAATCTGTTCTCACCCTGCGCTTCAGTACAGCTAACACCTGTGTGTGGGACGCCCAGCTGTCTCCGTCCCCCTCAGCTATATCAGTGATGTAACTGTCTGGAGGACAGGTGTGTGTTGTTTAATAGTATCTATTGTGCATGTGTCTGCAAGACTTTCAAAATTCCCTTATTCTCATTGCTGTCCCTCCTGCAAACAGATTAAAATGACATTTGTCCTTGATGTTTGTGATTGACCTCTTAACCTCTCTAGACCAATTTAATTGGGAGGGTATACATCCAAATATAAATGAATTTGAGCCTTATGTTATATTACCAAGGCCTCCGCAGACTGTTTACTACTCTCTAAACTGTACCTTGTCTGTTACTCACTGTCTAGACAAAATAAGACAGAGGCTACTGCTAAATCATGAAATAATGCTGACTCTAACAGAATATATCAGTGTAAAACTGCGTAAGCCTAGTTAATGAAATTTATATGATGGTGTGTTAGCTTGCAGACCTGGAAGTAGGTGTGCAACCTATGCCTCAAAGTGGAGCTCAGGTTATCAGAGAGGTGGTGAAGCTCCTTCTTTCTGGAGCTGTACAGTCCACAGCTGCACATTAAACAGAATCATTACTAGTTCATTCAGCATTTAAATATGCACTAATCTCACAAATGTTGATTATGATCATTACTTTAATTGCTTAGGGGTTTTCAGGGAGGTCTGTTACAGGTTTACTCCAATGGTCTGAAGGTCTGTCTTTCATAAAGTCAGATAATCTAGCAAAAGACGTGTCTATGACACTTTTCACTTTTACTCACATCAATACACACACACACACATATATATATTTAGTTTTCAGCAGACCACGTGGAAAACCTCTGGCAGATACCCAAGCATTTGGGAGTTTGAAGTGTCCGTCTAGCTGGCCTGCTGAGCTCTGAGGGGGTCCCAGAAGAAGGAAAGAGGCACTGTTCATTAAACAGTTATTTATGATGATGGGAAACCTAAAAACACACCAGAGAAAAACATCACATGAATTCAACCAATAAAGGTATGTTTCATATGAGGTGTGTATTCTAAAAAGTACAAATAGTTTCTTGTAATGAAGGAGAGCGAGCTGGATGAGAAGTAACAAACACTGTCTTTACCCAAGCTGTCAGACTTTTGTGGACTCTCTGGTGCAGCAGCTGTAGAAGCACACCCTGCTGATGGACATGCAGACTGAGAGAATAAGCGATGAATGTGGAGGAAGCATATTTGAAAAGGTTTCAGTTTCAAACCATGTGGAACATTTTGCCATGGCCTTTTGATATCTAGAGACACAGGTTCATATACACTAGGACAAAGTAGTGGAACATTTGTTTAAATATGTACAATCATATGCAAGAAATGCACATATTTGTTAGCTACCAGTTATCTGAACTAGCCTTGGAAGTGAAAACTATGTTGTTTCCTATCAACATTCCCTCTACTTCAGACTAGACTCCACCACTGTTTTGAATCTAATGCAACATTCAACTTATTGGTGCTTTTAGAAAGAGTATTAAATCTATTTACAGTAAAATAAGTAATGAGCACTAAGTACAAGTGAATTCCAGGAGTAAGATTAGGACATTTACACCAGGCAGAAAATAATGGCTGTCTTTCGATGTTTGAACATCAGGCAGTACTTTTCTCAGCCACTAGATGGCGAAAGTGTGATGCTCTGAAAAAGAACAACAAATCACCTTACTTACGTCTTCACAGAGATGGAGGACACATGCAGATCATCATCAGCTTCCTTATAGAGCGTAGTACAGTGGAGTCTACACATACTGAGAATGTGAACACCACTTGAGTTCAAACCTGGACCGATCCTTGGTCTGTCGAGGAGCTGAGATGTATCACTGACTGATCCCTCAGTACTAATAATACAATGAAATTAAATATGTAGAATATTATATTGTGACGATCACATAAATATTCATGAAAAACAGTTTAATCTTAAAGATTTTAAAAATTTTAAAACATTAAGAAATGACCTGGTCCTGTCACACTTGTGGTCTGATATTTCAGGTAAGTGGGAGAGCGACGAGAAGCAGGAGGAGGCAAAAGAATCAGAGAGGCTGGAAATGAGAGGTCAATAAATAGACCGGAGGAGCGGACCAGTAAACGTGGGTTGGAGGAGGTGATCAAGGGAAAGACAAATATCTTTGAGCCAGGTAAAGGGGGGAGAAAGTGGAGGAGAAAAAGAGAAGAAAGGAAATAGTTTAGAAAGAGAAAGAGGAGGAGGCAGAGGAAGAGGAGGAGAGTTGATAAGTTGAGAGGTCACTATACAGACTATGAGAGAAGTCGGAGAGGGCTGGAGGAGCACTTGAGGAGTGTGGTGGTACATGAGAAATGGAGGAGGTGATCAAAGAGAATGATGAGGATCTCTGAGGCAGCGTGGAGCCAGGAAGAAGGTGGAGAGAGTGAAGGAGTAAAAGGGAAGAGAGGAAATAAAGAGAAAGGGCAGGAGGAGGAGGATGAATAAGATCTAGAGAGGCTAGCAGCTGAGAGGCCACTGTACAGACTGGAAGAGAGGTTGGAGAGGGCTAGAGGAACGCTTGAGGAGTGGACTGGTAAATGAGGGCCAGAGGAGGTGATTAAGGAGAATGATGAGCTTCTCTGAGGCAGAAAGAACCAGCTAGGAGTACGGAAGAGGGTAGAGAAAGTGGAGGAGTAAAAGGGAAGAGAGGAAATTGAAGTGACACAAGAGGAGGTGGAGGAGGACGAGAAGGAAGAGGAGGTGGAGGAAGACGAGAAGGAAGAGGAGGTGGAGGAAGATGAGAAGGAAGAGGAGGTGGAGGAAGACGAGAAGGAAGAGGAGGTCGAGGAAGATGAGAAGGAAGAGGAGGTGGAGGAAGAGGAGTGACCATGTGTTATATGGTCCAGTCGGATGGCAGACCAGACACGCTGCCACCATCTTCTCTCCTTTGTCTTTGTACTCTCTTTAGTCTCCTCATTCAGATCATTCAACACATATTTATTCTTCTTTTTCTGTGGAAAAAAATCAGACTAGGGTCCAGAATGTTGGCAGTGAAAAATGAATACACATACAGAAAGTCTGGGTTTGACAAAAAATGTATTTACACAATTTTCCACTTGCCCTATATGTAGATGATCCAGCAAGACATGTCTTACAAGGCTAATGTCACTAAGAAACACAAGTCACCCAAATCTTTTCTGCAAATACATTCTCAACACTTCTCTCAGCCCATTCAAAACACATCCAGCTCTTCATTAAGGTGGTGCAGATTTGTGGATGTGGTTTAGGACATATAGCTAACTGTGAGCTATAGACAACACTAAGGAATTGATCTTGGGTCGGATTTCTCCATATTTATGATGGCCATTGTCACAATATTTGATTCCAGATCAGCACTCTCCACTACTCCTGAGGTGGATTATGAACACAGTCATAATCCACCATAATCCACATGGTGAGCCTTTGTTCAGTTTTATGGCTTGCAGAAAATCATATTGTTTCGTAAACCACATCCACAAGTCTGGCCCACCTTAATGAATAGTCGAATGAGATTTAAGCATGTTGAGAAACATTTTTGAGGAAGTAACTATGGAAACAATTTGGATGACTATTGACTTTTAGTGTTAGCTCGTGGTCCCCCAGAAATCTAAATAAGCAAGAATTGGACCCCAAAACATGTTCTGGCTGATTGACTACCTCTAGTGTTAGTAGAAAGTTGTGAAAATAGTAATTTATGGTACAACATTGATACATCATGCAGTATGAGTCTAATGCTAGCTTTAAAAATGTATGATTTTTGTTGCTGTATTCTAATGTACTGGACTATGCTCTCATTCTTTAATGTGTGAGCTCAGTAGTACCAAACACCTGAAACCATGATCTCCCCCAGCAGACAAAATATAGATTTCTTTAAAAGATATATGTTATAAATCATAAATACCTTCTTAAGCCAGGAGAAACAACCCATTTTCACATGTAATTTCTTTGCAAGCCAAACGTGATCTGAACTTTTTTTTCTGATCACACAGGAATGACATGGAATGGAATCCCATTGCCATTGTTTTCACAGAGGAAAGTCCTACAGTAGCTGTGGGACTGAACTGAGTGAATGAAACGCCCCACAGTGAACTCGACTGGGAGATGTCACATAACGGCAGGGTCATGCAGAGACTTTCTGAGGGCCAGGATAACAAAGTATGCCAATAATGGCAAGAACAAATAAAAGCATTAACCCCAAAAATAATTACAGTACATTACCAAAGGGGAAAAGTCATATCAGTTGGTTTTATTACACATTTTTAGAGAAAGTCACACTCATACATAAACTGAGTACTGTGGTGCTACTCTATAGTTTCATGCAAAACAACATCACCATAGGATCTATAAACCCCAAGATTTAAAATCTCTGCCTTAAAATGATCCGGTTCGCTCCCATTCGTTGTCTGATATGTCAAATACGTAGGAGGGTGTCAGGTTGGAGGCAGAGGCCTAAGAATCAGAAAGGCTAAAAGCTGAGGAGTCACTACATAGCCTGGACCAGAGGTCGGAGGAGATGACCAGTAAACAAGGGTTGGAGGATGTGATCAAGGCAAAAGACAAGTATCTTTGAGTCAGGGGGAACTGACTAGGAGCCACGGGTAGAGGGTGGAGAAAGCGGAGAAGTAAAAGGGAAGAGAGAAAATAGACTTGAAAGAGGAGAAGGAGAAGGAGGAGCAGGTTGAGGAAGAGGAAGAGGATGCATAAGAACCAGAGGGGCTGGAAGCTTTGGCTTTGCTACAAAGACTAGAGAAGAGGCTGAAGATGGCTGGAGCAGCGCTTGGAGAGCAGACTGGTAAAGAAGGCCTTAAGAAGTTCATAAAGAATCAAAAGCATCTTTGGGGCAGGACCAGGTAGGAGCTACAAAGTGTGTGGAGAGAGTGAAAGGGAATAGAGGAAACAAAGGAGAAAGAGGAGGAGTATGCATAAGAACCAGTGAGACTGGATGTCGAGGTGTTTCTGCACAGACTGAGGGAGAGGTGTAAGGTGGCTGAAGGAGCGCTTGAAGAGTGGTTATTAATATTGTAACCAAAGTAGTTCTCTTCATTAGGGCAAGAGCATTGAATCCCAGACAGTTTGTGGGGGTGGTACTTTGTCCATGGGTACCACAGTGGTGCCACTGGCAGTCCTGGGATTCAAACACACAATCCTTCCAATCACACAGGCAACTCCCTAACCACCAGGCCACTAGTTCAAACAGATGTGGGATCATTCTAAGTGCAGCAGAGACACTGATATACACATACAATACATAACAGCAAACTCTTCATTCTAACTCATATACACGAAATTTGTATTACAAACATGCACTTTTGTGAGATCCTGGTGATCCTGCTTCTCTTTCTGTGATGATTACAAAACTGGTTTGTGTGCTAATAACTAATGTTCAGACTGAATACAGCTTTATAATGACCTGCACTTCCTTGTTTATCATTCAAATCTATCATACTGTTGCACCGCAATCGATCATACTGTTCATCCCAATAGTGTTGGATGGGGTTGAGGTCAGGGCTCTGTGTGGGCCAGTCAAGTTCTTTCACATCATACTCATCCAACCATGTCTTTATGGAGCTTGCTTTGTGCACAGGAGCACAGTCATGATGGAATAGAAAAGGTTCTTCACCAAACCGTGTCCACAAAGTTGGAAGCATGGCATTGCCCAAAATGTCTAGGTATGCTGAAGCATTGAGATTGCCCTTCACTGGAAGTAAGGGGTCTAGCGTACATACAGGTACACTCCCTCTCTTGAGACCAGAAGAGATCTACAGCTGGTAGAGAGAGCTGGTCTGTGATTGGTTGAAGAGTCCGTGCTGGTAGAGAGAGCTGGTCTGTGATTGGTTGAAGAGTCCGTGCTGGTGGAGAGGGCTGGTCTGTAATTGGTTGGTGAGTAGAGCTGCTCCAGGTCTGTAGAGGCGCTGCTGTATACGGAAGCTCGTCCATGTGAAGCTCATTTTCCAGCAGCAGCAGGTTAGAGGCTTTGTGGCGGAGTTTTGGAGGAAAACCGGGCAAGTAAAAGGGGTAAAGCAGGCACAGACTTTTATTTGCACTAAATTTGTCATCATGTCTAACGATGCTGAGACGACGAGCCAGGCCCTGGAGGAGGCGACCCCTGAGGAACAGCAGGTGAGACCACCAGGACTGGCTAATGATAGCTAACCAGACACTTAGCCTGCCTGATATGGTAATATTACTCAAGTGCTCCACAAATATATCTTTCTCGGGCATTTTCTCTGTAGTTAAATGGGATTGATTGTCGGATATTGTAATATTTGCTCGTTTTTGTTGTGTATTTCTTGTTTATTGATAGTTGAGACTGGTTGAGGTTTCTCATTAGCTATACTGTTAGCTTGCTAGGCTTTATTGTATGTTTTTCTCTCTTTGTTTATATTTTCATGTGTTTACGAAACTGACCTCATCTGCGTGAGCCTCGTGTTTTGCAGGAGATGGAAGATACTGTTGTGAGTCCTGAGAAAACAGAAGAAGCCAAACTAAAGGCTCGATATCCTCATCTGAGGACTAAACCTGGTGGGTCAGATCTGTTGAGGAAAAGACTACAAAAAGGGGTAGGTTTTTGTGTTTCTCTGGAGTTTTCTTGTTCATACTTGAAGTACCTCTAAGAATACAAGCCATGACGTGTAGAGTGGGATGTAAATGAGTGCTCTGTTTTTCTGTAGCAAAAGTACTTTGACTCTGGGGATTACAACATGGCCAAAGCCAAGATGAAGAATAAACAGCTCCCAACAGCCACAGCTGAAAAAACTGAGATCACTGGAGACCACATTCCCACTCCTCAGGATCTGCCCCAAAGGAAGCCCTCATTGGTGGCCAGCAAACTGGCTGTCTGATATGAACTTTGTGGACGACATGTGCTCTTACCATTCCTGGTGTCTTGATTGATCTCCCTTTATCTGTTTTCTGTGCTTTTGTTTTTCTCCTGTCTCACTTTCTGACCTTTCTATTGCCTGTTCAATTGATCTGAAGAAAATGCATTTTGATAAAGGAAAAAAAAGTAGGACACTTTGCTGCTGGGTGCTCTCGTTACCTGTTCATCTGTGGAAATGAAGTTTTGGCTGTAGAAGTAGATTTAGTAACGAAGTCTACTCCCAGGTTTGAACATGCTGTATGCTGACTGAAGCAAGTGAACATTTTTAGAGTTTTACATTTTTATGCACTCATTCCCCTGCAGTGATTCATGTGCACTATGTTGTTTGAAAGGATTTGAGTGGACTTTGTCCCTCTTGTTTGTCAAAACCGTCATGTGAAACAGAGTTTTTTTGATGTGTTGCTTGCCTCCTGTATATGATGTGGGAAAATGGCCTTAATGGTATCTGCCACAGTTTCTCTTGGGCAATATTTGCCCACACTGAGAGGAGAGCCCGTTGTGGCTCTAGAGCTTGGTGTAATACACGTCTGATTTCTTCATTCCTTAGGTCATTTACTAGGGCAACCCGCTCAAATAATATCCAAACTGTGCACAAGCATTTACTGTCACGGCTGTGCCATTTGTTTTGTAAATAAAATAGTTTTGCACAATATCCGGCATATCTATTTTCTTTTGTTGTGCCTTTGTTTGCATGTTTATGTAATTTAAGTGACAGCATTTAAATATTGTTATCTAGATGGCGTGTGTGAGGGGAACCTTGCTCTCCTTTGTCAGGGGTAAGATTGTCATATATTTAACTGATGGGATAAAAACAATGAAGTCTGGGTGACTTATAAACATTTAGTCCTCTTGTTTGGAATAAAGTGAAGTAAGCACTATTTGTGGTGTTTTAGAAAAAAAAAATTTTTTTTTCTTCCAACAATTATGGTGGTGTGCAACCAGCATGGGAACAATGATCTTTAAAATATGACAAATATAACTCCTTGTCTATCCTGACCATATTGCCAATATCATAATGGGAAATGCTTTAAGTTTTCTAGGGCAGGGATTAAGCCTAGTTCTGAGCTACACAGCATTCTGAATAATGATTTTCCTCTTAAAGGAAAATGCAGTCCATCATTAGGACTTAACACTGTTTGGAATACCAATTTGTCAAACCAATTATGTAAAGTTGAACAACAAAATGTATGAGAATTGCAGTTCTTTAGCTTAAATTCTTAAATATCCCATCTCCGCCTTGGAGAGTCAGACCTCTTCTTGTTTCTTGTCCCAGCACGCAAAGTCCTCAATAACAGTGCCAAAGCCAACCAACATGGCTGCCAAAGTGTGACCTGAGGGAGCCGTTACACACAGAATGGAATCCGTTTGTCCATCACACAGACCTGGCGCTATTAACTTAATCTGTATTGTCCTACATGAACTACTGTGTGGACAATGTCACTGTTAGGATCAGAGTGTTCCTTAATGAGAAACCATGAATGAACAGTAAAGCCAAAAGGCTGCTTAGGGCAAGAGACGCATTCCTCAAATCAGTAGAAACCAGAGCAAGCATTCAGAAATGTATCAGGTCTGCAAAACAAAACTACAAGTTCATCAATAACCCCAACCCACAGGGCATGTGGCAACACATACAGTCCATTACAGACAACAAACATAAAAATAACACAGCACACACCAACCAACAGCACTGCTAAGGTAGGAGGAGATCTTAACTGCTTGGTCCAGTTTGACAGATAACCAACATCCAGTCAGTTTCAAACTGCTGGGAGGCCCACAGAATAGTGTTCTGCACACTCGTGAGGTGCAGTGGGTCCTCTGCAATATCAACACACAGATAGCAGCAGGTGTACAAGGCCGTGAACGCCAGGAGTGTTCTGACCAGATGGCGGAGATATTCACACACCTTGCTCTATCCTTATACACAGATCCTGCATGCCTCAAATCCACCACCATTGTGCCCATTCTCAAAACGCCTCTGATAACCTGGACCAGTGACTGTGGGCTAGTTGCTCTCAACCCTGTCATTTCAAAAAGCTTTGAATGACTGGTCCAAACCTAGATCGAAGACACCATCCCAGCTGATCTAGACCAACACCAGCTGGCGTACTGATCAAACTGAGGAAGCCATCTGTATTGCTGGAAAGACAGCTGGTAGCACTAAGGTGCTAAGGTACCACTGAGCAAAGTACCGTCCCCACACACCGCTCCCTGGGCATCGCATCGCTGGCTGCCCGCTGCTTCACTTGGTGAATGGGTTAAAAACAGAGAACGAGTTCACACTGTGCAGTGGCGTGTTAACGTGTCACAAAATAGCCCCTTTTTTACTCTTATGTCAGGTTGCTCTTTGTTGACTGTAGTTCAGTGTTTAATACCATTATAACAAAAAACCTGGTAAACAGAATCCCTGCAGTAGGACTGACGCCCTCCTTACGCAGATAAATACTGGATTTTCTCATCAACTGACCTCAGACTGTGACTATTGGTGTTTTCTACACCAACCGTACGTGTCATTGTCAACACCTCAGTAAGTCGCTCCATGTCTGTCACACCACACCTACTGCACCTTTACTGCTGATGCTATTCAACCATAATCGTCTATATTTTTGTTAATTTAACTTTACATTATATCTTTATATTTTGCATTTTATTGCGTAAATCTTGAACTGTTTTTTTGAACTGATGTTTACATTTCTTTTTTTGTATATGTGTGTGAGACCTTTATATGGAATGGATCTATTGACAATGACAATCACAATAAAGTTCTTGAATCTTGATATTTATTGCAGGTGTCCTATAACGTACAAAAAATATCTATTCTGGGCAGCATAGCAATATTTCCTTAGCAAAAAAGATAAATTTGTTATGCCATATTACAGAATATAAGATTCTAAGTAAAGTATATTTTGACAGGTCATAATACAGTACAGTTATTTTTAAAATCAGTTTCAGTTTTTACAAACCCATTCATAAATGCAAAAACAGTAGTGGGGATTAAAAACAATCAACATTAATGTATAAAAAAATCAGCCAACATCAATATATCCAGTTTTCTGTTCTCCGTCACAAGCATTATATTGTTTACAAGGTTTGGTATCATGTATCTTTATTTAATTACATATTTGTTTATTCTAACCTAAAGTATTACTAAATGTACGCAATAGAAAAAAAGACATATAGATACTTACAGAATATACATTTATCCCAATCCACATTAAATCTTTCATTTAATAAATCATATTTTAAAGTGCACTTCTTTGACTTCATGTTTCAAAAGTCTTTATATTTACAACATATGCTTTGTTGTTTACTCTTTCAGCATAAAATTAGTAAGAAAATATTCTTTTGTCAAAATATTTCTTAAAAATGTATTATTGCATCTTTAATCCAGCAGATCACAACCTCCTATACTTGATGTTGGTCATGTCATGTTGTTTAAGTGTAGAACATATCTCTTAATAAAAGTGATCAAGGCTGTTGGTATTATTATTTTTTATTATATTATATTACCTGACAACATGAATTATTGTTTAGATGGTATTTAGTTCTCATATTATTAAATTGCAAAATATCTCCAGTGCCATCACAAAGCCTACATATATTATGCCATTTCCACGCATTAAAAAATGATTTCCTTCATGTAAACTGCAGGAGATATTCTATATTATGTATAAATTGTCTTCCACTGTGTGTGTGGACTCTTGAATGTGAACAGCTCTTGAATCTTGTGAGTGACAGTTTCACAGTCAGTTCAGACAGGAGCTGGTTTTGAAGTTGAGGTTGATTTCACCAGCAGGTGGCGCTGGTTCACCACTCTCTCAGCCCTATCGGTTTATCTCAAGCTCGTACTTGCCTGTACCCACAATGCCTCAGAGAAGACTCCAAGGAGGACCTCAAGACTCATGCTGTCAGGAGAAAGTTAAAGACTTACTGGAGAAGAGGCTCTGCCGAACGGATTCTGCACATGAAGTGTTTCTCCTCAGATAAGTTTTACGAGAAAGTTAAAGAAGCGGGAGGATGGCAGCAGCGCTGTACTCGAAGGTAGGAGAACGTTACTCAGCTTCTTCACTTCATTTAAACTTCACTGTGTGGAGTTCACCTCAACTCTGTCACCTCCTGTCTGCTTCTCACTGAGCTCTAACACACTCCATACCACCCTTGGCTTTAATCTCTGGTCTACTTCACTGAAACTGAAAAACTTATGAGCCTTTTTACGTTCTGGCTCCACTCTTACAGACGGAAGGATTACCACACGCACACACACGCACATGCACACATATACACAGTCACGTACACGCATACAAAGACATATACACGTACACACATGCATACACACATATACACATACAGACGCACACTCATACACAGATACACACACATGCATACATACATACATACATACACAGACACGCAAACACATGCATATACACACGCACACGGTGTGAGGAGCTTAATTCGTGCTGAGTGTCTGTATTAATGTTGACTAGAACAGTCCTGTAAAGCTGCACGCTGTTGACTGTGTTAGGAGCAATGCTGCGACCCTCAGGAGAAGTTTGTTTCTTCTCCACGGTACTGAAGTGCCGCTGTAAGGACCAGGAGACTTCAGGGGGTTCAGTCTTGATTTGTGGGGGACCACCTGTGAGAGGGAGGGCGTTGAGGGGATGTGGAGGGGGTGTCTGTGTTCCTCTCGCCACGGCTGTGTCCGCATATCTCTACGTTTTATTAAAAAAGCTCCGGACACCCAGAACTGACTGCGCCCTGGTGGACAGGCTAGCCCTCTGCAGCCTCGCAGTCTGTCTTAATGACATTTCAGGACTTTGTGTGTTAAAGTAAAGTGTCAGTGGCTTAGTTCTGTGTATTTTCAAATAGTAGTGCTTATACTTTGTAATTTATACCTGTTCCTTTCCAGGTTTAATTTTATTCTCTTCTGTTAGTAGTGGCAGCACCTCCGGTTTATTTAGCTTTTTATTTTAGAACATCATAAATGTAGCACGTGACATTTCTCTTCCTGATAGATGTCAGATGCGGACTTTCACATCAGTTCATCAGAGTTCTCTGGACCTTTTTGACCTGATTTTTTGACACCACCTTTAGTAAGTGGGTATTTATGTGAGTCTGGCTTTAGGGCATTCAGTGTTCGTCAAGTCAAGTCAAGTAGGTCTACACTGTCTACACAGTACAGAGTGAAAAGAAACACTTTAGGACCAAAGTGCACCACAAAGAACAAAAACTGACAATGCACCACTTGACTACTCAAGTGTGGGCAGGACAGGATTAGAGAGACAGAGCACACACACAAAAAAAGCACAGTATTAAGTCTAAGACGTCAGTGAGTGTTCAGTTGAAAACCTCACTAATGTTCTCTTTCTGTAGTTTGCTCGGGTCTGGATTCCTGACGCTACAGAGGTGTGGAGATCAGCAGAGCTGACCAAAGACTACAGCCTGGGAGACACTGCTCTACAGCTACAGCTGGAGGATGGCACAGTGAGCTGGGGAGGAGGAGCTCCCTTTATTCATCATTCACTCCTTTTAAAGTCTTTTCATTAATTTTGTTCTTCATGCCATAAGTTCCTTCATATTCACTGATTCACTGATCGGCTAATGCAATTCTAATGATGCTGTAGTTCAGTGGGGAGTGCCCGCTTTGTTTATATCGTGCCCTGTTCCTGTGAGTTCGGGCACACCCTAAGTAAGTTTATGCGTGTTGAAAGGGAAGATGGAACAAGTGTCAGGAGTAGCACAAGTGGAAACAGTGATCAAGTTTGGAGTTTGAGAATTTGACAAGAATGAACAAGAAATGAGTCATGAAATATACCCAGAAATCTGGGTGTGTGCATATTCAGAAATAGCAGTCATTTGTTTCAGACTGTGTTAGGAAACACTCATTAACTAAGAGAAGTGATGTATGCACTTGGATCGCAAAGCTGCATTTCTGTCGTAACTCTGAAGTGCTATGAATTTATCTGTGGTCTGCAAATGTGGTAAGTGAACCACTTTGCATGTTTGACCCATAATTTAACTGCCCACTGAACACTGGAGGTCACTCCTTTAACATCTTGAGTAAAAGTTAATCCAGACCTGAGGCATCATAATGATATTGGGATACTTCACATTATGCACTGTTTATCCCAGTATTTTGTCTGAGATTTTCTAACAAATTGGAATGGAAATACAGTAGTGCCAATAGAATATTCTCTAAGTAAGTACAATGAAAATGGTTTTTATTCAGCATAATAAAGAGCAGTTGAAAACAAAAGCAACATAATGGACTTGCATCAATTATGCACTACTCTGCAGTTTTGAAGTGACTTTCACTGGTGGTTGTTTACAGGTTTTCTGCAGTTGATCTAAAAGTTAAGAAGCATGTGTTTGTCTTATGTCTCAGAAAGACTGATATCTGATGTTCTCAGAGGTGTGTATGTGTGGTATTATTTATTGCCATAGCAGTAAGTATTGCCAGGTACACCAATCAGTCACACATTAATAACATTCATTATTTCATTACAATGGCACCTGTCTTGGGGTGGGATCGAATAGACAGCAAGTGAACAGACTTGGTTTTGATGTGCTGGAAGGAGGAAGAATGGGCAAGGATTTCACCAGAAAATCTGGGGAAGAGCTGGGTTAGTATGCACTATGGGAAGAAGGCAAACCAGCAGAGGCAGTACGATGCTCTGGGCAATGGTCTGCTGGGAAGCCCTGGGTCCTGGCATTCTGTTGGATGTTCTATTGACATGTATCACATACCTAAATATTGTGGCGGACCAAGAACACCCCTTCAAGATATTCAACGGTATTCCCTTATGCCAGTGGCATCTTTCAGCTGGATAATGTGCCACAGTGACACACTGCAAAGATTGTTCAGGAATGGTGTGAGGAATGTAACAAAGAGTTGAAGGTGTTGATTTGGCCTCCAAACCAAGGTCTTAATCTGTTTGAGCATCTGTGGGATGTGCTGGATGAACTAGTTCAATCTGTGGAGACCCCTCCTCACAGCATACAGGACCCCACCTCGGAGTTTACAAAGAATCTCCTGCTAAAAGCACAGTACAACTTTCTGCCTCATCATGTCAGAACTGTTTTAGCAGCATGGCTGGGGCGTACATAGTATTAGGCAGGTGGTTTCAGTGTTCTGGCTGGTCGGTGTAGCTCACATCTGATCTATAGCACATTGCTTTGCTAACATGTTATTTACATCTGACTGAAGTTATTGTTTTCTCTTGTGCAGGAGTTGGAGTATAAATTGGACTCCAAGGGCAGCGCCTTACCCCCACTCCGTAACCCAGACATCCTGGTGGGGGAAAATGACCTGACAGCGCTGAGCTATCTTAATGAGCCTGCAGTGCTGCACAACCTGCGAGTCAGATTCATCGACTCTAAGCTTATCTACACCTACTGTGGTGAGCCATCGGCTATGCTGGCCTGCATGGACTGTAGACTTTGGAGTTATGTTACTACACAGTCTGTCTGTGGATATCACTCTACAGAGCTGTATAGTTTAGCTGGTTCTCAGATAACTGAGTGTAGAGATACATGGTGGCACTAATGTGGCATAGTAAGGGTGAAGTAACAGAGTTCAGAGGAGGAATTCACAGCTGGATCTGAAACTATAAATGGACATCTAGCCAGCTGTATCTGTGAACTTGTCACTCTTGCAGTGCTATCCCCTGCTGAAACCTGCTAAGTCAAACTGTTTTTTAATTAGGAATCATATTGGTGGCCATCAACCCTTATGAGTCCCTGCCAATCTATGGAGAAGACATCATCAGTGCCTACAGTGGGCAGAACATGGGGGACATGGACCCTCATATATTTGCCGTGGCTGAGGAAGCCTATAAACAGATGGCCAGGTTTGTGAAGTGATGCTTCATGTTTCCACTGCATCATTCCTAAACGTATAGAATAATATCCGTCTCTTGGTTGTTTGGTAGTTTATTTTGCAGACTTTATTAAGTACATTTTTACCAAACTTGGAAAACCTTAATTAGAAATTGTAGCTTACTTTTCAGTCCACAATGGCATTCAGCAAAATTGAAGTACGATGATCTTTTTTTTTTCCCTTTTTGGGACAGTTATTTGGAAAATGGCTCGTTTGTTTATAAGTGAGGTACATATTTATTTTGTGATGGATAGCAGTGAAATGATTTTTCCCACTTAAAAACATGACCCAAGACCCGTCTCTATAACAAAGTGAAGTTGGCTGATTTTATTTGAAGTTCCACAGTAACCTGAATGGCTGTGGACCATTTTGTTTTTTTGATAGGGATGAGAAGAATCAATCCATCATAGTGAGCGGGGAGTCTGGAGCAGGGAAGACTGTGTCTGCAAAATACGCCATGCGCTACTTCGCAACAGTTAGCGGGTCTTCCACAGAGACCAGTGTGGAGGAACGAGTGTTGGGCTCCAGTCCTATTATGGAGGTGTGTTTATATATATGTATATGTATATGTATGTTTGTATGGATATGTATGTTGTCGTATAACAAATGAAAATTACACTCATGACCTGCTACTATAAATCTTTACACAGCCTTACCTGCTTAGAATTGAGTCACAAACTGAGCTGTATTTTGAATGTATACGGAACAATTTGGAATGCTACCGGAGTTTTGCCTGTTTTATGATTAAAATGCGTAAATTTGTTGACTGACCCTTTTGTAACTAGGCCATTGGAAATGCTAAGACAACCAGGAATGATAACAGCAGTCGCTTTGGGAAATTCATAGAGATCGGATTTGATAAGGAGTACAACATCATTGGAGCTGACATGAGGACGTATCTGCTGGAGAAGTCCAGAGTGGTGTTTCAGGTCACTCATTTAATTTACATTTATTTTATTTTATTTTATTTTTTCCTCACTAGCTTTGGGAGTTTTCTCCCAGTGACACTGTTCTTCAGTCAGAAATCTTGTGACCTTGTTTGTGATTCACAAACATAAAAATACTTTGTGGAGCACTTTTTTCAACCGGTAGGTAGTCATCATGTACCAGTGTCTATCCAGAGGTAGACACATTTAGGGAATCTCCCAGTTCTGTATTTAACAGCTCAAGTCTAGAAGCCCTCCGATAATTCTGTCTGTCTGTATTTTTCTATTAAACTTTAAAAGTTACTGCATGGGGCTGATATGGCTTCTCAATAACTGTTAAAAGAAGTTTAAAGTTTCCATCCTTAATCAAATTTAGATGATCTCCTATATTTAAATTGCTTGCATTTCTCTGGTGGCCTAGTGGTTAGGGAGTTGGTTCGAATCCTGGGATTCCTAGTGGCACCTCTGAGGTTCCCTTGAGCAAGGTACCATCCCCACACACTGCTCCCTGTGTTCCTGGCTGCTTGCTGCTTCACTTGATGAATGAGTTAAATGCAGAGATGGAATTTCGTGCTGTTCACACTGTGTGCTGTGGTGTGTTCGTGTATGACAAATGGTCACTTTACATATATATAGATGGATAGATGTGTGTATGTATTTTTTTTTTTGTATCCAAATTGAAAAAGATTTAGACTTTTTTTATGTACATATTTTTTTATATACATATTGAAAAAATGAGAAGTAATTTATTTTATTATTTCTGCTTTTGTATTTGACATTCTGTTTTGTTCACATGAAAGGGTATCCCCCTTCTTTGATTTTGAATGGTTGTTTGCTCTCTGTCTTGCTCCCTCTTTCCCTGTCTTTTCTCTTCTCTTTAGTAAACTGTTCTGTTTCTCTACGTCAGGCAAGTGAAGAGCGTAACTACCACATCTTTTACCAGCTCTGCGCCTCTGCACACTTACCTGAATTCAAAGCTCTGCAGTTAGGTATGTGCGTGTTCTGACTGACATGCTGGAATGTGTTGCCTTTGGCAGTTCAGCCGTAGACTTGCCCGTTCATTGTAAGAACATTATAAGTCTCTCAGGCTTCAGGAAAGCAAGGTTTGGTCTGTGTTTGTGATCATTTATAATGTCTGTGGTAGTAATCTATGGTAATTGTCATAGATGGCCCCATGTTGTTCTGGACAATGGTGAAATTTGTATGTAAAAAAAAATTAAAAACAATCAAATGTCAGCATTTTTACCAAAATACTAAATAATTCAGCATTTAAACTAACGTGACGTCAACTGCTGGGCATTTTAATCGTTGTTATCTTGATGTCACAAATTTGCAGATAGGTATTTGTTGTCACTAGATGTTAGTTCTTTATTGGATGAAGAACCATGAGTTTTTATGTAATCTCTAGATTCCGGATTCCATTATCTGAGAGATGCTTGGACAATAATTTAAATCATGTAAATTATTTGATTTGTAAGTATGTCTCACTTCCACGTGTTATACGATAGGATCACTGATTCCTTGTTATCAGAAAGGAATTAAAGAAATTATTTATTGCTAGAAATAATTGTGACCCCCTGTCAAACCGTTTGATTTTCGAAGTGAAAATACTGATGCATCCTCTACAAAGAACAAACTTAAATTGATTGTATTTGATTTATTTTATGAGTTTAACACATTAGATTAACAAAATAAAATGTAACTTCACAGGCCACATTTTATATTGTTTTTTGTAGTAAACAGCAATTGTGCATTAAAATGTGAAAAAGTATGACCTGTAGAGGATGTGTTCTTACTTTCATTTAGAAAATCAAGGAAACTTTATTTATCCAGAGGCACCCAAACTTTTGCGTGTGACTGTAACTATTTCTCATACACATTTAAAAAAAAACTGCTCCAGTTTCCAACTATTCCAAGACTATGCACAATCAGTAATGCTGAATAATGTAGATAATCCATGCTGTGTTTCAAATGATGATGTTGGGTATGGGGCTTCCTCTCAACAGGAGTGAATAAAATGAGTGTTAATTAAGGTTTTGATAACTGTTTGGAATTTTTGAAAAAGTCTGTTCACATTTCAACTGCATTATTAAGCAAATTGATTTTATTTACGTTTAAAAACCATTACAGTCATGACAAAAGAGCCCATATTTTTATCTCTCTCTCTAAGTGGTATTCAAACAAAATATGCCCAGTTTGGCAGGAAACCACCTGATTTTGCATTGATGTGGGTAGAATGTTTGAATTTTCCCCACTGAAACGACTTGAACGTTTTCAATAGTCACTATAGTTCACTAAAGTTCCACATTTCAGTGTAGCCATTTCCCTCTGAGTAACCAGTTTGTCTCTGAAGGCAGCGCGGATGACTACCACTACACTAACCAAGGCAAAAGCCCTGACATAGACGGAGTGGATGACTCACAGGAAATGCAGACCACAAGGAGGGCTTTCTCAGTTCTGGGTAAAAACACGCATTCTGTGTTGCATTAGAACCTGTTTGTTTCAGCTGATGTGGGTTCTAATGTGAGGATGCGGCCTGCATCAGTCTCACCGAGTTAGTGTTTCACAATATCAAGTTAACCACATTCACGTGAGAAGTTTTTGTTGCGTGAGTCTCTTTTCATTGCAGGAATTGATGAAAGACAACAGCTGGATTTGTTTCAAACCCTGGCGGCCATTCTTCACCTGGGCAGCGTGGAAGTGGTGGGGAGGGGATCAGGGAGCTGCAGCGTTTCTGTGAGTTAGGGAAGGACAATACAACTGCAGTAGAGCCCCATTCAGTGTGTTTTTCCAGATTTTAATTAATATATTGCACAGAGAATCTGACAAAAATCTGATTTACCCATTTATCCCAAACCTTTCACCTAAAATTTGTTTGGTGGTTGAAGTTTTCTTGTTTTGTTTTGCACTGGACTTCCAAGACTAATGTTGCTATCAAGTAACTAAAATTTGCGCTAGTGTCATGCAACTGCATGCTAAAATCATTGCAGACATTATTCAAAATCTGAACAGTAGTAGCGGCTTGAATTTTGTACAAAAAAGTGTTTCGTTATCGTATGTTTTTGTTTTCAAGGAGTGACACAGTACTCATGTACATTTGAAAATGCAAGTATTCTCCTTACATGTTTTCTCTTATTTGATTGTTTCTGTGTATTTCAGGCTGAAAACCCTCACCTGACTGTTTTCAGTGATCTGATGATGGTGTCTAGTGAGTCCATGGCTCACTGGTTGTGTCATAAAAAGCTGAAAACTGCCACAGAAACCTTCAACAAACCTTTGGCTGCAGCGGAGGCTGTAGATGGACGTGATGCATTAGCTAAACACATCTATGCACGACTTTTCACCTGGATAGTCAATCAGATCAATAAGTCTCTGCATTCATCCAACAAGCAGCACTCCTTCATCGGTGTGCTGGACATCTATGGGCAAGTGAAAGTTTTTGCATGCGTTAGGTTGAGAGTGCAATACAGCCTTCTTTATAATTTTGAGACATTCATTGTTTGCTAACAAGTGTTGTACTTTGTGGTCCAGGTTTGAAACATTTGAAATCAACAGTTTTGAGCAGTTTTGTATTAACTATGCCAATGAGAAGCTCCAGCAGCAGTTTAACTTGGTAAGTGGGGTTTTGTGTTGTGTGGGCTTGCTCTGTGAACAAGTGTTCACTGTTTCCAAAACACCTTAAGTATGTGTGTGTTATTGCTTAGCCAAAGCCTTCTCTGTCCAGCATGTGTTCAAACTGGAGCAAGAGGAATACTTGAAAGAACAGATCCCATGGACACTCATTGATTTCTATGACAACCAACCATGTATTAACCTGATTGAGGCCAAGATGGGGCTGTTGGATCTGCTTGATGAAGAGTGTATGGTAAATGTTTATTCATTTGTGCTGAGGTCATATTGTTCAGAAATTTATTTGTGCAAGAGAAAGACTTATGTAGATGAGGAAATAGTTCTGTATTGTCACTTTAGTGTATTTATTTTAATTTCCGTACCTACTGCTGCCTCTTCAGATGCCTGGAGGGTCGGATGACTCATGGGCACAGAAGCTCTATAACACCCACTTGAAGAAGAGCGCTCACTTTGAAAAACCCCGCATGTCTAACAAGGCCTTCATCATTCTGCATTTTGCTGACAGGGTAAACAAATATATATATATATAAAATTTATTTTTTTAATGCAGATATATCATTTTTCTGTTTTTTCACTTATTGCATTTGTCTGTCTGCCTCAGGTGGAGTATCAGTGTGAGGGTTTTCTGGAGAAAAATAAAGATACTGTGAATGAGGAACAGATAAATGTACTGAAGTCAGCTAAGGTTTGTCTAACTCACTGTTGCACTTTAAGCTGTTCCATGCTGCCATCTTTTGATTCTGCTTAGGAGAAGGAACACTAACTAAAGGAGGAGGAACATGCTACAGCTTGTTTTTTTTTTATAAATGTTTGCTGATGTGTCAGCTGGATTCTACTTTTTGTTGGATGGGTTCCTCCCTCCTGGAGTGCCCTGTCATCTTCTATCTTCTATTCACAAAAATAAGCAAAAAAGCAGGAGTTTTGGGAGGAAAGTCAAAAAAGCATTTTTTGCCAGTGGAGTGCAGAGGTTTTGTTTGGCTGTATAGTTTCTTTAAATTCTTTGGAAATGTAGTCAGATTCTTTGGAAATCTTTAGAAACATTGCAACATTACCAAAACTCAGAGGTGGACAAAGTACCTTACTTCATTACTTAAGTGAAAGTACAGATACCACTAATCAAATGTTACTCCAATACAAGTGAAAGTCATACAGTCAAATTTCACTTAAGTTAAAGTACTGAAGTACTTGCTTCC
>JBBJLS010000128.1:15412280-15423205 GCA_037577275.1 Bryconaethiops microstoma
CATAATTCATAGTAAATACTGTGTGTATTACCACTACTGCTACTGCTACTACTACTACTACTACTACTACTACTACTACTACTACTACTAATAATAATAATAATAATAATAATAAGCCTGCAGTTTATGCTCTAAATTTATATCCTCTCCCTTACATGTGTTATCCTGTCTACGTCTCTCAGGGGTCTTGATAACAAGTGTTCCGTGTACCCGTTATCCCTGGACAAGAACGAGAACTTGGCGGCTAAGAAGAAGTCAGTAGCCATGCACACCAATTACCTGTCTGCCTGCAGCTTCACCAACTCAGACATGCAGGTGCACCAACTCAGACATGCACTGCATAAAGTAGTTGATCACAAACATCTAATCTATAGATTTCAATGAATCTTTTTATTCCATGACACCTTTTGTTTTCCTGCTCAAATAATCAGCAAATATTAACAAATTTAAACAGCACCATAATCTCTTAAACCCTAAAAGCACTTAGGTGGGCCCACACACACTGATAATGACATAAATTACACATTATCTTTATGTTAACCAAATAATATGTGGTAGTTACTCTGTAATAAGTATGAAAATGAAATACTGAAAAATACCTAGGGTTTAAGGGTTAACTGGATTAAACATGATGAGTAGTTGGTGAATTGGGGAAAGTTGAGTTAGTCTCACAGGTCTGACTTCCACCTGACATCAGAGAGACTGGAAAGTTTCAGTGTGGCCATTAGCCTCTTACTTTGACATGAAGGGACATTTAATTGACGTGCAAAATTACAGAGTATTGTTTTTGCATGTTTTTTATATGTTGTAACAGTACACTTGTCACGGTTCTGGCCTGTGCCCACTAGAGGGCGCTGAAGGGCTGTGGACTGGCTCATCAGCCTTTTAGATACCCTCTAGCCGGGGTTAAGGATTTTCAGCTGGCTAGAGGTAACAATAATTAGTTCCCCTCACCTATTGGTCCTTAGTTCTGTTAGGGTAAGTTCTCCCTACCCTGCTTTGTTTGTGGGTCTTACCCTCACATTCACCGGTCCGTGTTTTCCCTAGTGTCTAGCCCCTGTGTTCTTGGCAGGTCCTCGTGCCCTTTTCTGTTCGGTTATATTTGGAAATAAAGCACATTCATGGCGGAAGTCTGCGCCTGTGCCCTTTTCCCTACGCTATAGTTTAATAAAAAATGTGTAGACTATACAAAGGTAATTTGTTCATTTATTTAGTAAAAGTGAGGCGACCGGTTTCCTGACTATTTAGACTTTTTAAATGTGTTACAGTTTACAGTGCAGGGGAGGATGACTGTTGAAACAGAAAGGAAATTAGGAAATACAGTGGTGTGCCCTTTGCAGACACAGGAGGTTTCTTATTTATTGTGTACTGTGTGCTTCAAAATCTCTTAGCTTTTACTTTTAAAGATGAAATACAGATGCAGTTAGCCAGTAGGGCTATAACTGAAAATAAAATCCTGTCATTGTGGCCATCTTAGCATGCAACAAATAATCTGTGAACCTTTGTGTGCTGAAACTAACACGGAAGTCTCTGTAACCTCACTCTTCCTCAATATCACTAATAGCTATAAATCTCTCCCTATCCTGTGATTTGATCTTTGCAGATTCATTTATCTAAATAACACCATAAGCCCTTAAAGGCTCATAGGTGGGCTCACACTCTTGACACCTATATAAATCTTTGCTCGCAGATTTTGACATCGAGTGGTGATGGAACCTGTGCTCTGTGGGACGTGGAGAGTGGGCAGCTGCTACAGAGCTTCCACGGTCATGCAGCTGATGTCCTGTGTCTGGACCTTGCTCCTTCAGAGACCGGCAACACCTTTGTTTCTGGGGTTAGAAAACTCCAAAAAGCACCAGAAATACATCAATCCTCTCTTACTGTTTACTCTCTAATGACGCATTAGCACCACTGTTAGTGCGAAGGTTTTATTTTAACACTGATGGAGACGCAGAAGCTGTAACTTTATTTCAGCCATAACATAATCGCTATCATCTTTCATACATGTACATCAAAGTACATGTACATAGTACATATAGGGGGCACCTACAGGGTGGTATTGTCATCCATGTAACCAGTAATGAAGTACTGTAATCACAGAACACAAATTCTTTCATTTAATTTGTCACCTGACTGTAATCTTGAAGTCCACGTTTTAGGGCAGGTACAGGACAGTAATCCTGAAGTGTGTATTTCCATATAAACAAAAAATACTGTTAGCTATTTTCCGATTATAAACACCAGAACAGCTTGTCATGGTACTTTTTGAGTATCGGTTTACTGTGCAACACTAGTCTCTTACTGAATCAACACCAAACGCGATGTATCCCATATTTTCGACTACAGAATTGTTAGCAAAAAGACGTCCTCTTTCTCGCCAACATCCATACAAACACTGGACTGAGCTTTGGCTCTTCTTAAATTCAGATTTAGCTTCAACAAATCACATGTTAGTAAGAGAGGGCACAGACTATCATATAACGATACTAAGTGAGTCGCGGTAGAGAAACAGAGCTGTTTCAAACTGAGATAAGAATAGGTTTATTTAAAGTTTTTTTAAAAATATATATTTCTTATTGCTAGGACAATTCAGTAGCCACTGGATGTTCTTTGGGACGTGTCTCTACTTTCCCATCAGTTATGCTTGTGTAATGACCTGCATTTTCTCATGTCCTCCACCTCTTCCCCAGGGCTGTGATAAGAAGGCGAATGTGTGGGACATGCGCTCGGGGCAGTGCATCCAGTCATTTGAGACCCATGAGTCAGATATTAACAGTGTGCGGTGAGTTCACTCTTCTTTTGTGCAACCTGAGAGCCATGCAGTAGATTTAAAGGAAGGCGGCAGTGTTTTACAAGCTGATCTCTATCTGCTACCTCTGTAGCAATCAGTCAGTTAACATGAATATTAATCTATTCATACTTGGTAAAAGAACAGAAAAACACTGACTTAAAACATGCTTATGGTTAAGGGCAAAAGGGAAAATAGGTAGATGAATGATAGAACTGTATAATAGAAGATGCAGCAGGTGGAGATTTGTTTAAAAATTCCTGGGATATTAATTTCTATTGAGACAGTTGAAAGTATTCACCTTTCTGCTCGATACTTAAAATGTGCCCTTTTAAGTCGTGGTTTTTGTGTTTTGCACTGTAGATACTATCCTAGTGGGGATGCCTTTGCCTCTGGCTCAGATGATGCTACTGTAAGTTTTCCTCAGTTCTTTTAACCTTGTCACATCCTACATTATTCCTGTATTTTATTTTATAGGTCCAGCATTTTGATATATGTAAGTATAGTGTCTGTTCTGATTGGCCAAACTCCATTGTGCCTTATTCAGGAAGCAGTCTGAATCACTCCTTATAACTTAAGCATGACTGGGTGGGACTGAACTGCAATAGGTTGAAAATGTGAATTAATGTAGTTGAAGAGCAAATTTCCAAAACTCACTCATTCCAAAAGCATTTTTTCCCGAACATCACGTTTTACTTGTTTTACCTATTAGAAAGCAATTCTTGCAGGAAATAATTTTTTTTAATTGAAATTTTACAGTTACTTGTCATTTTTCAATGCCTGTTTCTAAAGTGCAACTCCTGCACATTTTAGTCTGGGCAAATTTGTTTAAAAAATATAATGAAAACAATTTTTAAGTAAATTGATATTCAATAAAGTTTAATATTTATATTTACATGCTTTTACATGCTTTACAAACAGATCAAAACTTTTTTATGATATGGACCCTTTAATCTTAATGTTAACGGTTCTGTGTGACGTAACTGGATTGCTTGCAGTGTCGTCTCTATGACCTGAGGGCTGACAGAGAGGTGGCGATCTATTCCAAGGAGAGCATCATATTCGGAGCGTCCAGTGTAGACTTCTCTCTCAGCGGTTAGTGCCTTCACTGCTCTGCATGTTTTTCACCTGCTGAATTTTCTTTATGTAGCCATGCTCATTAACCCCTAAAGAGTTATAACTGTGATTTTGTGTTAGAATTCAAATTTAATTACAAATGTAGTGCTGGTAGTTAAAAATGTATTGGCCCTTCATCCAAATTTCTCTGATAGTTTGATGCGAAGGTGAGAAATCATTAAGAAAAGCACTCTGCTTTAAGCTCCATCACTATCATTAGCTGCAGCATCTGAGGTTTAACAGGGCACATGTGTTTCCTTGGTACTTTCAGAGAATCATCAGCTTTGGTCTTTCATATGCTAATAGAATTGACCTGATCATCTAATCACAGATCCATAATGTTTTGTTTGATATCTGTGGTCTGAGTTGAAAGAGCTGTTCTAAGCTTCATTACATAAAAAACACTGTTGACATCTGAACTGTGTCCTGCAGGTCGACTACTATTTGGTGGTTACAATGACTACACCATCAACGTGTGGGACGTCCTAAAAGGAACTCGTGTATCCATCCTATTTGGGCATGAGAACCGAGTCAGTACACTCCGTGTTTCTCCAGATGGTACAGCATTCTGCTCAGGGTCCTGGGACCACACCTTACGGGTGAGGAAATAAAGAGAGTGTTTCCTTTACTCTTTTTTTAACTTGATTCAATTGTATTGGAACAGGTGATCTAACCTAAAATTATAATAAACCTTTTCTGTACCTTGCTACTTAATGCCACAGGTCAGTTTAAGCAAAATTCAGTGTTATCATTAACAGCATGAAATTGTTGTAAACTTCCAGCAAAATGGACTTTTGCCCACCTCTAAAACATCGTCTGAGTTTTTATTACACCAGCACAAAGAGAAATATGATATTTTTAATTGTTTCCCCTCCTATTGCCGTTTAGCATTGAGCTCAGAAACCCTCCCTGACAGTATTTCACTCACAAATACTTTGTGGTATGGAAGGAGAATGTGCTTTGATTTGTTTGGTTTAAGAAATACGTCAAACTTGCTGCTAAACTATTGACATGACATCAGTGAACTGAATCTCATAGTTTAACTTCGCATCTTTGCTTTAAATGATCCTGATAATGCCTCCAAAAAAACACCATTCTGATCCTTCTAAAATGGCTTTGTTCTCTGCAGGTTTGGGCCTGAAGATTACTGGTGGGGTGGAGTGTGTTACATTTTAGGTGCTGCCTGACCTGATTATCAACATCGAGATTCACTAGAAGAACTAACGTGCAGGATTTATGAGAAATACATAGTAGAGTATAACAGGTTTGAGAGTGACAGTAGTTTATAGTCAGACACACAGACCAGAGCACAATTTACTTCTTTTTTTTTTTTTAACAGGTTCTAGGCCAGAAACACTGTCTGCCTTTACAATACAACCTGTTGTCCTGGTTAATTTTTTACCAACATGTCTCTGATAACAGCTGGGCCTCCTACATCTATGCTCTTATTAGGGTCATTCTGCTAAACAAACAAATATCCTTTTGATATACTGTATGACTGAACATATTGAAACTAAATCTCTGTTCACTCTTAAAACTAGGAGATCTGATATCTTTTCAGTTAAAGCTGAAATGATTTACAGTCTAGTTGACCTATAAACCAGCCAGCTGAAATACAGGGAGATTTTAATGTACTGTTCTAATATGCAGACAATCCATACTCAGCTTGAATGCTACATAACCATGTGCTCTCAGATATATATATATATATATATTGGTCTGATGGTCATTAAGTGATTCCTGCACAACTGTAACAGATACTACTGTAGCGGAGTGTATATATCTAAATACCGGTCCACAATAATAGTATCAGCATCAAAAATAAATAAATGACTTTTACAAGTTGAACAATGCGTGAATTATCTGTCTGAATGACATTTGTCTCTTATTTATATTGCAGATATGCATGCGCGCTCAGACCACACACACACACACACACACACACACACACACACATTAGGAACAACTTTCATTAGGAGCAACTTTCCTCTATGCCCACTCACTGGCCATAGCTCATCTCATCAACAGGACCTTGATTCACTACTGTGATGCCTACCACGTCCTTGCACAAAGTGTTTTATTATTTGTTTGTGTGTGTGTGTTGGTTTGTTTGTTTGTTTGTTACAGGCTTTTCTGTTTTACCTGCCATTCTGTCCAGAAATGCCAAAGTTTTTAGCTGCCAGTTTCGTAGGTAGGACAAACTTGTATTTCAATGAGTGAAACTGTTCTGAAGGCAGAATTGGACCGTTAAGTATTGAGAGTAACATCATTTATTCTCTCCATGTAATATGTACTTAGAACTTTCACTTTATTATGCACATTTACTTTGCACTTACACTACCTTCCACTTTATCAGATATGTAAGAGCACTGTGAAGAACTGACTGTAGCACATCTGTTGCTGCATGTAAAACCATCCACTGGTGAACAGATTTGGTGTGGAGGAAAGCAGTGTGATTGCCATGGTAACACAAATGGCACCAGGGTTGGCAGCATTCGTAATACAGTTTTTACATTTTTATCGGAATACTTTTAGAACGCTCACTATTTGAAAATCAAAGTCTTCAAAAGAAATACCTTTGGTAACTCTTTATTTGTTTGTAATAAATGTAATGTCAGTGCACTAACAGAAGAAAGTTACTCAGCAAATGGCATTTTTACAAACACTGGAGTTTCTGCTAAAGCCTGAGTAGACTTGTAAATGACTGTGAAGTTATTTATCTCAGTTTTACTGGTGACTGAACTGAACAGTCTGAGTAGTGGGTATGGCCACAAGTTGGAGGATTATTTAGCATATGTAGATGTTTTTTATAAAGGTTGTCTTGTGCGTTTATCAGAGCTTGCATGGGGGATTAAGCAGTGTGCCACAGCAGGCAACGAAAAAAAGCAAAAGAAAAAGACAATGTAAATATTTGTGATGAATATATGTGACAAATGTTACAAAGACTGATACTGAATCCATTTACATACACATACTGAATGTATTCAGTATTCAACCATCATGACTTTTTGAAAGCTCAATTCTGTATTTCGCCAAGATGAGGTTCAGGCCTTTACACACAAGAACAGTAAATCAGCTATAGATGAAGGCCTAGAGGGAGACATAACACAGATCATATGAGACCACAGACAGCCAATAGCACATAACAGGAGTCACCAGTCTGTGCCAGTATTAATGGCTTTTTTTTTTTTTTTTTTTTAAGTCAGGCAGGTTTGTTGTCATTTCAGCCAAATACTCAGAACACAGTGAAATGAAATGAATGATGTTCCTCCAGCACCAAGGAGCAACACAAGAACAAAAAGAGAGCACCACATGACTACATAAGTACAAAGAGGACAGAAATACACAGAGTGCAAAGAGAGAGAGAGTGCAAGAATAACACTAGCAACAAGGCAACATTTAGAGAGGTTGACGATTGAATGAATACAATGTTATGACAGATACTGTTTTCTAGTAGCAGAGTCATCAATTGTGCAAATAATAGCAGCAGCAGGTCAGCGGATGTGCTGTATATAATAAACAGTGGGGTGTTTACAGTGGCAGTTGGTGTGCAAGTTGTTTGCCAAGTCATCAGTCAGATTGGATTCCACTTGATTTGGAGTGAAATCCTTCAGCCACACCCTTTGTAAGTATGACTGGTGACACTTTGTTTCATAACACCTGGTGGCCTGGTGGTTAAGGTGTTGTCCCTGCAATCGGAAGGCTGTGGGTTTGAATCCCAGGCTGCTAGTGGCACCACTGAGGTACCCTTGAGTACCGTCCCCGCACATTACTCCCCCGGTACTGTGTTCCTGGCTGACTACTGCTTCACTTGGTGAATGGGTTAAATGCAGAGAAAGAATTTCACTCTGTTCACACTGTGTGCATGGCTGTGTTCACTTGTGACTATAAGGGGCCACTTTACTTTACAACACGGTAAAGGTGGACCTGTCAGAGAGTGCCGTGCAGGAGAATTCCAGTAGGGGGAGATACAGGTAGTCCTGTTTGTGAACTCCTCAAAAAGGCAGTAGAAGGAGTAGGACGTGATTTCGGTAACTCGGTACTGAACTGTCAACAGTGTAAACATTGCCCTTTTCTCCACTTTGCTCCTTTTGGATGCTTTTCTGGACTCTTCAGTAGGTGCCCCCCCCCCCACGAAGGGTCTGAAAGAGAAGGGTTGTTTCTAGTTTGTGCCTTTTTGAGCTGAGATGAGTGATGTTGTGGAGAAGACCCTCACAGCTCTGCCTGCTCTGCTGGCTCTGGACCCTCAGCCCGGGGCTGCCAAACTCTCAAGCACCTCCAGACTGGGACACTTCATCAAGAGCATCACTGAGCTCACCTCCAAACATGTGAGTATTCACACACAACACTTACAGGGCTACTGTCAGAGCGTTTTGTCAGCAGTCCCCCTCCTTACTCCTTAGTCAGATGCTGCTTATTTACTTCTCAGCCCTCTAGCTGCCTAACCAGCCCACTAGCTGCTTTCATGTTGTGTTCTTCATTTTAGGAAGAGGAGAAGCTCATTAAGAAGGAGCTCTCTGCCATCAAAGATCAGGTGTCATCTCCTAATACGACAATGGTGAGTAGATTTTCTCCACGTCATGTCTGGGAGACATAGACTTACACAATATCGCCAAAAGTATGTGGACACGTAAGTTTGGAGTTTAGATATTTAAGACATATCTATTTCTAACAGTTGTACTGAAGCGCTCATTGACTTTAAACGTGGCTCAGTTGGATCTTCCCAAATCAACTGTCAGTGCTAGTATTGTGAAATGGAAGCATCTATGAGCAACAAAAGCTGTGTACCACCCAATAACAGAGCAGAGCCACTGAGTGCTGACAACTGAAGAGGGTATCCTCTGTGGCATCTATAAAGTTCTAAGTCTGGAAGAAATATCAAACAAACTGTGTGTGAAGCTTCATGAAGTGGGCAAGTCAAAAGATCATGATGGGCACAGCCCAATATTGTTGGCTGGATTGGTGTAAAGCATGACAACACCACTAACCAGCAAATTCAGGTGCTTTGATCAGGTGTCCACATACACATTAGTGTTTATTGTATTGGCCTCATTGCTCCACTGCAAAACTAAAGAAGCAGGCAGTTCACAATACTTTATTGCTACATTTGGAGTAAAAGAACAGCTGTATAAATGAGATTTTTGATAATCCATTACACGTCTGCCTCTCCTATCTTTTATATAGCATTATCTGGCCATACTGTAGGTTTCGTGCAGCTGTAGACTGGCTTGAAGTTGATGTAGCTCAGTGATCGAGCGCGTGATTTGCAGGTCCAGGGTTCGATCCCCTGCATTTCCATGTTCTTGGGGTAGCAGGTGGCCTGGTGGTTGGGGAGTTGCCCCTGTGATCAGAAGGTCATGAGTTTGAATCCCAGGACTGCCAGTGGCACCACTGAGGTACTCTTGAGCAAGGCACCGATCCCACACTGCTCCTCAGGCACCGTGCCGGTGGCAGCCCACTGCTTCACTTGGTGAATGGGTTAAATGTAGACTAAATTTCACACTGTGTGCTGTGCTGTGGTGTGTTCATGCGTGACTGTTAAGGGCCACTTTACTTTCTTCTATGCCGACAGCAGCTCTGCACTGTATAACAGTAATTACATATAACTTTCAGAGACAGATGAGGGAGCTCATGGTTAGAGCCATGTATTGTGAGATGCTTGGATATGAAGCTGAATTCGCCTACATTCATGCCATCAAACTGGCTCAACAAGGCACAGTACTGGAGAAAAGAGTGGGTATGTATGCACACTCAATATTTATAAGGACACTGTTGTCGTACCTCATTACAATATACATCATGTTGTTCCCATGTAATTTCAGGTTACCTTGCAGTGTCACTGTTTCTTAATGAGAATCATGAACTGCTTTTGCTACTGGTTAATACAGTATTAAAGGTATGTGTGTTAACTTAAGTTTGTGAGATTTCCTATTCACTCATTACCACAGATAAGGAATTCCACTTCTTAAAGCAAAATATGTAATTTACAGGATCTTCAGAGCTCCAACCTCATTGAAGTTTGCATGGCTCTTACTATTGTTAGTCAGATATTTCCCAAAGACATGATACCGGCTATTCTACCACTGGTAGAGGAGAAGCTGTCACATCCAAAGTAAGTTTGATAGACATCCAGAATTAAGTACTCAGTCCTTATGTAATACAGCCCCTGTTTTTTCTGTAATTTTTCAAAGGAGTTCTGTGTTCCCCTCTGTTTTAGGGAAATCATAAGGCGGAAGGCAGTGCTTGCTTTGTATAAGTTCTACTTAATCGCTCCAAATCAGGTTCAGCACATTCATGGCAAGTTCCGGAAAGCCTTGTGTGACAAAGACCCTGGAGTTATGATGTCATCTTTACACATTTACCTACAGATGATAAAGGTTGCTTTTTCAGAATTTCCTCCTTTTTATTTGTTTTTAATGACTTTAAATGTTCGCATATAACGTAGTTCTCGTTTTAGGAACCAGAACTTTATAACTGTTGCTGGCAGAGTCTTTACCTCAAGCTTCTTTTTCATGCAATTCTTTCTCAATCACCACTGTATAGGATATCAGCCCAGTTCTCTTCTGTGTCCTGTTTGGTCCAGAAAGTGTGACATCTCTGTTTTGTCATCAGGAGAACCCTGCTGACTTCAAGGATCTGACAGGCAGCTTTGTGACCATCCTGAGGCAAGTAGTTGGAGGGAAGCTGCCACTGGACTTTAACTACCATAGTATTCCAGCACCGTGGCTACAGATCCAGCTGCTCCGCATCCTGTCACTGCTTGGGAGAGAAGACCAGAGGTACATGAGCCAAGCAAGGCATAGTCATGTATAGATACACCGACATTTGCAGATATGCTGGTCAGTAGCGCATAGCCCAGATACGCTGAGCAGTAGTACAGTGTCCAGTACCCTGACCAGTAACCCGTAGTCCAGATTTATTTATCAGTAGTCCATTTTATATATATATATATATATATATGTGTGTATATATATATGTGTGTATATATATATGTGTGTATATATATATGTGTGTGTATATA
>JBBJLS010000128.1:15423305-15444497 GCA_037577275.1 Bryconaethiops microstoma
GATACCGTCCCGGGCTAAGAGACCAGGCTTGCCCTCGAACGTGGACCAATTGTCAATAAATCCCACATTGTTTTCCGTGCACCACTTGGACATCCAGCAATTCAGCGCCCAAAGCCTGCTGCAAACCTCGGGGCCACGCCGTATTGGGATGGGGCCAGTGCATACTACTGCGTCGGACATAGTCTGTGCTAATTTGCACACCTCTTTATGAACTGGCTCTGGATTCACTGCAGGCCGGAACGACACAAAACTAGAGAAAACTGCATAGATGTCTGTTTGTAAGAGTCATGCTGAGGGGTGCTGATGTATTTTTTATTGCATGTATTATCCAGCACAAATTCATGATGGGACACAGAAAGATGCTTAGCTCTGTCTTACAGGCACCAGGAGACACAGAGTATTTCTGCAGAGCTGGAAATGGTTGAGGCTTAGACTTTTTGGATTCTGCTGTCTTAGTTGTCTTCTAAGCAGCGCAGAAACAAAAATATTTCACTAAGGCTGGGCTGTTTCTTCCTGTGTGCAGTGCAAGCAGTCTCTTTGGCTCCCTAAGCTAGTTTTTATAGTTGATATTATTATATATGACTGTAAATCCATAACACTGTACTTAAAGCTTATTCCAACAAGTGTTAGTAAATGTCATGAAGCCAAAAAATCAAGAAACACTGATAAAAAGCATGATACACACGAAACACATTTATTATTGCAAATTTACAAATGATACATTTATTATTTATTAATCATTCTTATTTTTTCTCCCTATTCATTTGAATATGAAATAGTATGGTTAGTAGCGGGTAAGTAATATGCAAATTAGGAACTCCAAATATGCAAAAATGGCCCTGCAATATGGATAACCAATACTTCTCTATATGCTGAAGCCCTGGAGCACATGTACAGAAAAAAGAAAGTAAAAAGTTATTCACTTCAATGCAGCATTGCATCGAAGCTCCCTTCATTTTAAAGACCTGATTTAACATTGTACAAAGCTTTGTTTTGTAAAAAAACAGCTATGCAATCACGTTCAAAACTAGAGAAGTGTGATTACTTAGCTAAAGAAATTCCTGGACGGTTGCTGTGGTTTCTGTCATGGTTGCGAAGGCGTACAGTTGGGTAAATAATTATTTGATCCCCTGCTGAATTTATAAGTTCGCTGACTTACAAAAAAATTAACATTTTCTATTTTATGATGTAGTTTCATTTTTATGGAGACACAATATCAACCAAAAATCAAGAAAAAACGTTACCTAAAAGTTCTAAATTGATTTGCATGCCATTAAGTGAAATAAGTATTTGATCCCAGCCGTGTGTGCCCATGTTGCACACAGATTACAATCAATCTATCAATTACTCCTGATCTTAACTCATTATTTGTATAAAGCACACTTGTCCACAGAATCAGTTTCTTCCATTCCAACCTCTCCATCACCGTGTGCAAGACCAAAGAGCTGTCAAAGGACGTCAGGGACAAGATTGTAGACCTGCACGAGGCTGGAATGGGTTACAAGACCTTTAGCAAGAAGCTTGGTGAGAAGGTGACAACTGTTGGTGCAATTATTCATAAATGGAAAAAATATAAAATGACCATCAATTGCTCTCAGTCTGGAGCTCCTTGCAGTATCGTGCCTCATGGGGTGAGGACGATCATGAGAAAGGTGAGGGATCAGCCCAGATCTACACGCGAGTTTGTTAATGATCTGAAGGCAGTTGGGACCACAGTCACTAAGAACACCATTCATAACACACTACATCACAATGGATTGAAATCTTGCAGTGCCCGTAAGGTCCCCCGGCTCAAGAAGGCACATCTACAGCCAATCTTCTGCCAGTGAACATCTAAATGATTTAGAAAAGGCTTGGGAGAAAGTGCTATGGTCAGATGAGACCAAAATCGAGCTCTTTGCCATCAACTCGACCTGCCGTGTTAAGAGAATGAGAAATGCTGCGTATGACCGGAAGTCAAGCATGGAGGTGGAAACATTATGCTTGGGGATGATTTTGATTTGTGTTGCCAATTGATGGGGCCTTGTACTGTAAAAACTTGGATGAGAACTTTCTTCCCTCAGCCAGAACACTGAAGATGGGTTGTGGGTCTTCCAGTATGACAATGACCCAAAACATACTGCCAAGGTAGTAAAGGAGTGCCTAAAGAAGAAGCACATTAAGTGGAAGAGCCGAAGCTTCGGGTTGTCAGGAAGCACCCAAGAAACCTAAAGGATTTAGAGAGTTTCTGTAAAGAGGAGTGAGCCAGAATCCAGAGATGTGTGCAAACCTTTCTCCACCCAGTACTAAGTCATGTATCAAATACTTATTTCACTCAGTGAAATGCATATCAGTTGATAACTATTACGTAACATGTTTTTTCTTGATTTTTGGTTGATATTCTGTTTCTCTCCATAAAAATGAAACTACATCATAAATTAGAAACTGTTCATTTTTTTGGTATGTCAGCAAATTTACAAATTCATCAGGGGATCAAATAATTATTTTCCCCAACTGTTGCCACACAGTTGCCACACAGTTGCCACGGTTTTCCAGGTGGTTGCTAGAGGTGATTACTTTGGTATTGTAGGTGGTTTCTGGGGAATTGCTAGCAACTAGAGTAGAGTGTATTGATAGAACATGTTGAATCTCCAAGGGCCAATCACTATTGTACACCAACCCTGTGGATTACCTGACAAGATAATTTAAGGGATAATATATGATAAAACTACAATCCTGTATGTATCCACAGCGTGTGTATTTTTCACACTCTGACAGTAGTAACTGCAAAATTTGTGATGTTCTATAACTGGCTGAACCCAGAGCTCTCTCTCTAAAGGTAGTCCTGTACCAGTGCACTTCACACGGATGAAATCACACGCCTGCTAATAGATGCGACTGCATTGCGGGCTGATATGATTCTTGAGTATATTCTGTGGCATGACACTGACATGAACATCCAGCCTTTTGATTCCAGTTGTCTTTTAAAGAGAGTATGCAGATACTTCTTCCCAAACCAACTGACCAATAAAATATATTTCCTATAGTGCTTAAGAATAAGAAATTAGAGTCTTTTGTATTCCTCCCTAAGCTGTTTTTCTGTCTAGCTGTGCAGAGACAGGTAGTCTGAATGGCTTTGTACTGCAGTGTGTCAACCAAGACCCTTCAGGAACAGAAAACATGCTGAAGCGTGAATCCCACTTTACTAACTTCAATTTTTGCAGTGAAAGAAACCTCCAGCTTTCATGAGAAAATGTCAAGTTAGATTTGGTTGCTAGTGTGTGTGTGTGTGTGTGTGTGTGTGTGTGTGTGTGTCTGTGTGCATGAGCTTGCTTTAGATTAGATATGTCTTTATTGTCATTGTATTGAAGCAGGATGCTACGCATACAGCGAAATTGTAGGGGCTACTTAACGGTGCTAACAAATACAGACAGTGACAGTGCAGACAGTAAACAGTGCAGACAGTAAACAGTGCAAACAGTAAACAGTGCAGACAGTAAACAGTGAAGACAGTAAACAGTGCAAACAGTAAACAGTGCAGACAGTAAACAGTGAAGACAGTAAACAGTCCAGACAGTAAACAGTGAAGACAGTAAACACAGTATAGACAATAAACATCAAACATGAAGTTGCGGACAGACAGCAATGACACACAATTTACAGATCAAGGATTAAAGTATTGCACTTATTGAGATGAGATAAGGATTGCACTTGTGTGTATAAATATATATATGTATAAAATGACACTATAACAGAATAGATAGGTGCACATATTGTAGACACACATATTGAGATTATTGCACATTGCCCTGAGATTTGTGGAAAACTGCAGCAGTTATTGCATGTTGTCTATGAGTGGTGACGGTATGAGTTTGTGTGTATTTAGTGTAGTGATGGCTTGTGGGGGAAAAAAAACTGTCTCTGAGCCTGTTGGTCCTAGTTCTGATAGACCCATAGCACCTGCCAGAGGGCAGGTTGAAGAGGCCATGAGCAGGATGGATACTGTCTCGGACGATTCCCTCACTGAGGCAGTGAGATGTGTACATGTCTTTCAGTGAGGGGAGGGACAGCCAACGATTTTCTGTGCAGTCTTAACTACCCTCTGCTGTCTCTTCCGGTCTGACTCTGTGGGGGAACCATACTGGGATGCAGTAAGTCAGTATGCTCTGGACGGTGGAGCGGTAGAAGGTCACCAGCAGCTTCTAGCTGATGTTGTTCTTCCTGAGCACTCTCAGGAAGTGTACACGCTGCTGTGCCTTTTTGATGACTGCCGTGGTTTTAGTAGTCCAGGAGAGGTCGGAGGAGATTGTGGTGCCCAAGAAGGTGAGGGTGTGCACCCTCTCCACACAGTCACCCTTGATGTAGAGGTGGCGTGGATCTGCCCTGTGCATCCTGAAGTCCAGGATGATGTCTTTAGTCTTTTTAGTGTTCAGGGCCAGGTTGTTTGCAGAGCACCACTCAGACAGCCTCAGGACCTCGTCCCTACAGGCAGTGTTGTGTCATCAGCAAACTTAACTATTGTGTTGCTGATGTGGGAAGGTCTGCAGTCGGAGGTGTGTAAGGTGAACAGTTTGCTGACCAAGATGTCGGGGATGATGGTGTTAAAGGCTGAGCTGAAACCGATGAAGAGCATTCTGATGTAGCTTTCCCGATGCTCCAGGTGGCTCAGCACGGTGTGAAGGGCGGTGGCTATGGCGTCCTCAGTTGACCTTTTTGCTCTATAGGTAAACTGTGAGTGCGAGTGCAACTGGGCGGTAGTCATTTAGGTTATTTGTGGCTGACTTCTTGAGTATTGGAATGATGGTAGCAGACTTCAGACAGGCTGGGATGGTGGCCTGCGTCAGGGAGAGATTGAAAATTGTGGTAAAGACCTGTGAGAGCTGGTATGCACATGCTCTGGGTACCAGGGCCCCATCCGGCGCGGTCGCTTTCCTGGGGTTCACCTTGCTGAGCATCCGTTTAACGTCCTGTACCTCTACAGACAGTGTAAGCGAGCTGGAAACTGGTTGAAGCTGGGATGGTGTCACTGCTAGCTGTGGGGTTTGAGTCTCGAAGCGTGCGAAGAAGGTGTTCAGCTCTTCTGCTAGCGCAATGCTCAAGTACCCAGAAAAGGGCAAAGCTTTGAAAAGGGCAAAGCTAGAAAACTAATATTTGTTCGAACACCAACCCTATAATTAGCTTTATAGCCAATCGAACCCAATACTACTTTGTTTTGCCAAACTTCTGCATAAATTAATTGCTAATATGTAAACAGAGTTATTCAGTGGGTTTGGTGTGAAAAGATTAATTATAGAGAACCTTTACAGTGGTGGTGAATGATTTAAGGTTGCATCTATAACACAAATATAGCCATTTTATTTACTATCCAAACCCACCAGTGAATCTACATGTGTCTCCTGAGTTTTCTGTGGTGACAACTTGGCCTACCTAGTTTTCAAAACTTCAGGAAAATAATGTCTCGAGCATCAGGCAGCGTACAGCTCTGGAAAAAAATAAGAGTGCAACTATACCACTGCAATTTATTTTTAAATCGGCATCTCTATGGGTATGACACCCATTTAATGCCAGTGTATGTTCCTACACAAGCACCTCATTCTGATTTGTGAGGTAATGATTAGGCGATCACCTGAATCAAATCTTATTTAATGAGGAAAAGTATAAAAAAACACTGCTGTAATCAACACTCTCCTTTCGCAATGTGATCAGTTGGATGGCAAAACACTATTAGAAGTTCGTCAAAGGTAATTATTGCCATTTTGTTTGAGTGAACAAGAGATTTGTTTTCTTTGAATTGTTCAAGTTCTGTAAAAACTGCGTCATGTCTCTTATTTTGATGTTTTGTCATTTCCTTTAAAATTATGCTTTAAAGAACAATATTTTTATTTGACAATTAAGTCAAATAAAAAGAACTGCTGACAATTAGAAATATCGTCAGCAGTTCTTAAAAACTAAGGCAAAGCTGTTCAGTTCAATACTTGAACCTATAAAAGATAAAACCTGAGAAACTGAAGACTTTCACTATAGATTAAAACAATGTGGCATGTCTCACACAGTTTTTGCTGAGGTCCACAGTGCCCATGCTTCTGAGAAAAGGGATGGGCAGGAAATAAAATAATGTGTGTAATTTGTTTTGTGTTCCGTGTAACAAGTTGTGTGTAAAGAAATGGACCTCTATGATTATATAGGTGAAGGCTAAACATCTTGCTATAGGCTAACAGCACTGTATGGAGTGATAACAGTGTCCTGCTTATCCAGACTTAGCATTTGAAAAATGGATTGAAAGCACTACTTAACTCTACTTAAAGTTTTTAAAGTTAAATTTAATCCTAATTTTGGGCTTTATTATTTATTTTGCATTATTTATCATTTTTATAATCATTTGATTTAATAATTGCTGTTACTGGTGTTAAGAGGTATTTCAAGCGGTATTTGGCTGATGATGGGTCATCTTGGGTCAGTTTTGCACTGAACTTTCTTGGCCTCGGGTCGAAACCTTATGCGGTTTGGTTTGGGATTGGCTCAGAATCAAAGCTCTCAGCCTGTATTTTGTCCAAAATAGCATTTGTTTGTGGATGTGATGGAAGTGGTGTGTGTTTGCAGTGCAAGGTCACTCATGCTGGATGGCGTAAAGAGAGTTTGGGGCAAGGATGGCTACCTACCTCATAAAGATCCTTCAACCGCCCCGGCTCCAGTAGAGGAGCCCAGTGATGTAGTTCAGTCCCCTCAACAGCAAGGGGCAGCAGAAACCTCACAGCCAGAGTCTGAGCCTGAGCCAGAGCCTGCACAGCAGGACCAGGAAAAGCAGCAGCTGGCTTCTTCGCTGTTTGTTGGACTGGGCTCTCAGAACTCTACATCTTTGGTGAGTTTATTTTATATACATAGAAAATGTGTTTGACAAGTAGGTAGCCAATTTCTGTGTCTCTGTAGAGCTTTATGCTTGTGAATAAAATGGACATAAAAACTCCTATTGAAAGGCATGTCTTTTCAACAGGGCATTAATACAGACCAGAGATTAAAACACACCAGAGAACCAATCGTCAGGGTTTATCAACAACTTTTGCTGTCCATGGAATTACTTTTCTAGTTCTAAACTTTAAAAAGTGGTATTTCTGTCAATAAAAAAGAATTTGGGATATTTTTAGCAAGTGGAATTTCTAATAATTCTTAAGGGTTTGAGTCAGCATCTTGAAAAGTTTAACCACTCTCTTACTGCATCTGTCACTCTCTGTCAGTTGGGGAAAACTGAGGCTGTAGCTCCGCGATTCAGAAGAAGGGCTCGTCAACATGAGTCGGCATCATCGTCAAGCGAGATTTCCTCTGACTCCTCCCACTCCTCACGCAGCACGGCAGACAGCTTTTTGTATGGTGGCCTGCTAGAAGAGGAGCCAGCTACGCCCATACAAAGCTCATACCACACCATAAAGCCCACCACAGCCAATGGAAACCAGGACACTAGAGACCACAGCCAGACAATTAGTGGTGTGGGTGAAAAAGAGTGTAGTACCATTGTCAGTGCAAAACAGGACAAACAGGTTAAATCTTCTCAAATGTTAGGAAGTGATATGGTTATAGTGAGACCCAACAAATTGTCAGAAGAAGCCATAGTGTTGCCGCAAAACTGCAGCAAACCACCTCTGTCCATTATCCCGAGCGGTTCTGACTCTGTGCTTCTGCAGTTACCCTCTGAACTACAACAGCTACCTCACTCTGACATCATAAGCTTGATCTCAAACCCCCACCTGTCTGTCTCCTGCTGCCGTGTCTTTAAAGAAGATGCTCTACTACTCACACTCCTACTCTCCAACCCTACAGAGGTGGCACTCCGAGATGTTGCAGTCGAGCTCAGCTGTGAGGAGCTGGAGGTGGGCTGTGAGAGGGATTGTGTTACATTTGTGACAAATGTTACAGAAAACATTTTAACACAGGGCTTACTCTGTAAAATCTCATCAGTGTTAGCATATTAATTATAGCACTATCAGTATAATCATTATTACTGAATAACAATTATATAATTTGTTACTGAATTATATAATATTCTATTATTATAATATTACATAATGTTTAGCATCTTGTAGCCTCACAGTACACTACTGAAAATAAAATAGTTTTAAGAACAAAAGAAGAATTTGTTCTGAAATAGCTAGGTCTATAGTCTCTGCTTCTTTAAAGGTTCATTGGTTTGTTAGGCTGAGAAATTGTGTAACTTAAATACGTTGTAATATTTTGTAAATGTTAATGATCATCTCAACTTCATATTTTATTTGTGGCATCTCTAAAGTCTTGTGCTGTTGTCACATTTATCAGAGTAGTTAAAATACAGGTTTCAAAATACTTAGAAAGTCTAAATTACTGAAGTTTTATCTACAACTTTTTTGATGCGTAGACGACAAGTCTAAGAGGAAACGTCATGGAGTGTCTGGATGGCAGGAGTTCCTCAGTGTGTCGCTACACTTTGCTGATGGAAACACCTCACACTCAGGTGGCCTTCACTGGAACAGTCTCCTTCCAAACACAGCCTGGACACACACACACCCTGCCCTTCTCTGGCAAGCTTTCCACAGCAGACTTTATCAGGTATTGACTGTATTCTCCAGAATGCTGTCTAATATTATCTGAAAGTCTGATTTTATTTACAGCATGATTGATAATTGGGCATTTGGTCTGAATGTGAAGTTATTTAGTTGACAGCGTGGTGTGTTTGTTATATCACTTTACTTAACAATTTCATTCATGCTTCAAAAACGTCAGGTACATGTCAGTAAAGTAAAAAGATGGGATTTGTGTTTAAATGTGCTTTAGGTCTGCATTTTTCTCACAGGCCCCTGGTGCTAAGCACAGAGGAGTACGGGAAATTGTGGTTGTCCATCTCTAATGATGTAAAGCAGGATCTGAAACTTCTGACAGAAGCTGGAGATCCTCTCAGAGCCACCCTCAATGCTCTGAAACAGAGCCTCCAGCTACATATAGTAGACATTATTGGTAAGAACAGTTGTACTCCTAACGTAACTAGGATTTACAGTGAAATATTCTCACTTGTCCTGCAAGTACTCATATTGTTACTATTAATATTAAAATCTGCCTGATATTATTTTCTGTTACTTATGAAAGCTTTGAAACATTTTTCTAGGTTGCACTCTTTTAAATGCCATGTCTTTTGAAGTGCTTAAATATTTTAAGATAAATGGAGCAATATTAACTGTATAAAGCGTTATTAGGAATATCATTATATTAATGCAGTTAAATGACCCATATCTTTAGTCGTTGGTTCAATTCCCAAAACTGCTAGGCACCTCTAAGCACCTTGAGCAAGGTACCGTTCTGGCTGCCTGCTGCTTCACTTGGTCAATGGGTTAAATGCAGAGAAAGAATTTGGTGCTGTTCACACTGTGTGCTGTGGTGTGTTCACATTCACTTTCGTCTTGTATTTTCAAATGGAAGTTAAACAGTCTGAATTTATTACTGTGCATTCAAGACTGATATATGTAAATGACTTTAATTCTTGTTTCCATTTATTGAATGTATGGCGTAGGAACTGTTACATACTCCAATAAAACTATTTCATTTTGAAAACGCAGGAGACGTTTGGTTTTCCATTATTAGGGCCTTTGAAGAATGTTTTTTTTTTTTTTTTTTTTTTTTCTTCTCTTACGAAGTTAACATTACAGAAATAGGAAATGTTATCTCAGTGACTGTTTATTTAGTTGAAGACATTACATCCATATTTTCGAGTTTGTTGAACCAGTCTCTTCTGCATGCAGGGTCGGAGGGTATTGTGGCCTGTTGTCTGCTCCATGGCGCCCCCTGTCTTATGCACTGTCGTGTTCACGGTGCCTCTCTGGCTGTATGGCTGCGTTCTCCTCTGCCTTCTCTGCCAGACTGCCTCCTCTATCACTGCCAGAGCGTGCTGCAGGAGCACTGAGCCTCTGATGGATTATTCATCTGCTGCAGTGTCTTAAAATCTTCCTGCTGCTAGTGATGTGAACTCACAGTGACAGTGCTGAAGTGAGGAGTCTGTCACTGTGTGATACAGGCCATGGAAGCTTCCCTGAAGTAACAACTGACTGTAAAGCAATATGTTTGTGCTGTTCCTCTCTAATGCACTGCTTTACTGTCTGAATGATTTTTTTTTTTTACTAAGTAACGGTGGGTAACAGTGTAACTGTAAGACACCTTACAGTTGTATATCAAAAATATATTTATTGAATTGATTTTTTAACCTTTTCCTTTGTCTTTTTATTTACTTCTCTGCGGTTCATCCCTTTACATTGTATGTGTGTGTTTTATCTGTCCTTTATATGACAAACTGACTATACCAGTGTTTAGGTTTTATACTTTTACTATAGTTTGTCACCTTTACTGGATGAAAGGCCATTTCTTCCCTAAAAACTATTGAAAAAGTGTTATGGAGCAGTAAGTGCACAGGCAAGCCTTTAAATAGATATATTACTATTGTAAAAGAGCCATAAAAGAAAACAATTGTGAAACAGTACAAAAGGATACTATGAAATACATCAGTATAGTGTGAATGCACATATTGAACTTTATTATGAAAAAGATGATCAGCTAAAGAGTTATTTGTGTATTTAATATTGTGTAATCATTTGAAAGAGCAGCAAGCATTTTTTTTGGTCATTCGTGCCTTTAAAATTTTGTTAATTACTCATCCACTTTTGTTTTCAAACAGTCTAAGGGTTCTTTTAACTCAAATAATTCCATGTATTGATCTACTTGGATGAAAATGGGAAGGAAAAGCATGATGACCAAATATCATTTATCCAACTTAAACCTTTTAGACAAGGCTTGGCAGTATTATATTAAAAAAAACAGTTTGTGCATGTTTTAATCCTGTTTTTGATTTCCAGTGTGTTTTCCAAAGTTTGATCTTACTTCTGCCTTATTAAATTATATTAGTGTTAAGCCATTTTTAAAAATGCAATTTACATGCTCTTTCCCTTGATGTTCTCCTCAGATATTTCATATTTTTGGATAAAATGAAGATCCAGTTAATCTGAAAATGACCATCGATATGCGATTTCATACCCCAAAACAATAGGCTATTTGTGGATGATAAGAGTACAAAAGATGGTCAGTGATCATAATCATTACTCCTACCCCAGCCAAAATGTTTTGATGCCTGTTTGATAATCCTGTTTTTGTGAGTGGTTAATGGTGGAAAATGCTGTTTATTGTTCCTGTACTGGGGGTGCAGTGCGTGGCATGAATCTCATGGCCAGGCTGTGCGTGTTCTCCTCCACTGGCTGCTGTGAAAGGTTGTTGATCTGCCGGATGGTGCTAACTGTACACCCCAGCTGGGGGCACACCGTGTACCGCGACAGCAGTGTCACCAGGATGGCCTTCATCATCACCATGGCGATGTGTTTCCCCACACACGCGCGGGGGCCGCAGCCGAACGGCTGGAAATAACGACTGGGCACCTGTGAGCAGCAGAAATGATTCTGTGGTTCTGTTTGTAATGGGGTTATACAGAAATGCACACATATTTTGGTTAGGCTGACTGCAGGGTTAGTCTTATTACTAAAACAGGAGAAAGGATTGGGGAGTATATTCTCTGTACTCTTCCAATTATTTAAATTAAAAACACACATACATACATACATACAGTTGGGGCACACCTGCAAATCATTGAATTCAGGTGTTCCAATCATTACTTCCATGGCTACAGGTGTATAAAATCAAGCACCTAGGCATGCAGACTTATGCAAACATTTGTCAAAGAATGGGTTGCTCTCAGGAGCTCAGTGAATTCAAGCGTGGTACCATGATAGGATACTACCTGTGCAATAAATATTCCACGGTCAACTAGTGTTTCCATGGACAACCTACTGTATCCAAGCCATATATCACTAAGTGAAATGCAAAACGTCAGAGACAGTGGTGAAAAGCACACCACCACTGGACTCTAGAGCAGTGGCGATGTGTTCTCTGGAGTGAAGAATCGCACTTCTCTGTCTGGCAATCCGATGGATAATTCTGGGTTTGGCGGTTGCCAGGAGAACGGTACTGGCCTGTCTGCATTGTGCCAAGTGTAAGGAACTCTTAATGCTGAAGTATATGTAGCCGTTTTGGACAATGTCATGCTCCCAGCTTTGTGGACACAGTGTTTGGGTCTACTTCAGCATGACTATACCCCAGTTAAAAAAGCAAGCTCCATAAAGACATGGCTGGATGAGTTCGGTTCTGGAAGAATTTGACTGGCCCACACAGAGCTGTATAAAGAATGGGACGTCATTGCAATTCATGTGTGTGTAAAGGCAGGCATCCCAATATATTTTGTATATGTATAGTTAGATATTCTTTATACGCTGTCTTGAAAGTGAGCAGTGAGTCGATATATTTTCTCACACTGAGTAATGATCAAATTAAAATTACTAATACGTTTTTTAGTGTAGTTGATCTTTTTATGCTATATTCAGTTTTTAGGTTCCCCACAGTACTGTTTTCCACTGTCCTACTTACATTGTTATCAAAGTTCTCTAGACTGAATTCGTTGGGTTTAAGGAAGAACTCAGTCTTGTGCATGCGTCCGATGTTCAAAATGATGTTCGTCCCTTTAGTCACCCTGAAGCCCTCGATGCAGTCGTCTTCCAGCGCACTCCGCATGATGAAATCCACCACAGGATGGAAGCGTAGGGATTCCTTTATAAAACTCTCCATCACCTTTAATTCCTGCAGGTCAGCCGTCTCCACCTCTCGTCCTCCTGAAAACATAGGTAGATCTGCTGTAATCTTTGTTTGGTTCAATTACAAAGACCTGCAGTAAGGTTTGAGGGATACCTAGCAGAGTGTGCATCTCCTGCACTAAACACTGCTCCACTGCTGGATTCTGCTTCAGCAGCACCAGCATGAAGAACAGGCTGATAGACAGAGTGTCTGGCGCTGCGATCACCATCTCCAACACACACTGTCTCACATCATCCACTGACAGCTCTCCGCGGTCCTGGGGGCAAGACACACACGTTAGTTCGGGCATCATATCAGAGTCATATTCGAATGTGCTCATTTTTACTCTGGTACATATGGGTAGAATACAGTCATGACAAAGCACTGTCATAAATGTATTGAGTTAGAACATACAAAAAGTAAGGTATGCGAAATAAAGTGTAATACATTGAGTGCATTTTGCTCAAGCACAGTGAGATTTTTTATACTTAGTTCACACTTTTCTTCACTGTTTCTGGTTTTATTTAACCATCCAGGTGAAAGGCAGGGAAACACTCTGGACAGATCAGCCTATGAACATGACATATTTCTTTCTTTTTTTTTTTTTCTTTTATCACCTGCTTCAGTTCATTGTTCTCATGGCCACCTGAGCAGTACTGATCTCTGTCTTCATAACTTAGCAAGGGTTTTTGGTAGATGCACCAGAGGAGCCTACTTAGGAAACTGTTCAGCTGGATCATCTTTCAATAAAGCTCAGTAAAACTGGGATTAATAAGAAGCCATTTCCTCTTTAGAGCCCATCTGTGTGCAAATTTTGAAATAGTTAGTAAACAAGCATAGATGGTATTTAGGTGTATGTTTTTCTATTATCATTACTAAGTGGGTCACAATAAGTATTGTAAAATGTCAAAAGTAGCTGTTTTCTGAATATGCAACAGGGACTGAGTCAGTTCTGTATTGTAAATTTCAATACTTGCATTCAGTTACAGCACATCTCTGCCAGAGCATAAACAAACCTGAGCAAATATCAACTCAGTCGCGAAGTCAACCTCATCCAACTTTTCCATCGCGTTGATCACTTTACGCTTTTGCTCCACAAGACTTCCCATCTCCTCTTGGAGTTCCATTCTACAAGAAGGCAGGTTCTCAGATTAAAACCAAGGACTCAAACCAAGAAAATGAACAATTCAGTTTTAGAGCTTATGAGGTACTAACGCCGATTTCTGATGTTTTCTGTACATCCAACTCAGCTTGAAGAAAATGTCTGGCTTGATGAGAACTGTTTGCCAGGTGTCAAAGTATTTGTGAATCTTCTGTAGTAGCTCTTTCTCTGCCAAAAAAGACACGAAAGTGGAGTCAGTTGAAATACAGTTATGTGTATAAGTGGGAGCCGATAGTAGACGAGCTTTATCACTCAGAAGTGTAGTACAGGAGCCCTGTGTTATTTTGAATGAGCCATTATCAAACATGTTCTTTACATTATTGACATTTAGGGCTTTTCATATTTTCACCCCTTTGAAAATAAAAGATAAATAACTGAAGAGATTTGTTCTAAACTGTTTTTTTTTTTTTTAAACATTCTTTTCATGATATATTTTGTTGGGAGGGGGATTTGTACATACAAGAAATATTTATACTATACAAGTAATAGCAGCACTGTGATATGAAACTATTCAGGTGTTTATTAAGAATATGTTTCACAGCAAGTGGAAGGGTACTGACCATTGAGAGGAATTCTGAGAAAGAGTCTGTTGGAGATGTCCACCACGATACAGCGCAGCAAGTTCAGAACATTCACATGGCCAGAGCAGTCGGTGAAATCACTCAAGATGTCAAGGTGCTTATTGGTGGCACTGACACACAAACCTACAGTTCTCTGGAGACCAGGGCCAGTTAGAGCTGTACCGCACACAGATACACAAAACTACACGTGTGAGAGGTGTGTTGACATCAGCTTTTTCCATCATGCGTCACAGCATTTATCAACAAGCAGAGAAAATGACTCACCTTTGTAAAAATATGTGCGTACATTTTTCCAGTGCAGGATGTTGCTGTTAAAGATAATGCCCTGCTCGTCCATGCCTATGCAGCGTAGTCCACTCTTACTTCCAAATCTAGCGATGTAGTTACTGCTCTTCAGAACATGGTACACAGCAGAGGCCCTGAAACCCAATTTTGTTTTAGGATTAATGCTGATGCCGAGTGTTATTTATTGCTATAGGGTCCATCATCGCACCCTCCGATTTTGTTTGCCTCTTATTTTCCATTTTTTGTTGAAGTTTCCCCTGAAAACTCTGTTTTTCAGACCAAACAGAACTGTTCCCAAAAGTACCACTGGTGTTGCTAAAAATACAAACACAAGGTTTTTGCCAGTGCAATGGTGGCCCCCACGAGTCGAATATGAAAGTGAAACTGCATACTAGACAAGAATAGTTTTATATTTATTTCAGGCAGCTCACTTGCTCAGAATTAGCGTCTCCTCTCCCTGGATCCAGACCCGAGTAATATCACCGTATTTCTCATTGTAGTGATTGGAGGCTGTGCCAATGCCAGTCCACAGAAACCTACAATAGGTCAGAATGGGCCCAAGTCCCAGTAACCAAGAGGGGCCTAGAAAAAACAATGAAACCATTGAGTTGCAGTACATTAAAATGAGCCCTTTGCAAAGTCCTGGTCTAAATTCAGCTCTGCTCGTTAACAGAGATCTATCTGCATCAATAGGAGTGCTAAATTCAAACCAGTGTTAAATTGGAATGGTAAGAAAATATATACTACTACTAATAATACTCCTGCTACTGCTACTACTATTACTACTACTGTTACTTCTACTACTACTACTACTAATAATAATGATAATAATAACTACAACAACAACAACAATAATAATAATAATAATAATTATTATTATTATTATTATTATAATAACAATAGTAATAATAATAATTTTTGTCTAAACTAACTGATATACATGTTAGTACTCACCTGGTACAGTGGATTTGTCTCTTATTTTGTAGGCTGTTAGTGAAATCAGCAGTAGAAACAGCATTAATAGTGGTAAGATCCACAGTCTTGTCATCTCCAATGCCACTTTGACATCAGCCAGATCCTGTAGCTCCATCATAATCTTCCCTGCATGTATGTCTAGGTTGCTCGTCTTAAATGGTCAATCACAGGTAGACCTATTTCAGAAGTACACATCTGAAATACCCTGAAGTGAGAGTGTCTCCAAATTGATATGGTCCATGAAAAGAAGGGGAATTTGAGAGGATTTGGCAATTTATGGAGGCCTTCAAAATCAAAGGCATGATGCTGTTGCAGCAGTCAAAACAATCTAGAACCCCCCCACCCTCCGAGAATTGTAATATGAGGCAACCTCGTTCTGTCCTTGAGTCATGTTTATGTCTGGAGGGTTTGATGTACAGTATTTAATAAAAAGACAGTTGCCAAAACAAAAGTTTTTTTTATCTATTTCACCTGCACTAGCCATGTGTTTGAAAGGTTAAAGGAGAAGGATTACCCTGCTTTTCAAAAGCTTCAGCTCTATCAGTCAGTTCAAGACAGAATGTTTAACTGCCTTTAAAAAGATATCCCATGCACCAGCAAGATGATTCAGTATTTCCAGCTTTAATCAGTTCAAATCAGCTTCAGTCATTTATATAAACCTATTAAATGATACTCTAAAAGCATGTGGTGCCAATACAATGGTTTGAATAAAAGCGCAAGGCTAGCATTGTCAATCTGCTCAATTGCAGATGTTATTACCTGCAAACAGAAGACACTTCTGCAGAATCTGGTATCTTCACTGGTTTCTTGTCCTTCACTCAACTGCACGAGTCTGTCTGGTGTCTGCAAGCTTTTCTTGTTTTAAGCTCAGTGGTTTTATATCACATCTCCAAGTTTGGAAAAAGTCTTGAAGGCCTTTTAAATGCGCCTGTTGCTTGGAGACGGCTCATACTTTGGTTGGGAAAAGCCAATGAGAGCCTGGTGCTTTATGCTTAAGTTGTTCAGTGCTGAACAATAAAGCAGTGGTGAACTGGTTAAGTAGAAACGATGCCCCACAAAGGAAAGGGCCATGAAGTAGGGTGGTCGGATGTGACGAGTGGTTAGCTCTGCCATGCATGAGAGTCCTCTTTTCTCTTTTCTTTTTGGGGTTTAGTTCACATTTGTCTTTGTTTCAAAGCCTCTCTAATTCACCATCTGAAGAGGCTTTTGAGAAGGCAGGTCATGCTGACCCAGCACAACAATGCATGAATAAAGCTTATACCTTTTAAAGGACTGAAATGGAAGGGAACCAAATTACTTTAAGTACTGATGGTTTTTTAGACATAGAAGTGTGTTGCATTTCCTTTCAGAACAGTGGTAAATTCTAAAAGTGGTATATTCCTAACACATCCAATCTCCATTTGCAACTCTATAATGCATACACGTGAGTATTCCTTAGGCTAATATACTTTATTTGGTACATTTTTGGGGTTATGTTTCTATGAGATAATTTGGTAACACTTTACTGAAGACCAATATCTGTAAAGCTACATCTCATGTACATAAACATTAGAAAAGGCATGTTCCAACAAGCACCAGTGGTTGTGTTTTCTGAGGTAAAATTACATTATTATTTACAAAAGCAGCTTTTTCTGAGGCTTGTTGGAAAAGATCTATATAAATGTTTATGTAGATCTGTTATCAGGAAAGGTTTACAAAAGGTGTTGTAAAGCCTTACTAATGCTGGCCTTCAGCGAAGTGTTACAAAAAAGTCCTCTATGCAGTATCTACTGCGTCAGTGTCATACACTCATTATGACATGGTTTCTACACAGTGATCATTTACATTTACGGCATTTAGCTGACGCTCTTATCCAGAGCGACGTACATCAGTGCTTAAGTCATCTACATCTGTATCTTAAACCTGTAAGGCTAAACTCAAGTCCACATCCATTGTTCAACCAAGTTATTACATGCTCACTAGACCTAGACTCCCGACGACGACACCTAAGCAATACCTGTCAAAGAAAGTGTTTTTTTTTTGTTTTTTTTTTAAGTAGGTGAAAAAACTGTTTTAAAACTGCTACTATGGTGCCAACACTACAAGCCAATAACAGTCACACCTAGGGATGTCACGATTAACCGTGATTTAAAACGGCACGATTAATTTTTGCTGTAAAGGCTCCTCAACACCATATTTGTTGGTGCTTTTAAAAACGTAGATTATGAAAGCGCTATCAGATTGGCGGGATTTGCCCGGAACGAAAACGTTTCACCAGCGGCGCACTTGTGCTTGAAACACCGACAGTACAATCAGTGAATGAGGGCTCACTTGACCGCAAAAAACAGTGGTAGAGGGAAAAACAGAATACGCTTTATTTCCACCAAATAAGCAATTGAAGTCTGCCGTATGGGAGTTTCTTGGACACCCCAAAAATACAGAGGGACAGAGACGATGGGTCTTTTTGTGCGTTTTCCCCCCCAAATATAGCACTAAATAAAAGGTAAAAACCTTGAAAGAATGATTGGCTACATTGAAATTAATACATGCGAAATAATCGTGAAACCATTTCCCCAGGCGATAATCGTGCCATCAAAATCTATAACCGTGACATCCCTTGAAACACCATGGGTGCCAGTCGTCATACTTTTTAAAAAATCAGTCATTTGGGGCCCCGCTACCCACCACCCAAGTTTGGTGTAGTAGCACAGAACTTGTTCCGAATGGTTCAAAGTAAGATTGTATTCTACATCTAACACTGAATTTTTGACAACATACTCAGATTTATTCACAAACCTGAATGTGTGTAGTTAAAAGCACTGACAAGGAGCGAGTAAAGTGTGAATAAAATGACCTGCTACCTCAGGTACACTCCGCTATAGGATGAAACTCATTCTCTCACACTCTTTGCCTCTTTTCTTAAATTTAGTCCATTAGGGGGGAAAAAAAAAAACAGACGTGACTTTATTGTAGAATAAAATTTCACAATTAGAACAGGTTCTGTGAGATTTCTCCTCATCATATTAATTCCATATCAATAGTTATTATGCAATTCAGTTAATCCTGGAGGCGTGTAAATGGTTAGCTAATGCAGAGATGCGGTCTGTCAGTGCCCGATACGTGCCAGCTGCCCAATCGGTTCCGTGACGTTTTTCTCCGTAGAGGAGCATCTTTGGCGTGGCTGGGTCCCGTGAGCACCTGACATGCCGGTAGATCTCCGTGAGACCTTTCCAACGAGCCCCGTTTGCCCCCTAGCTCACGGGGATCCGGAGTTATTAGCCCAAATCCTTCCCCCATCACTACGAAACACAATGTACTTAAAATGTGCTTAACCCTACCTTAATTTACCCCTGAAAATACATGAACCCGCTTAATCTGAATTAAGTGACCATTAATTTGTGAAGTGATCCCTTAATTTTACCTTAAAAGTGGATTTAAGGCACGAGTGTGAAACCCCTTAATCTTAAACATACGGAATTTATTCTGGAGTTTCTATTATTTAAGGGACAACTTTTAAAAAGTAAGTTTTACCCCTTAATCAGCCTTAATCTCTGCACTTTTCCCGATAATTTTCCTTAATTTCCTGTCAAAATTAAGGTAACTTTAATTAAGGGGTTTGGTTTCGTAGTGCATTGTTCCCCCAAAGCTCTCTCTCTCTCACACACACACACACACATACATACATACATACACAGACACACTCTCATGCATGCACACACATACACTTTCTTTCACGCACTCTCACACACACACACACACACACACACATACATACATACATACACACAAACACTCTCTCTCTCACACACATACACACACACATACATACACAAACACGCACGCACACGCGCGCACACGCGCGCACACACACACACTCACACGCGCACACACAAGCACACGCACACTCTCTCTCACACACGCACGCACACACGCTCCTTTTTTAGGCAGTTTAATGAATCCCTAATCTTTCTAATCTTTCGTTCGCCCCCTGGTGGTTGGCTGACTGTTGGTTGAGAAAGTGCTTGATTTGATATGCAGCAGAGCCGCTATTCAAATGTTAATATCGTCGATATTAACCAAAATCGTGATCGTGATTAAAATTCGATTAATTGTGCAGCCCTAGTTTGGAGACACTCACCAAACATTGGTTTTATGGCTAAAAAAGTTTGTGTGGATTCGAACCAGTGCCTCTTCTGATTCTTTCCATTTAGTCCCTGATATTTTACTGGTGAACCACTGAGGGGGCGTTAACTTGCTGGCTCTTACCAAGTTATGTATGGTTCGGGGTGGTTGAAAATGGGTGGAGTGAACCAAAGCACTCATGAGCTGATTATTTGTAATTAAACCACAACCAGCAGTAACATGTCTTTTTTAAAAAATTGACCTGAGCTTTAATGTTTGTTCCGTGTTTTGTCACTTTCTCTCTCCCCATACATTACAGAGGCGACCCAACCACAAAAATCGACTTTTTAAACCATCAGTGCTCGGCCCATGATCAACCACACAAAGATCTGAATACACACTCACAATACTGGATAAAAACGTTTTGACGTTGGAAACATGCCAATATTTTAAAAACTGTTGAAAGAGAAAAGGTGGCAAAGAAAAAGAAAAGCTATAATAATAAAAAGAATAATAATGATTAAAATAACAATGCAATAGAAGAACGATAGTGTGATTGCAGTATAGTCAAGGCGATGTGTGAGGTGTAACTCTCGCACTTTACCATGCGAAGTTATTCAGAAACATCCCCTTTGAAATGGTAATGTTTAAGCTCTTCAATATGCAGGGTGTCACCTGACTGATCAGGGTTCTGCTCAGCTTCTTTGTTCTTGTGTAGAGCTCTAGGAGAAAGCTTTATTGTTTTTTTAATTCGTTTCATTTCACATCCCTACCGCCGTTGCGTAACTGCACCAGTGAGTTTTCTCGTCCTTGTTCTTCTCTCTGATCAGAAGCTACTAAAGGCACAGCTCCTTTGGGGCAACCCTTCCGCATTAGAAGGATCTACAGGAGGGAGGGAGGATGAACAAGACTCAGGAAAGCGAAGCAGTGCAGAGACAACTACAGCACAGTACACAACCTTCTCTGAGACTATTCATACCTTCTTCACCACCATCTGCTTCTCAGTTCTTACTTCTGCTTTCCTGCCATATTTACATATTAAGTACATAGTTACATAGTTACATAACACATTCTATTTACATTACTTTCTGTAGTGAGTAGCTGTAGCAGAATCATGCCACACTGAAGAGGTTTTTGAAAAGGCTTTTTCATTAAATAAATTGTGCAAAAGTTTGTACGCCCCCTAGCCAAATTACATTTTGTTGATTTTCTAAGTACAAAATCAGTTCAGAGAACAACGATTTTATATCTACAGAGAACAACGATTATATGGGCCATGGAGAAGTAGCCCCTCTCCTATACCGCTGCCACGCTAAATTAAACTGACTGAAATACGATTACGAAATACAGCATCGGCCAGGGAAACGTGAACGGGGACCACTTTTTGCTGTATGTGAATAAAATCAATCCACTTGCTCATTCATATAT
>JBBJLS010000128.1:15444597-15463704 GCA_037577275.1 Bryconaethiops microstoma
GAGGGAGAGAGAGAGAGAGAGAGAGAGAGAGAGAGAGAGAGAGAGAGAGAGAGAGAGAGAGAGAGAGAGAGAGATTGTTTTTAGAATGACTGTGTTAGTCCAGGGAAATTACTTGCAGATTTCTCAATTATAAACTTTCTTGTAAGGCTTGTGGCTCTGTATTGTTCAGCTTAGAGTAAGATTTCAAATTTACTTATGCCTGGCTTGTTTTGTATGTTCATTCGATTATTACTCAGAAAAGCACTGTTTAAAGGGGAAAAAACTTCTCATTTACACATTTTGTCCCATCAGAATGATCAGAATGGCACAAGAATAGATTTGGGGCTAGTTATAAAACATCCAGGACCCTTTAACTATTTTAAATTTAAATGTTTGACCAGCAAAGCAATATTAGTTATAAGAGGGGAATAGGAGATGGCTGACTTTCCAGATGTCCAGACTGGAAGCGATGTTAAAAACATCTGTGTTTTGCTCACTGCAGGTTCATTGCTGTGTCTGTCCCATTCAACTACAACCGCAAGCATGTGGACCAGCGGCAGATCTTCCTGCTGTCGGCCACGTGGGTCTTGGCGCTGGCCGTGGCCTCACCAGTGCTGTTCGGCATCAACGACGTGCCAAACCGGGACCACCGAGAGTGCAAGCTGGAGGACAACAACTATATAGTCTACTCCTCTGTCTGCTCCTTCTTCGTGCCCTGCCCCATCATGCTGATGCTCTACTTCGGAATATTCCGGGGCCTAAGAAAGTGGGAGGAGACGAGGAAAGCTAAACTGAAGAGCGGAAGGCAGGCCTGCCAGAAACTTCAGGATGCGGCAGCATGTCTACCACCACTGGCTTCTCTACCGCCCCCACTGCCCCCAATCATAGAAAAAGACTTCACAGACATGAACCTGGAGGAGCTGGACCAAGACGGAGACCCAGTCAACACCTATCCCACTGAGTGTAAGGACGGGCCTGTGAATTCTCTCTCCTACCCTGATGGAGCTTACAGCCAGGACCAGAATCAGAACCAGGAAAAGAAGAGAGCGAAGATTAATGGGAGGGAGAGGAAGGCCATGAGGGTTCTTCCTGTTGTAGTGGGTGAGTAGATCACCACTTTTATCTCTGTACCAGTGGTCTCTCTACCAAATGTGACTTGACTGACACACATATTCCTTTTTAGTTAAAAATAAATCATGGCACCCAAAACTAGATGTGACTTTATTAATCCACAAAAGTGGGAATATACATATATGTGTATATATATATATATATATATATATATGTGTGTGTGTGTGTGTGTGTGTGTGTGTGTGTGTGTATGTGTGTGTATGTATTCCCCCTTATGGAGATTAATAAAGTCACATCTAGATCTGGGTGAGTTTTCGGCACCCCGTATGTGTGGCATTATAATAAAAAAACTATAATTTAAAAATTACTATAAGTTACTATAACAAAAAATAAGCATGGCCAATAAAGGCTGTATAATTGTCCATAACGGTGGGCTGAGGTGTTAGGAGTACGATTAACACACTCTTGTGCATTGTCCATGATCGTCTCAGGCTGAAATTAAAGGTAAGCCCTAGTGAAGACAAAAACCCAATATTCAGCTTATTTAGTTATAGTAGCCTTAATTGACAGTTTCTAGTGCTAAGTCATAACATTTATAAAAAGTATTTATGTCTGAAAGCCTGTGACAGACTTGTGGAAGACCATTAATGATAAAAGCTCTTCAACTAGCAGGCAAGAATGAGGTTGTGATTGTTGTAAAAATATTGTTCTCTCTGAGAAATTTATCAAGGCAAAGTTCACAAAATCTCACAGCACTGAGATATCTATCTGCAATGGAACAAGTCGTTATATACAAGCACTACAAAAAATAGCGGAATAGAGGTTCTCAGTTCTAGTCCTGACCATTTTTTCAGCTCTAAAGTACCTACAATAAGATCTCTGACTTTATAATTAACATGAAATAATAAACCATAAACCAGCAGCAGCCTATGTTGTGCTAGGCAGAGTAAAACAATGTTCATAATATTTCAATTGGATTGCCCAGTTGGAAAACCACTGAAAGACTTCTTTGTAATTTCAGTTTCATTTGTATCAGCAAAAACAGCTCATACATGATAATTTTCCTATTTGTTTGTGCCTTGAAGTCCTCTCACATATTACTGGTCAAATGAAAGAAAAGAGGACCCAATTTCCAGTGCAGAATAAACAGTGTATAATTGAAAAAAAAAAAAACTGCCCACAAATGTGTTCATTGATTAGAAGTGTTGCCTTATTACAAACTGACAAGCTCTGGTTAGTGCCTAAAAAGAACCTATATTTAGATTCTGTGTTACTTAAGTGCAATTTCTATGCATCATTTTGCCAACACTAAGGGTTAAGAGTTGTGTGATCTCTGATGGTACGAAAAAAGCATTTGGGCACAGATTGATTAGTTGTCCCCAGCATTTGCCTCGGCATGAGGTTGTTGCATGTTACTGTGCGACTCTCTGGTGCTCTAGTCAATAGTCGCTATTATTAGGTCTAGACTTAGGCCTAAATGTAAAATGTGCTTTGCGAATGTAGGTTTGTTAACGGACCCTTCTCTAAACCAATAAAAGGCTCAGTACATAAGTGCACATGCAGTGAAATGAGGCAACCTCCCTGTGCCACATTGGCTAATCATGCCACTTAAATCCTCCAATCCTATTATGACGTAACCTTCATCTTAGGCCTGAAGCACAGGTCGGCCATACTAAGCCCGGACCCAGGTTAACATGCACACGGACTCAGCAGGGGACCGTGTAGGATTCCCTTTAATGCCAGGCTATATTTATACTCCTCTGCTTCTGCTTTGGGCTGTGTAAGGGATGTTGGGACATCCTCTCCATAGACATGGTGTTGTGTTCCATGGCAGGGTCATTCATCAACCACAGTCACAGAATATACTTTTGGTCAGAAAGCCAAACTAAATCCAGACACCAGTTATTCTGAATTTTCTCTGGGTTCGTGCTGTCACACTGTGTCTAGCACAGTATGTAATTGCACCCTGCAATGTGCAGTGGCACTGATACAAATATGCAGCGACGCAATGCATTTCTCATTGAATATAGAAGTGCTCCTGCTGTCCCAGCTCTCCTCTCCCCTCCACTTCTCCCTGTCCCATATGATGGAGTGATCTTGGTCTTCTCTAGTTGACAGTAGGCACGGTGATGGATAGCTGGTCTATGATGCATAAACTGTGGATGGCTGAGTCATGGGTTGTCAGAAGCACTACTGTTTGAGGAGCTGTTCTGTAATGAATACAAATCAATTATCACAGCCTGCAGGCTAATTTTCTAGCCTGACCGCTTCCTCGAGATGAATATTGTTACTGCTAAACCACTTCAAAAGACTTGTTTTCGTCCCAGCTAATGAGTTTTGACTATTACCAAACATGCTGTCTTTATCATGAGTTTACAGCACCGACTAAGGATGAGTAGGTATGGGGATTGAGAACTGGTTGCAGTTCCAAATTGTCCGATCCAGCACGTGTAGCACATCTCGTACTGAGGGTAAATATCCTGTTAAAATAACATTAGCAGAATGCAGGCAGACCTGGCAGGTTTTTACTCTTGTGATAATTGACGAAGCAAATCTAAATCAATCAAATGTTGTGCAAGTATTTTCTCACTTCATCCAGTTGATGAGACTGTTGCCTTGAGGCAATAGCAGTTCCATCAGCTTATAAGTAAGTATTATATTTGATGATTTCATTTGCAAAACCTGATAAATGCCATCCTATAAAACAAACAAACAAACAAAAAAAACAAACTTACTGTCAGGAGTTATTCTTAACACACAGCACATTCTGAACCCTAAATACATTTTGTCACTAGAGCTGTTATTATGCATTGACAAGACATGGCAAGCTCAAATTTACATCCGCAAATAACAAACAGAAGTGCTGTTCATTAAGACAAACCGATTTGTTCAGCCAATTTAGGCATAACTTTGACTCAAAGTCATCTGTAAAAAGGGATAATTCTGATGAAACCGTGGACTTTATTATGGTTGTAAACTTGCTATCCAAGTTATTTTCTTTTAAGAACAGGAGCTTTGTAATTTAACTTGTTCAGATTATGAGAAAGAAATTCAGCTGCACTGATGCTGAATACCCATATAGGCCATTATTCTACAGAGAAACCTGGTCAGGAATCGATAAGGGAATCAATGAAGAATTGGACCAATAAGTAGAATAGATAATGGCTTCGATATCAATAAAGTCTTATCAGTTCCCATCCGTAGAAATTGGCCAGTAACTAATCAAGTCAGTGACCAAAAGTACACATTTCTCAGTCTTCAGTCATTTCTTTCTAAAGCCCAAAACAAGAGATACAGTTCAAATAATTATGAAATTACCATTAGCACTAATACTGTTTACTGTGCAGGTTATAACTACATAAACATGTCCCAGCATGTGCTTTTCAGAGAGACTGCTCCATGTACTGTACATGCTTTAACAGAAAGGTTTCTAAATTGATTTAGAATTAGAAGGTAGATGGGTTTCAAATAAATTTTGTAAATGCATTTTATAAAATTCCACCACATTTATACTCTTGGTATTTTGGTGTTTGGTTACTAAAGGTCTTATACTACAAAGAAAGCCAAGTCATGTCCTCTGGAAGACCAAGTCATGTCCTCACAGTCCACACTTTGGACCCCCTTGCAGTACATTTTGTTGAGGTTCTTTAAACTGCAAAGGGTTCGTCACACTCCCAAATTATACAAAAAATTAAACTGAATGATACTTTAGGGAACCAAAAAGTAGCATCATTCCTTTTTGGCACCTTTATGCTAAAGTAAAGAGCTAAACATTTCGAAGAGACATTAATTGCACACAGCGTGTTTCACTGTCATTGAGATGTATACTGCAGTATATAATTTAATCTGGTAACCATCCCATCCGCACTCTACATTCTCCTTTCTTCTTTCTCAAGGTGCCTTCCTGTTCTGTTGGACCCCGTTCTTTGTGGTGCACACCATGCGTGCCCTGTGCGAGGACTGTTATATTCCTGGCAGCCTCATCAGCATTGTCACATGGCTAGGCTATGTCAACAGCGCTCTCAACCCCATCATCTACACCGTCTTCAACACGGAGTTCAGGAAGTTCTTCAAGAAGTTTTTGCCAAAGTGCCGTTAGGCACTTTACATGCAATGCCAACGGACAGCTGGTCCTTTAGCATATGAGCGTTAACACGACCATGATTGTAAATATTCATAAAGCAATGCTTATACATTGTACATACTAGAATGTATATCTTGCAGTTACTTTGCTGTTACATTGTTCTCTTTTGTATTTCTACATGTACCTTTTGAATACATGCTTTGATTTGCTGTCATGGCTCAAATGTCAGTGGAACAGTTGGCTGTTGCTGATGACCTCGAATTTATAGTCTCTTTCTTCTGACTGACAACACTGCCCTTTTGACAAAGGTGATTGGTTTCATATTTGACTGAAAGAAGAAAATATTAAGAAAACATTTTTCATAGACAATATCATCGTGTTACATTTCAGAAACATTACATGGGACAGTTAAGTGCTATTTTTTTATTTAAAAAATGATCTATTATCATTATGCCGACAGTCTAATAATGTCAAGTTAAAATTATTCTGAAGCCTTTACAGATAAAAAGAAAAGTCAGGAGTAATACCAAGGTCGAAATAAAAAGCTAGAAAGTCTTTCGGGGTAGGAAGGTGGGTGACATTCTCAAAGACAAGCAGGACAACGTCAGATCTCATTACATTCAGGGAAGCACAGAGCAGGGACTGTCTGTCTCAGCCAAACAAAACCACTCCAGGAAAGCTTCTGTCTGCTCATGAAAAAGGTCTGTCAGTGACTGCTGACACCAACAGGTGAGTGGGTTCTAAAGTGGCCCAGGCTCTTCTCCACTCTGTTAAAAAAGGACATGTGGTGAGGGGCTTTTACTTCTTGCAAACAGTCTGTGACTGCGAACTATATGTGTCCAAAAGTATCCAGACACCCCTTCTCATTTGTGAAATCAGCAGCTGTAGGATGCACCAATGTCTGACCCAGGTGTTCAGTTATGCACACAGCTCGTATAGCCTACATTGAGAATCACAGCCAGTAGAATAGGATGTTCTCAAGCAGCTACACATGAGCCTAAAGTCAGCATACCCAGTGCCAAGCATCAACTAGAAGGGTAAAAAAACCCATGTTGATGATTTGATGTTTTGATCCAGAACTAATCCTGCAACATCTGCACCTGACCTCACTAAAGTTAAGGTTGATGGCTGAATCCCGGCAAATCCTCACAGCAATGTTTAAAGTTGATAGTCTTCACAGAACAGTGGAGGCTTTACTGCAGTCATACTTTTGATTTCAGAAAGAACAATTGAAAAACAGGGTTCAACAACTTGAACTTGACATATCGCTTACATGCATTTTCGAGATCCTGCTGGTGTGGGTTCGTTTTTGAGTGCTAAAAGCTGCGTAGGTGGATCAGTAGATACATACTGATAGTTCTGATTTATCATTTGAACATTTTTCTTTTTTAAATTTCTTTTGTATTTGATGCTGAAATCCTACCTGCATTAGACGAGTTTTAAAAGTATCAGTATTGATACTGGAGTACTAGCCTTTGCATTACTTGCTCAAATGAAAAAGAAAATCACTGATATTGCCTGTCTCTGCTAAAAGCTCTCCCTTGTGGAAAATAATGTGTGCCAAATGTGAATGAGTGGGTGAGTGAGCGGCTCCATGGGGTGATGCACATCTCAAAAAAACCCTATTACATCTGGATCCGTTTAGACTTACAAGGCCTGTCTGAACATGACGATCACGGGCCATTAGTGATGTCTCTCTAGTGCAGTTGACTTTTACCACTTGCAGCCTCCTCACTTCAGATGTAGTCAATCAGTCCGCATCAACCTGATGGTCCCTGCTGCATAGTGCAGGCATTCTTTTAGCCTCAGTGCTCTGGGAACAGGTTACATATTTGAAAGAGCTGACCTTGAACCAGCAGCACCTTCTGAAGTTCCAAGCATGCGATCATTTTGAGATACAGTCCAATACACCTCAGGTCAGCCTTCATTCAGCTGTTACAGGATTTTGTACGCCTGCAAGCCTGAAACTAAAACACTGACCCCCGTGACCTCCCTTTTCTGTCAACAAATCAGTCACCTTTCGTTGACTTGAATTTGCTCTTTTGGAGGTGCCACTGTTTTCACCTCAAAGGACAAAAACATGTTCCAGGCATCTCCAAAGGCCAGAAATAAAGTGACCCCAGTACAGAGTCACTGAGGCGAGGAATTCCTGAAGAAGAAGCGACTGGGCAGCTTTTTTCCCTGCGGATCCTGGAGGAGCCCAATATGACGACAGCACTTAATCGTACAATAGTGTAATAGTGGAAGAAGTAAAATAATAGTGACGGCAGCAGGGAATAAAACCGCATTCCAGCATGAAATGTTGCATCGCTACAGGAGTCACAGAAGCATGCCAGCAGTGAATGAATGAGCTGCCACCTTCAATGCCCCCATCGGGCTGGTGGAATAGAAAACAGACCTGATGCAAGCACAGACAGGAAAAATAAATGGACACATAAAGGGCTGTGTGTGTTTGTTATGCTCAGCAGGTTTTCATTTCAGAAGGTTGATGGTAATTTATACTCTCCCAGATTCTGTCCTCGATTAAATAAATTCTCATCAAGAATAGAAAGTGAAGCCAGCTCATTTCTGGTGTGACTTTTAGGACTCTGTGTAGGGTGAAATCTCACTCTGAGTTTAGATCCTTCTTTTGGTTGGAGAACGAATATTCTCTTGTTTGAGTTTGACACAACTGATCATGTTGAGGCCAGTGTTTTTTATTAGGCTGGTTGCGAGACAAAAAGGAGCTGACCTTGACGTGAGAACAGAGAGAGTGAGCGAGACCAGAGAGACATAAAATAAATTATAGTGCACTCACAAATCTCCTGGAGGTACATTTGACAAGACAACCCTGTAAAATCCTGTTACCTACATCATGTGCCCATTATTGACTGTTCAAGCAGGGCCTAGTAGGCTATGTCATCATGCAGAGATGGAAGCTTTAGACAAGGTCGTTCTGACAGCAGGACCTTCAGATACTGTTTATTCGGGTTAATCAAAACAGGTAGTTTCAATGTAGTTTATTTTAATTACATAATTAATGTTTCCTTTTTTCACACCCTAACCCCATCCCCAGATGTGTCTCCCAGTTACTTTTCCTGAAACTACAATGAGCAGCAGTACGAGGATCATAACTCGAACATTCTTGAGTCCCTGTGTGTGAAAGCAAATGATCAATATCCATACAAAGAAAAAAAATTATATTGAAAAAGGTGTAGTAACTAATGTAAATGTTCTGTAAGTACAATTTTTGGAAAATATGTTACAATTTACTGTGGACTGAAATGGTTGCAGTTTACAGTTCTGATGATCTCTGTCTGTGTGTTAGAAGGGCGGAGTTTACCAGCTCAGGATTAACGAGGATGAAGCCAGCTGTGTGGCAGTGGATGGTCACCTCAGAGGAATGCACAGCTAATCTCTGAAAGCACCATGGTCATTAAATAACAGCCATCTCAGTAATGTCATTTACCCAGCATGTGATAGGGGAAATTTATGAGGTCAATATTGTGCCCATTTTATTAAGCACAATTTATTTTCCGTGAAACATAGCGACTATGGTTGGCTGAAAGAAAACTGGACTGCACTGGAAACTTGGATGCTAATATAAAATTAATGTACAGCTGATGCAATCCTCTCACTCCACAGAGTGGAGTGTTGAAACCACTGCATTAGCTCCACTCATGAACTAGCCGTAGGGGGAAGAAAGTCTCACCCCAGTTTAGAAAAGAACGTGGGAAAGCAATTAGCACAAGTAAGTGCTGGCTCACATGGCTTAAGCCCAACTTCGTGAATAAAATGCAAGTAATCTGTTTGTGTGTGCGGTAGGGCGTTATGCAGCACAGGGGGGCAGGTGTAGTTTCCCAATAAAGTGGGGATCTATTACAGGATCACAACTAATGTGTCACACTAGTGATGTGTACAAAGCACAGATTATTTTTGCTGATGGTGTTCTGAGAATCGATCACAAGAATGTAGAACACAAAACGCTCAAAAACAAATGAAACAATTAAGACACAAACAATTAACAAGGACAGAGACACTGATGCAAAGCACTGCTCTTAAAAAGCATCAAAAGCTCAACCTCCTTGTGGAGAATTCACAATCTGCTAAACATTCAAGAGAGTTAATATACGAGTTACAAGCCAGTTCCATTTATTGATACTTTAAACACACATCTGATTAGCACAAACAGAAAGATCAACTTGCATGTTTGTGGTGCCTGAGCTGAAAATAATGCAGGGTCTTCTGGGCATTTGGGGCAGTTTCCAACATGAGCTACAAAAGAATAGTGTCACTCATATTCAAACAGAAACATTCAAATGAACAATACCTTTTTTCTAATAATTCAGGGTTTTCAAACAAGAAAGGGATGTATTTGACACTGTATTGGATATTATGCTGAACCTGGCTGCAGATGAAACAGCAGATTTCATGTGTTTGGCTGAGTTTGACTTCATACAGCTTTAGTTTTCTTAATGGATTAATTAAAATATCATTTAAACGGGTCATGCAATTGTCTTATGAAACCATGGAATTTGGCCAAGAAAACCAACGAGAGCTGTCTGTTAACTGAGAAGTTTCTGTAGACCTAAAACCAAATATAAACACATTTAATATTATATTATGGTTTTTAATGCTACCTAGCGAAATAATGATGCATGATTTTTTTTCCTTTATTAAAACACTTTAGAAAACAGAAAATAAATTACATATGCTGGTTGTATTAGTCCTCTTTGATTTTGGTATCTACACTATCAGACACATGCTTGTGGCTGTAATATATTAAATCAGTGGACTACTTTTCCCCAGTAAGAACAATATTACTGATCAAGCCTGTCCACATTGCTATTGTTGTTGGACTGACTGGTGTACTTTACTAATACACTTGGCTGTTGGTCATCATATCAAACATACTATTCAATATGCGACTTTTGAACAATCAAACTGTTACAGTTATTTTGACTACATCTTTGACTCTTCTCTCAGAATGAAAAATCTGAGTCATTGCTTTTTGGCGAAGTACTTCTAAAACACTGATAAGAACAAGGGTGTAAAATAACTGATAAATATCTGGATCAGCCCTTAAACATCAATTGTCTCTCCAAGACCAACTCCCAGTTCACTGACCTTGTGCTGGCATTTCAGGCTTTAGATATTTTGAAATGTAACAAGCATGTTCATATGTATTAAAAGAGATGGTATACATATATTTGCTACACTGCAGGGACTGAAAACCTGCCTGCATGCTGTGATGATGTCCAATTCAGGCTTTAGACTGCATACACCCCAAAAATGAAGTAAAAAATAAACAAATTTATATAAAACTTTGTACACATTTCTGCATGTCCAGTTCAGATTTGCAGAATAAAATGTGCATCTTTTATTTTATTCTCTCCTGTCGCTTTTAGTGACGCTTTTCATTTGTCAAAAAAGTAATAAATATCAGTGCTTCAGAAGACAGCAAAAAGTACATCAGTCTTATCCAGTCTCCATGAGGTAAGTCTGTGATGTGGGGTAGAGCTCTGCGCTTGTACACTGTAGTGGGGGCTAAGTCTTGACTTTCTCGACCTCCACACTGGCTATATGAGCTTCATCATGCATTCCAACACCTACACTGGACTGAGAGCAGCTATGCTGGTGGTCTTTCCAGTCCTAAAAAGAGACATTTTCAAATTATGACAAACTTGACCAAAACATTGCTGCATGCATAGAAAACACAACCAAGCAAAACACTGTGTTTTGAAGAATTGTGAAAATTCTTCTAAAGACTATAACTACTAATGCTTCTACAGATTAACCAAATCAATGATCTGACACGCAATTTATGCTGTAAACAGCACAAATAATTAAAAAAAAAAAAATCAGTATTACATACTGCAATAATGACTAGTCAGTTGTAAACCCAGTGGTAAACTGTGCTGTGAAGTGACGGCTCTACTGGATGGATCAAAGAGGAAACTATACTACAGGTAGCCAAAGACACAGGCCATGAAAAATCAGTCACACAGACTGCAATTTAACACCCAATGGGACTCACCTTTTTTTGGCAGAAGCTGGAACAGTAGTAAACTTTGTGGCAGCCTGCACATTCGTTTAAAGCTTCACGCCCGCAGTTCACACAGGTGTGCTATAAAGAACCAAACACAACACTTCGGTTAAACTAGTTTTATACACACAGAGCAGACTGTGTGTATAAAAAAAGATCTGTCTTCTGATGAGGAGTTTGTTTTCCCTATTTTGCCTTTTAATTTCATCTAGGACAGGGGTGTCCAAACTTTTTGCAAAGAGGGCCAAATTTCCTTCTGACATTTTTTAACCACAAAAGTTATGTGAAAATACACACTGTTACAAAAGAAATTTCACTGTCACAATTACCTTTATTTTTCAAATGGCAATGTAACCAAATATAAGACACTCAGGCAGATGTGAACAACTCTAGAAACACAATTCTGCCTTTCATTCATATCTGGAGAGTCAGATAACATTGAACAAACAGTACATAATACCTTAAATTTCCATGAGTTTGATAAATATCTTTGCCTCATGAACATTTTAAACAGGAGTTCTAAGTAATGCAAAGTGGTCCGTTATCATTAAAGTTTAAAACAAGTGAATTTAGCCCTGGTCTTTTACAAGATCTTTCAGAAAGCATTAGTTTGTGTCACATCTACAGGTACATAATGTCAACAGTTACAACCAAATCTGATTCAAGAGTTTAATAAAACAACAGTTCAAGTTCATTAGTATGCTTTAGGCATTTCACTGTTAATAGTGACAGATGTTACTGTTCAAAACACTCAATTTCAGATTGATCAAGGAACAAGTAACTTGCTGACACTAATTCTTTGCAGTCGCAAAAATAAGTGGAGGGTTTGCGGCACAGACGCAGAGCCAGATAGCATTAGAATGGTGCTGCCACTGTGTGTTGAAAGGAGGAATTTTTAAAAGTTTTATGATGTATTTATTCTGACAGAGCTGCGAGTCATAAATAAGACCAAAGCTGCGGGCCGAATGAAATCTGACAGCGGGCCTTGATTGGTTCGCGGGCTGGACTTTGGACATGCCTGATCTAGGACGTAGTGAGGCATAAGTCGTTGCAGAAAATGAATGAATGAATGAATGAGGATTTCATCTAGGGCAACAAAAATTGTTTTCAAAACACCTCAAAATCAACGGTAAAATGAAGGTAAACAGTTTCATATGGGTTCAAATAAACACCAAAATAGAAACTTAAACAAAATGCAGCTGGGTATTCATTAAATACCGGAATTCTGATACATGTGGAAAGACTGATGTGCAAGATCTTAAAGGTCCTTGCAACTTGCAAGAGGTGTCACTGAATGTTCAATTCATTTAAAAAATAGACTTTCGGTCTCAGTGGCTTCACATTTGTTCAAAATGTCTCCCTCAAATGCAGCCAGTACCAGAGGCGAAGCGCGCGCGCACACACACACACACACACACACACACACACACACACACACACACACACACACACACACAAATGGTCACTGCTAGAAGTGACGTACAATTGCCAAGTCACACACAGCTGCTAAGTGAATGGGCACTGCTTGAGGTCACACACAACTGCTAATGCTGATAGTGCCACATCATGCTTCACTGAACAACTCCCATAATCCTCACCTCCCAGCTACACCTGTGCACAAAAGACAAGTTAGGTGCCAACGCTGCCATTGCTCTAAATGATTTAGCAGCCACAGTGACAAGTAACTCTGTGGACAGAGTTGTGCAGAAAACTTTGGAAAAGTAGTGATGGCTGACTACTGAATACACTTCCTTAAATGTATATAGTAACATTTTTTTTTACAACCCAATAAAAGTAACTTTAGTCACATTTCCATTAACCTTCTTAGTGCATTACATTTACATCATATAGCAGATGCTTTTATCCAAAGCGACTTCCATTCCCTAGGGGACAGTTTCCTTGGCGCAACTTGGGCTTAAGGGTCTTGTTCAGGGACCCAGTGGTGGTCTGCTGAAGGTAGGATTTGAACCAATGACCTCTTGGTCCAGAGTCAAGTGTCCTACCCACTAGGCCACCACCACCCTAATAAGCTTTCCACTTAACGATGGCAACTGATTGAGAGGAAAAATATTTTTAATAAAAAAGTGTGATTGACAGGATCAATTTTGGCATTAGTTCACATCCACAGCAAGAGCCGTAGTAGTGTTTGACACTGTAATGGAAACACATTAATTAAAAAAACCCACTAAAACTATTAACAAAAAATGTTTAATCTGCATGAGGTGGCATTGACAAAATTCAAATAGAACCACATTTTTTACATTTCAAGCTAAATGACTTGATCTTGTTAGTCAGTTGCCACCTTTAAACGGAAAGACTATCAGGAGAGGAGAAAACCAAGCTTTCATCACATAACATCATCCAATGGAAACACTTTCTTTTAAAACAAACATTTCCTATTAATAAATGCTTAAATTTTGCACAAAACTGCAATGGAAACCTACCTATTGAGAACACAATATAAATATACTTGAAGGGTTTTGTTCCAAAACATAGACCACTTTCAAGATTTTTTTTATTTATTTACAAGAAACATTAATGCAATATAATGGTCATTTGCATCGGTCTTAGAGAAAAAATTCTAAACTCATGTCCACTACTGTGTCTATCACAGTGATTTATTTGCAGAATGTGTTTGCAGAATATGCAAATATGTTTGTTGAGTTTCTCTTTTGGGATCATCTAACAGTGTGCTGCTTTTAAAACAGTTAATAAATAGGGATTAGACTCTGTTTTTGTTAAACAGTGTGTGTTTAATTTTTATTTAGTGGGTTATTACTCTAACAGTACAGTAAAATGTAATTGTATTACTGTACTGCAGACTGTATATCTGTAATTTTAAAACATATTCCAAATACTTGTTTCTCTTACATCCTAATCCTGTCTGTGGAGGAAAATGGCGATGCTTCGCACAAGTGAACTGAAGAAGCCAGAGAAACATCAGCTGGAGTGATTCAGAATCTATTCACAATATATTTGCATGAATACAAAGGCACCAAACCAGCATCATATGAGAGTTTGCTAGTTTAACAATAACATTACACAAGAGTTAACAAACGTTCAAGTTTACTAAGTGTGGTCTAAAATCTGTAACACAGCTAAGCTCTATTAGGGACAGATGAGTCGAATTTCAAATGGGAGGGTGGAAGATAGGAGAGCTTACTGAGTATTATTGGCAGGTAAGAGCAATATGGTATAAAAAGCCAAAAAGAGAGAAAGAGAGAGACAGAGAGAGAGAAAGAGAGAGAAGGAGAGAGAGAGAGAGAGAGAGAGAGAGAGAGACAGAGAAAGAGAGAGAGAGACGGACATAGAGAGAGAGAGAGAGAGAGAGTGAGACAGAGAGAGAGAGACGGACAGAGAGAGAGAGAAAGAGAGAGAGAGACAGAGAAAGAGAGAGAGAGAGCGAGAGAGAGAAAGAGAAAGAGAGAGACAGACAGAGACAGAGAAAGAGAGAGAGAGACGGAGAGAGAAAGAGAGAGAGACGGACAGAGAGAGAGAGAAAGAGAGATGGACAGAGTGAGTGAGAGAGAGAGAGAGACAGAAAGAGAGAGAGAAACAGAGAGAGAGAGACAGAGAAAGAGAGAGAGAGATCAAGAGAGAGAGAAAGAGAAAGAGAGAGAGACACACACAGAGAAAGAGAAAGAGAGAGAGACACACACAGAGAAAGAGAAAGAGAGAGACAGAGAAAAAAGAAAAAGAGAGAGAGAGAGAGAGAAAGAGAGAGAGAGAGAGAGACAGAGAAAAAAGAAAGAGAGAGAGAGAGAAAGAGAGAGAAGTACGCCTACTTACCTTGATGATAATTTCAGTAATCTTCCCCTCTGGGTCATCAGCAAGTGACAGCTGGCTGGGAAAAGACTAAAGTAGAGAAACGTATGATTAGCCTACTTACTGATGATAGCACCACGAAAAGATGTTACACTCTCACCTTCATTCCCCTTCATACCACTTTCTGTATCTCTTACAACGGCCAACTCTTTAAGAATTCTGAGTTGTGAGAATTTCCATATTTAATTTACTGCATATTAACCGTTTTAGATTTTATACTCCTAATAAGCCGACTGTGAAAGGCATCCTGTTTATGAGTACACACACACACAGCATCAAAATCGATCACATGGAGTGAGCGCTATGATGCTGTCAAGCTAATAGCCGTGCTAACAAACTGCAGTAATTTCTGTGGAGGGAATGAACGTGCTGAACAAAGTCAAATCAAGGTTAAAGTGCTGTTAACTGCAGGTTAAAAGACTGCGCAATCAAATCCAAATAAAGCTGAAAACAGTCAACTCGGGCAAATAAAGAACAGTATTCTTTATGGAAAAGCTTTCCTTTCAAGCTGTCTGGGCTACACATAGATTCAACACAAACTATGCAGCAAAAAAGCATGCAGGAGGGAAGAGCAGCATAGCAACAACGGTTTAAAAGTTTGTTCAGTAGCTTGATAAACAAGAGGTTAGTGCTATATATGCATCACAAAATAACCTACTGAACTTGCTTCCGTTCATCAAGCAGTACTACCCATGTGACCATGTGAACTTGGCAGAGTACAGCACAACTCATCATTAACAATAGACAGCTAATTAGTCCTCACTGTGTGGGCTGGAGGTGTAACCTTTCGGTAGATTTAATTGAGCTGCTTTGCAAGGAGGGAACATGTGACTTTTAGGAAAGGAGGTACAACGTGTTAAGATGATTCTCATTAAGAGATGTGTTAACACCATTCAGATAATATATTTAAAGAAGCACCTGATACGTTACATATTCTCTTACATGTCTATTATCTATATTCTGCTTTGAAATATAATTAGACTATACAGATAAAGATTTAAGGTACTGATTTGAACATTCTGTAGTTTCTTAGCCATAACTATGGGATTTAGGGTAGCTGATCCTTGGTCTGCTGAAATAGGTTTCGGTTGTATCTACAGCACTGAACACAAGCACATTATAAAGGGTCATTCTGGCTCAACTCAACAAATAGTCCACAGTCAGCCATCTCAAAATTGAACCATTTTGTGGGAATTGGCTAACCCCTGTGCCGATATGAAAAAACCAAAGTTTCTCAGACCTAGCTTATACAGTTTAGGAGTAACACTGGCTTGAAATGTAATTCTCAAATGAAGGATATTTCCACAATGTTTTTTTGCGAAGACGCATGTAACTGTAACACAATTTAATTAATAGTAATAAAACCGTAATACAGTTTAATTAATAATAATACAACTAATGATATTTCCACTATTTTCTTCAGGCACCTGAAAATACATGTGAAGACGCATGTAACTGTAACACAATGGAATTTATAATAATAAAACTAATGATATTTTTGTTATTCCGTTATAAAAGTTACAGACCAAACACAAAGATACCAAATACTTGTATATGAGTCATATATACTCACATCCTTCCTGTTGCAACTTTTCTCCAGGCCGCTGCCGGCATGCTGGCTGGCTTGTTTGGCCTGGGCGATGAGGGCTTTGAGCTGCTGGACAGTGCTGAGCAGTGTGTTAGCTGTTTCCTCCAGGTAGAGCCATGTGCGCTGCTCACTTGTCTCCAGGCCATTGGCCACTCCACTTGCAGCAGGAGCTTTAGCCTGCATCACGGTCTGCTGAGGGACCACAGCCAGAGCTGGCAGCGTGGTCAGCATTGCTGGAGAAACAAAACATATGAAAGAGCTACAGTCTCAAAAAGAAAATGCCACTCAGGGTATCTGAGTGATGCCATAGAAGAAACATTCTAGTTCCCTAAAAAACTAGGTTAATAAATGAAATGTGTGTATCTATGTGTGTTTCTACACACTCATACATTTCAATTCTAAAACTGGTCTTTGAGGTAACAAAAAAAAATCGTTATTCTACATAAGCACAGAAAGAAACCCTTTCTGGTACCTTTTTTTTTTTTAAGAGCGCAAGTTTAGGATTGCAAACAAGGAAAGGGACTGAGCAAATCAAGCACTAAAGACTCCTTCCTAAAGCTGCACTAGAAGAATTTCTGTAGGCTTTATTCCCCAACTATGTATTCACTGTTAACTGCAGGCAGGGGTCCCCTATTGTACACAATCAACCAATCAGTGAATCCTGAGTAGCAGTGTGTACAGGGCAGTGTATAGGCACAACTGGAAGAAATGTACAGAAAAATAAAAGAAATAAGTGCATGCATGTGTAAATCGTCAGGATGGCTAGTTATTGTGCTTAAATTTGTACTTTCTAGGACTGTGACAGCAAATATATATTTCTTCTGAGATGCATTAAAAATGTCATGGTGAGTGCTGATTACCTAATTCTGCACACAATACCATCACTACTACACGTCAACATGGAAGAGAAGCTACGCTGACCCTCTATCTCAAAGAGTAGCAGGGCAAATTCTGCTCTTTGAACAGCGATGACCGTGGCTTCAGGATTCAAACACAGGTCCCCACGAATAGATGCCATCCTCTTAGCCAGCCGCAGCACTCTGGAGGACACATTTCTGTGCTAAACCTGCAGGCTGGGCTGTAGTTAGTCACTACAGGCCTGTCAGTTAGATATGACCTAGGTAGAGATGTGCAGTCGTAAATCAGTTCCTCTTTAACCCTGACCCACTTTCTAACTAACCCAGTTTTGTAAAACAGGACAAAAAGGATGAAATATAGGCTAATCAGGACCTTACACATTCAACCTGCACTTACCAGAAAAAACTGTGTAGTAGAACAAATTAGAGCTGTGTGAGGAGTGGACTGAAGGTTCTGTGTATGTGTGTGTGTGTGTGTGTGCACCAAAAAGGCGTCGACAACATCAAAGAGAACCTCTGACAGAAAATCCCCAGTCTTTCAAATTGAATAATGGCAAGCACAGGATGTAAGCACAGGTATAGAGGCACAAGTCTATGTGTCTCTATACCTGTGCTTACAACTATTTTAATGCTGAGGTAAAGAGTCAACTACTCCCACGCGAATATATACTGTAATTAAAGTCATTAAGGACCATTTGTGTGTCTCAGGCTTAAATGCTTTCCAGTCTCCATATGAGCTCCTTATCAGCCAAGGCTCTCCATATGTACTTGCCTTCCAGGAAGAGGGCTGCCCACTCATGAGTAATCTACAGGGTTTTACTTACCAGCCTACACACACACACACATCTCACACAGGGGCTTTGTCTGCAGACCCTGACGAGAACATGTGCACATCTTAAAGAGAACCCTCCACTAAATCCATGTTAAAATACTGTCAGATGAGTGGATCATCAGTTTACATTTGACATCTATTCTGCATTTACAAAGAAAGACACGAAGACACTGGACCATTAGTTGGCTTGCAAGGTCTGAGTCTCTTTGCTGCCTGTATATACAAACGGTTTATTTATGTGTTCAGGTGCAGAAATCTTTTCCACAGGGATGCTAGCCCACAGAGAAGATGGCAGCACAGTTTTAGTACAAAAAGTTTGTTCTATCTCATTTAACCGATGTTCAGTTGGGCTGAGACTTTGTGACTGGGCAGAGTACTGTGTTCATGCAACCATTCAGGGAAGTTCCTGTGGCACAGACTATGACCTTACAGTAAAAATCCATTTGCAATGCATCCATTAAGGTATCTATGGTCATGTATGTTAAGCAGTGCTCCAGATGGCGACTAAAATGGTCGCTAATGCGACTAGATTTTTTATTTTACGACTAGTTTTTTCATTTTACTCGCCAATGGCTATCGTCACAGTTCACACAATGCATCAGCGCGTGGCCATACTGGCGCAAGCGCATGTAAAGTAATACAGGTAGACGAGGTTTTCTGATGAAAACACAGTAAGACTCCGTGACAAAAAATACAAACATTTTATTGTATACACATTGGCTTAACAAATAATTTCTGAAAACATTTCATTCATTCCTTTCTCACATTATGTGGTTACTGTGTTATCACTATAGTGGCTCGGTATTAAATATATACAGGACTGGATCTAAAATCCTTGGAACAGAA
>JBBJLS010000128.1:15483574-15500446 GCA_037577275.1 Bryconaethiops microstoma
TCAGTGGCAGGCTGCGGCACCCACGATGTGGGACGGAGAGATTCCGCAAGTCTTTCCTTCCAACCGCTGTCAGACTGCACAACAAAGACTTTGCTGATGACCACACACGTGCAGACACACACACTCATCCATTACACACCAACACACAGGGTAGCTTTCGATAATTTGTCCCATGTGCAATGTTATTACTAAGTGCAATTTACTAAATGCAATGTTTCTTCTGCTTACAGTTCACATGTATATTTTGTATAATTTTGAGAGATTTTTTCTTTTTATTTAATACTATTTTCTACGTAGTACTTTGGCCTACTTTTATTTTATTCTATTAACTTTGTACTGTCCACTCTCTGCCGTTACTAAATCGAATCAGATCATTAGAAGCAGGTGTGCTAGTACGGGTTGAGCCTTCACTCCACAGACCAGTTTATTTGCTGCAGAACATGCACTTTCTCTTGCCCTTTTCTTCGCAGGCCTGCAGATGGCGCTCTGACACAGTTGGGTTCAGTTTGGCAGCCTGCCGGAGGTCGGAACTCCGAACCCTGGGAAAAGAGCAGCTTTGTCCTTATAAGGCTGCAATCCGTCCCCTATGCTTTTCCCTTTACTGCTCTCTTCCTCTCCTCTTCTCCCTCCCTCACTCCTTCTCAGACCTTAGAGATATTTACAGCAAGGCCAGCTCGGCGTACCTTATTAGGAGCTGCCCTTGTTGTCAGCAGCTACATCCTATCCTTCTAGGACAGTGGACAGACTACTAGCGTGTGCGTAGATGGGACAAACAGATGAGGATGAAGGTAGCATTCTTCTAAAGGTCATCCAGTTCTCCAGGCATGCCTATAAACGTGCACACCCAGGAGAAGCATGAACACAAAAGATGCATCTATCTGGTAAAGAAAGGCATCAGTCAACTGAAACAGCTTAAAGATAATGAAATGAAAACGAAAGCAACAGTGCAAAAGGACACAAGACTCTCATAAGTTTCTTTTGCCTTCTAGTTTTACTAATGTGTATATCAACAGGTATGGCAGTACAGTGTTTCAATATTCGCACCCAGCCTGATTTATTTTTTTTCTCTCTCTCTCTCTCTCTCTCTCTCACACACACACACACACACTCTGTGGAAATGTTACATCCATTGCTCCAGCTGTTTCTCTCTCCTTCCCCACAAACGATGAAGGACATCTGGTGGGCAGGCACACATACATTAGAGAGCGAGCGAGCGAGAGAGAGATTAGCAGGTTGAGGGCCTAGAATTGTCTCATGTGCCGAGGAACCTTTCCAGTTACAATCCATTTTGCTACAACACTGCACTGTAATACCTAGTGATTTACACACAAAAGGAAGGCCAAAAAACCCAAATGAGAATTTGATGCATTACATAGTTGACACTAAGCTACAAACACACACACAACCTTTTATTAAGTGCTGACATTCATTTTATATATATATTAAAACATGTGAAACAAAAGGGTATCAAGGTCACATTACATTATTATGGCATTATAAGGGAATAATATTTGTACATTTATATAATAAACAAAGTTACCCTCCTCGTCTCCAAACAATAGGGGCGAGGGATTGATGCAAACAATGAAAACACATAAAAATGCATTCTATTTTTTTACCTTTCTATTAATAAAGTAAGAAATATACATGATGCATAGCATGCCTTTTGCACAGCACCAGAGTGCCAGTTGTGCACGTGTTTGCACAGATGTTGATCATGTGTGTGGTGTGCATGAGCTGCATAGATTGGATATTGATTTAGTAGGGTTGCCATGTTTTGAGGCAGTATTGAATTAGTGTTACAAAGTGGTCCCAGAGTAGGCTACTCAGACTAAGAAGATACTCCACATGGCTGTATCTGTACTCTGAGCTTGCTTTTGTGTTTGTGTGGGAGTTTGTGTGGAGTGTAAGTGCAAAATTACTGCAGACCTAAGCTGCCTGAGATTTGTGGAATGCATACTGCCTTGTGTGTGGCACACTTGCGTGAATGTTGTGCTTGTCTTTTATGTGTGTGAACAATATTGTGCAAGCCCCACACTCTGGCTGTGATTGTGTGTGTGTGTCTGTGTGTGTGTGTGTGAGAGAGCGAGAGAGAGAGAATGAGAACTGGTGCACACACTTTTACCTATCTGTCCCCTCAAGATACCGATAAACAGTTCATGCTGAAGTATGTGTCTATGTGCTGAGGGGTAGCTTCACACTTCCACCCCCTCTTACACACCTACACTCATACACACACCAGAAAAAAGGAAGTGGATCCTCAGGCTTCAGAAGCAAATGTGTGTGAATTGTGTTCAAACTGCAGTACAGTTAAATGGTGAGCGTAAGAAAGTGACATTCTCTTTCCGTCTCTCTTCTCGCTCATGCTCCTTCCTTCTTCTTTGGCACACTGGGATGTGAGGTGGGGGTGGATTGTCCCTAGTTCTATTTTTTCCTGCCCACCCCCCAGCTGTTCACTCGTTCTCTCTGGCGTTGTTTATTTGGAGAGTTTACTGATCACTCGAATAAGCGCTCCATTTTCATCCTTCAGCCTCTGGTTATCTGCCCTTAAATCCCCCAAAACCTAGAATGGACAGACACATACACAGAGTACTATTTATACAGAACAAAAGGACCAAGCACACATGTAAAGTAAAATAAATAATACAAATGTTTCATTTAAGACTGTTCTCTCACACAACATGGAAAAAAAAAGTAGGAAGAAATGGACAGGCAGGCATAAAACACAGGACTATAGTGACTGTTTGCTAAAAGTAAAATAAGCCAAGCCTGAATAAAAAGTTGTGTGCTACACTTACCTTCAACTCCTCCTCCAGTTCAGATGCACGTCTCTCCAACATCACCCTTTCCTGAGGATGGGGGGGGGAGGGGGTTCATATGGAGGTTTATACGTATAACCAATGACACCTTATTGTGGCTGACAAGTTTTCTGGAAATACTTCTGTAATCAATTACTTACATTATTACATCATTTAGCACACATGTTCATACACTGACTCTTACAACAGTAAGTGAAGGTAACACTGAGGGTCTTACCTAAAGAGAAAATTCTGTTTTTGGCATTGCAGTGTTGAGCTTACCAGAGTGAAATGATATACTATCAGTTTTGTGTGCAGTTTTGTGTTGATATACTATCAGTTTTGTGTGCGGTAAATTCTCATCGTGCATCAGTGCATTATTGAGCTAAAAATAATATGCTGAATTATCAGCTGTATTTTTTCAGATCAATAACAATGACATTTTCCATTCTACCAGAAATAGTAGACTGGCTGCAAAAACAAACAATTATCAGAAACACACCTTTTTCTCTAGCTCCAACAGAGCAGTGCAGTCACTGAAGCGTTCCTGTCTCTGTAACAGACACACACACACACACACACACACACAAACACACACAGTGTTAAAACATATCTGACTCGAATACGTGGTTTGGAATCAAATATGTGGTTCTGAAGTGTGCAGTGTAAACAGTTAGATGCAAGTGAGTGTGTGCTTGTTTACTTGTGTTGCTTTCTCCAGCTCCATTCTGGTCATAGAGATGGTTCTCTGCGTGTCTTGTAGTTGCGACTGCAGCTGATTGTTTTCCCTAGATAGGTTCTCAAACAACTAAAATGTACACACAAACAAAAACAAGAGACGTGAGAAAGAACAATATTCTTTTCTTTACGTATATATCAAGGCTACATCTATCTGGTGAGAAAAAGTGGCATCAACACCAACCTTTTTATAATCTTTTATGCTTGAACCTCCTGCCATTATACAGTCATTGAGAACTAGATTAGACCTGAGAGGGAGAAAGAGAGAGAGAGAGAGAGAGAGAGAGAGAAATAAAAGGAATTATTATCAGAGAAAGAAGTTAGCAAACCAAATAACATTTACATAGTAGAGGAAACATACCTGCTGCTAAAGTGCCTGTCCACCTTCACCGAGGGAGGGAGGGAGAGAAAGAGACATTCGTATCAGGGTACATCTGTATGTATGGTACAAATAAATGAAAGACAGAAAACTGTCACTCAAATTAATTCTGACTTCTCAGTGGTCAAACCTGTGGGTCCTGCCCACCACTGCCGTAGGGGTAATTTTCTTCACTCTGGAGACACAAAAGGGTCAAAGATCAAACCTCAGTCCTGGTATTTATCACTTATATCAGCACACGGACGCTACCCCTCCTCACCTCTCCTATTCTTTCTCTCCTCCGTGCTCTCGCTCTCCTTCTCTCCCTCGCCCGCTCCTCACTGTCACCACTGTCCTCTGCATCTGAGAAACACACACACACATACACACACACACACACACTAGAAGGGTAAACAGAACGCATGTGTGTGGATTGTTTAGGATCAGTGGGCAAGGGCCAAAGGTAAAATGTCACCTCTCCTGTCAGCAGGCCGAGGGGCACCAGGGGGGTGTGTGAGTCCCAGCAGATCAGACTTCTGCAGGTTTGCAATACGAGACCTCCAACTCACCTCCTGAACACACACAAGCACACGTATTTACTGAAAGGAAATTCTGAAAACATCGTGAGCTATGAGCTCTGATCGAGAGAAAGAAAAATGGAGGTTTAACAAGCACTGAACAATCTCAGATAATCAAACTCAACCTTTCTCACCCCTTCCTCTCCCTTCTTCTGCTTCCCTTCTTTTTCCTCCTCCTCTTTCTTCCTCTCTTTTGTCTTGATTTCAGTCTTTATTGTCTTCTCTGCTTCCTGGAGATCAGTAAGTGTAACACCCTGGAGACAAAACAGAACCACTGCACGTGTAAGAATTAATTCACACGCATACATGTGCTTACAGAGTCCTAGCTTATATTAAAGTATAACTGGTAAACATCAAGATGTCAGAGGGGTCTTTGTGTGCTGAATAAGTTAAGGATGAAAGTCTTTTTGCTGCATACAGGGTTTCATTCACTGACTTTCTGTAAGTGCTTAATCCACACTAGTGATATGCTAACACAGACAGCATTTGTCCATTGTAGACTGCACATCTATCTTAAAACAAAAATGTGTAACGCAACTGTTTAAGCATTGGCCCGAATTCTACGTTAAAATGGTGCCACAGTCATCTGTGGGCAGGAATTCAAAATATCACAAACTAGCTTTGCTGTCTCTAGATAGGATGGCTCTCCCTCTCCCCCATCAGTGTGATGCTGGCAAGCACAGGCATCTGTTAGCTGGTGTAGGAAAATTAGGACTAGGTATTCTCCTCCAAGTACGCTGAGCTGTCTGACGGTGTTGCATTAGCAACAGTTTACATGAAAGTGCTCACTCTCCCAGTGCTGGTAGTGTCATACGACTTGTGTAGTGTCAGCTAATGGGTGGAACTGAGCATGACTAAATTAGGGGAGAATTGTTTAAAAATAAATAAACAAAAAGGCCCCGCAAAAACAAACAAAAACCACATTAAAAATAAATATCAAAAGCAAATGGTCAGCAATTTAAGGATGAGGCACTGTACTCTACTTTTCATCAACAAAATCTGCAAGTGTTCTTCTCAGGAATACATGCAATGGTTTTGAGGTCGAATTTGCTTAGGAAACCGCCTACCGCTTAAATTTGCCTGTTCACCTGTCTCTCAATGAATATAAATGGAGGACGCCCAAAGGTCACTTGGTGTGTGAAAAGCCCTCCAAGGTCAAAAGTTAAGAGTTTAGGAGAGGCTGACCTGAGTGGAGCGTCTTGACTGACGTGCATGTCTGGAGCGTGCCTTCCTTTGAGCTTCAGCCTCTTCATCACGCACTGGAGTCAGATATGACCTACACACACACACGGTCTCAATAAAACTTTGTAAACAGAGTGTTTGACTCAATTAAACAAGGTTTAAAATGTGGCCTGGAACTCATCCACAGCAAACCCAATAAAAGTCTCTCTCTCTCTCTCACACACACACAAACATGCACACTCACTTGCGCCTCTGCTTTGTCTCCTGCTCGCTTGTCGTCGTGGTTGCTGTTGTGGAGACGGGTTCCTTCTTCTCTAACTGTTCCTGAGCTAGTCTATGTGGGATTAAATAAATAAATAAATAAATAAACGAATAAACACACATACACATACATACACATATAGAACAATACTGTATAACACAAACAAACTCATACAGAATCACACACACACAATCACACACACACCTACCTACCTCTGAGAAACAATACTGTTGATGCGGCTGAGTCCAGAGTTTCCCTGTGAGGTGACAGAGGTCACTGAGGGGTCATCAAGTTTTCTTCCATATGACGAGCTAGAGACAGAGAAATACAGGTAAAGGCACAAATAACACCATCTACATGCCTGCTGCTGCTGCATATGTGTGTGTGTGTGTGTGTGTGTGTGTGTGTGTGTGTGTATGTATATAGACACTGACCTTCGAGGTAAAGAGGTGTTCTGGCCTGCCAGCTCACTACCTGACTGACTGTTTAACCTGCGGGTGTATGAGGAGCTCCGGCTCAACAAACTATAACGAAAATCAAGACAAACACACGTCAGAAATCATCCCTTAAATATTCAGAAGATATACTTAGTGTATTTCAGCTATAGCTTCGGACAGACCCACTGTGGCTTAATCAAAAGTGTTCACTTGAACTCATTCTTGTAGCTCTGAGCAGCTTAATGGCTACACCCAACACCAAGCGTCAGTTATTGGGGTATAAAAGCCTCCAGCATTGGGCTGTGGAAGAGTGGAATTGGGTTTTTTGCGTTTGTGATCCAGGACTACACATCCCTCATCAGCACCTGACCTCAACTAATGCTGCTGAATGCAGTCAGATCTTCATAGCAATGTTGCAACATCCAGTATTCCAGTAAAGGGAAAACAACTTCCTATTAATACCCTGATTTCAGAAGAAATGCTTAATACAGAGATTCCCCACATAGATTCTACATAACTACTTCTCTCTCACACATACATCCATGCACACACCTGCTGGAGTTGTCTGCAGTGCTGCTGGTATTGGTGTCTGCGATGCTGAACAAGCGTCTGGATGGAGTGGGCTGCACTCGAGCTAATCTAGGCTCCTGTAAAGGAAATTACATATTGAAGCTCTAGAAGGAAAATAGTACAATATGCAGGTCAGTGAAAACCAGTTAAATAACACAAGTGTAAACCGTTCACATACATGTATGACCGAACAGGGATAGAAGAGTGTACATATGCACACAGCATGAAACAGTCCTGTCAGTTAAGTCTGTAGGTGTATCTGTATGAAACTTAAAACAAACGTTGTTTTGCGAAATCTGCAACGTGGCCTGCAGTTCTGGCACCAAAAGTAATGTTGGTGTCAGTGTGTGTTTTTGTTCTGCTGCCTGTCAGCCTAGCACCTGATTTTGGTGGAAGCTCAAAAACCAGTTGGAGTGAAAGTCAGTCTGAATATACTGAGAGAGCATGCACTCTTACTAGACATTTATTTCTTTTGTTCCATAATAACGGCAGTATGACAAATGATAACATGATCACTGCTGTGGTTTAGGACATGTTACAACACATTTAGCAAGGAAGCATTTGGTTGTATTGATCCAGTGATTATGTGTACTTTTAGCAGTAGTTGAAGCTTACTGACAAACATACATTGAATAAAAATGTAAATTAGCCACCACCAGGGGGTGCTTGATAACGATTTCTTAAAACAAGAAACAAAACAAGAATAAAGCAAAAGAGAAAGCAAAAAAGCAAGTACTGCAAGTATTTCAACAGGGTATTCAGCTACAGTCTCGGAAACACTTAGTTTAACATAGTAGTCTTAGTTGAACTCTAGCCTTAGGTGGTGGTGGCCTAGTGGGTAGGATACTTGCCTCTGGACCAAGAGGTCATGGGCTCAAATCCTACCTACAGCATCACCACTGGGTTCCTGAGCGAGACCCTTAACCCCAAGTTGCTCCAGGGAGACTGTCCCCTATAGTTAGGGAATGGAAGTCGCTTTGGATAAAAGCGTCTGCTAAATGTAAATGTAAATGTAGTCTAATTAGCTGATTTAGTAGTTAAAACTGCAGTGGGTCCCGTGGATGGATGAAAAACACTGGTCCGGTACACCTACTACACTTGGTAATTAACAGATGAGTTGAATCAGCTGTCTGAAAAGGGAAACCACTAAACTGTGATGGACTGCAGCCCTCCAAGACCTAAGCTGAATATATGCTTGTGTGCTTGGATTTAAGTATGTTACCTTGGTGTCAGTGTCTGAGCTGAGTCTAGGACTGGAGGCAGAGCGGGTCATGCCGGCAGTGCTCTCAGTACCCCGCAGGGTTTCACTGGCTGCATCAGAGGCCCCTGAGGAGCCGAGGGTCACTGAGCTGCCTGCCTTCCGCAGAGACGTCCTCCACAATCCAGGACCCTCATTCCCTGCAGCACGTACTGGCTCCAACTATTCACACATACAAATACCACTCTTTAGCATTGTACCCTCTGAGCTATGTAGACAGTCTCGAATGGAACAGAGTGTATTATTCTATTCAGTTAATCCCACAGTCAAGGAACTGAAACATAATTAAAATATCAAGAACAGCAAACACCAGACATAAACCGCATTAAAATGTTCTGTTTGCTTTAGCATCTGCATTAACAAGGTCTCTTTTGCTGGCTGTAATCTCTCAAAAACGAATGACATCACAGCAATAAACAATGCAAATATGTGGACATAGGGCATAAAACAGGCCCACCTAAATTTAATCCGGGCTGAATGACCTCACATCACATGTGCATAAGGTCCTCATGCTTTTATGTTGTGGTGCTTCATGTTGGTCTTAAGCTTTGCTGTCACTCACCTTTTTAATCTGGTTTGCTGTGGTGCTGCTTGATGTCATGGTGGTACTTATAGGAGTGGCACTGTTACGCTTGTTGTTCAAGTTGTTAATCAGCTCTCTGGTTTTTGCTTTTTCTGAAATGGACCCAGGGCCAAAAAAGAAAAAAGTTTTAACTTTTGCCAAACATTACCAGCACAGGACAAGCAGTCGTATTTCCAGAAACATTTCATATCTGATCACCTGACTCAGCATCACTCTCTGATTCGCTCTCCTCCTCTGAGCTGGAGCTGCTGGAAGCTTTTGCAGGGGCAGCTGGGCGATTCTGTGCATTCGTCTCCTCCTCCTCCTCCTCGGTGGGTGTCGTCTGGAGAGCAGGTGGCGGGTGTTTCTCTCTCTCGTGCAACGTGATCTTCTCCTTACTGCTCATACGAGAGATGGACGTCCTGCAGGGGCAACACGGCCACCAGAGCACGAGTGACATGCAAACCAGCCAATGGGTGAGGGCAACACAACAGGTGAAGCAAATGAATGAGCAAGCAGTTTGAAAAACGTGAGCGGGTATTTTACACATACACAAGTTACAAAATTTCTTCACCAATTCAGAAATTCATCCATGTGCTTTTCCTTTTAACAGCTTCATTTGTTTTCTTTCCTTCCCATCTATCTGTCCAAGCCATGTTCCACTGCGGTTACGTTATATGTGTTTTTATTTGAACATGCAAACTGAATAATGTGTCAATTTGTGAGGCAAGAGCTGGTGAAATAACATGCAAACCACATCTGAGACACACTGTGTACGTGTGCACGTGTGTGTGTGTGTGTGTATGTGTGTTACCTTCGAGAACGAGCTGGTGCTGTAGAAACAGGTGGGCTGGTCTCAATGACAGGTGGCTTCTGTTTCTCTGTACGCATCTGAACAGTTACACCGAACATAAGAACACAGTAAGTTTAAAAAAAAAAAAAAAAAAGCGCTTAAGCTGACGTTCCTCTTCCCCACCCCCCAGAACCCTTATAATCTCACCAGGATTCAGCAGCTTTACAGTAAGCCCTCTATGCAATTAACTGCCGAGAAAACAATAGGAAATGGCAATTTAATAAACAGAATCTGAGGTCCTTATATGGCTCCTAGGTTGAGAAATTTTGCCCTGCTATAACTCACTGCTGTGTGTGCGCTACAGCTAACTGCCGGCTTTCAGAGCACGTTCCAGCACAGATAACCATTTCTTGGACTGAAAGTGGTCTTTGAACATAAACCAGAAAAAGAGGTGATAAGATTGCACTTCTCTTGTGGTATACACTACACCACACACACATACTTACTGCATTTTGCTTTTTCTGCAGCTCTTCCAACATATCAACTAGATTCTCATCGGCTACATCAAGGGCAGTTTGACCCTGCGGAAAATAAAAGGAACCTTAACAGCACTTAATAACAACTTAATAAAAGCACACATAAAAGTGGGGCAAGAGAGTAAGTGAGCATAAGAGACAATCAGAGTAAGAGAGACATCAGGAGAGAAATAGAGAGAAAGAACACGAGAGTGCGTCGGTCCTCACCACATTATTGACAGCATTCATGTCACACATGTGCTCTGTGAGGAGAGTGCAGGCTTCTTCCTGCCCCCAGTGAGCAGCCGCATGCAGAGGTGTCCAGCCATCAGAGTCTTTACTGTCCACGTCCAGTCCACACTGCAACAGTACTCTGTCACAAAAAGACAGAACACTTTATTATACGTATTCAGCCTCTCTTCATCCCTTGGAATAAACAGACTGTTTTTACTGTTGTTGTTACTGTGCCTTTATGACTAATATGGTAAAGAACTCTGTCCTGATGGACAGCGCTTTATTTACAAAAGGCATTCTGAACTCCCAATAATGTCAAAAGAAATGGGTGGGGTTAATTGAACAGACTTAATGATTTTCTTAATATCAAGAAACTTGCTCTTGCAGCTCAATTTCCATACATGGACTGTACAGACTGAGGAGTGAAAGATATGTTTGTATGGAAAACGTTTGAAACAATCCTCACTCTACTACACTAAAGTCTTGATTTTTAAAAGCAACAAAAATTCAGTTTTCAATAATATGAGCTTTTAAATCTTATTTTAGATAAAAATCTAATTTATAAAATATTTCCTTGGTTCTATTGTATTCGATCAGCCAAGATTTGCTTGAACAAAGGTTCGTTGCAGAGCTAAACCTACATTTTGTCCACACATCTGTCGATTTTTAACAAAACCCCATAAGCTACTCTGTTCGAGATGACTGAACTCACCATCATTTAGGCATAAAGAGTCTAACGACTCTCTTACATCATAGCACAACTTACTTTAGCACTTCGATGTAGCCTTTAGCAGCTGCTACATGGAGCGCAGTAGCCTGAGTGTTGGGATGAGGGGCCAGAGAACCACTTCCTGAAAGAAGTGTCATTGCATCCTGCAACATCACCCTCTCCTCCTCCTTTCTTGCTCGATCAACATCCACATCTGAGACAGAGGAAGAGAGAAGATAAGAGTTTAGTTAGTTTAGATGCATTCTCATGTCACACTCATTCCCAAAAGACGCAGGGCATAAGAGAGGGTCCCTGTGCTAGCAACACATTTCACCACCTGCTGAGGTATTTTGATGGATAGTTGGTCTGAGGTGTGTTTAATGTGATCAGGAACGTAAACATAGGTCAATTTCTGGTTGACTTTCACTTAAATTTCCACATCGTAAAGAAGTTTATTATTGTTTCATCAAAATTTGTCATTTGAATCTTAGACTTTGCATTATATGCACTCACATTTTCATAATAAACAATTTCTGATTTTTTTTTTTGGTGCAGAGACATTAAATTAACAAAGAAGAATATAACATTGCTCATAACAGGCAATGTACGCACGTAAATACATAACTGTTGAAAACAAATGCTAAAATCAATACATCTCCAAGGAGAGACAGTTCATCTCCAAGGAAGAGCACTATTTTACTGAAGTGCTAAAATACTTCATTTAAACTATACTATATGACCAAAAGTATGCAGGCACCCCTTCCTAATTATTGAGTTCACGTGTTTAACCCACACCCTTTGCTAACAGGTGTATAACATCATGCACGTAGTCAAGAATTCTCCGCACACAAGCCTAAGATCACTATGGGCAATGCCAAGGGTCGGCTGGATTGGTGTAAAGCATGGCACCACTGGACTCTGGTCTGATGGATGAATCTGGGTTTAGCAGATGACAGAACAACACTACCAAACAGAATGCATAGTGCCAGCAGTAAAGTAAAGGGCTGGGGGCTGTTTAGGTTCGGCCCCTTAGTTCCAGTGAAGGGCAATATTAGTGCCACAAAAAATGTCATTCAATTATATGCTTCTAACTTTACGGAAACAGTTTGGGAAAGGAGATGATCATTTACTTTTTCAGTATGACTGTGCCCAAGGACAATGCAAGGTCTATACAGACGTGGTTTGATGAGTTCAGTGTGGAGGAAATCCAGTGACCTGCACAGAGCCCTGAGCTCAACCCAACCGAACACTTGTTCATCTTGTCCAACATCAATCACTTCTCACAAGTGCCTTTTTTGACTGAAAAATAGCACAAAATATATAGAGCTCCATAACCTGATCTGTTTCCATGACAACTTCATGAACTGACAGCAGATAATGATATAGTAAAATTCATAAATAGGCTAATGTAATGTAATATGCAACAAAATGTGGGGGAAAACTCTGCAGAGGGCTTTTGAAAGGAAGGATACATTAAGTGGGGTTACATGACAACACCAGATCCAACTGACGGAAATACAACGGAGTGCATTCAACAAAACTTTGCAATTTTCCACAGGAAACATTTCAAATGTCTCAAAATCTTCCTAAAAACACATGTGTAGTCAAAACAAAAGTGTGCCTCCAAATATCAAGCTGTGAATGCTCTTTTGTCTCTTCAGTGAATGCTCGGAGTGGTTAAGAAGCTCTGAATGGGCTTTATGGAGAACACAGCAATGTCCTCAGTCTATAAACCTCTGTGCTAATTTTAGACCCAAGAGCCTTTGGAAAGAGTGGGGTCACTTGGCAAAAAACTCAGAGCAACAAAAGAATTCAAATGAACAATCAGATGAACCACAATCGCTGAGATTCGGCATGCTTCTACATGCTTAGTTGAGTTGCACGTGATTAAAAGTTGCTGATATTAAATATATGTGTATAGAGGTTTGTTTTGTTAAATAAATCGAATGCTTCACAGCAGAATGTCGCTTTTTACTTCTGCACATTTGCCAACTGTTATGGAAGTTTTTTTGGCCAAGCTGCAACATAACAGCCTATTTGGCCCTTTGTGGACAGCCAGAGGTTTACAGTTACAAAGAAAAAAAGGGACAAGAAAAGAGGGAGAGTGGGAGAGAAAAGAGACAGAAAGAAAAGGGGAACAGAGAAAAGAAAGCAAGGGTATTCTGACAATACATGACTGGTTTGAACAGTAAATCAATATGATTTCAAACATCCTGCTTTTAAAAGGGTTTTGTTGCACACACTTGAAAACACACACATACACATATACCCTACCAATTGTTTATCTATAACAGGAAGTTCCTTAAATACAGGGTCAGGCTCTCCAATTACGTGATTCTTTGAAGTTGGTTGAGCAGGCGGCCTTTCAATAAAATCCAAAACACACAGATCAGAAGACCACCGCTCTGGCAGCCGATACAAAAAAGTGTGTTTATGTAAACCTGATTATCAGTCTCTCTGAAGCACTAATAAGAGCACCCGCAGCAGGTGAACATCATAAGGCAGACGACCAAATCAAAGAGAAGCTCAGTGTGTGAGAGAATTAGTGCATGTATGTGTGCATTTACCCACTGACTTCTCTGTGTATATTTTTTTCTTTTTTTAAATTTTTTTTTATTGTTTTCCCAGTTACTTTTTCTTTTACAAATTAGCCTAATATAGGGGTTCTCTGTCTAATTTCTTTTCTCAAATCATGTCGGTCACGCTTTCCGCCTCACTCACTTTGTTTTTTGATCTCTGCCTTCAGCAGTCTCTCCATGGCGTCCTCTGTGGCCACATCCAGAGGAAGTTCCCCCTCGCTGTTTACGGCACCCACTTGAGCACCGTGTTCTATCAAGTACCTGCAACAAGGACACAAAACGTGACATTCCCAACTAATGACACCATCCATGCATGTGCACACACACAGGGGATAACTACTCATTACATGGAGCATTAAAAACGCCACAAAAAGACTTCTGTTAATCCAATCAGTAATTTTCCAAAATGTCATGTGCGTGTCAAAAGCAAATATGCCCACATATAAACACAGCAACATGGCAATCAACCATAGGTACTTTTCTGCTTCTGTGTACATTCAAACACAACACAAGCACAAACACACACAACACACACACACACACACACACACACACACACTGACTTAGTGATCTGGATGAAGCCACAGGAAGCAGCTGCATGGAGGGGTGTCCAGCCCTCGTTGTCCCCTCTGTTCACATCACTGCCACTCTCAACAAGAAATTGCACCATCTCAGCATTCTCATCAATACAGGCCTGCAGGGAGAGAGGGAAAGAGGAAGGATGGTTATAGTATATACTATAAAATGATCACCCTGAAGGTGGCTTACATTTTCCTCAGACAGATGTGCTACAGTAATCCAAATAGCACCAGGTCTATATGTTACTCAAATATCAACAGTACAATATACTTTGTAAAACAAGTATCCTTTAGTGCCATAAACATAGCAAGATGAATTCTGTTGAATTAATAAGGACTGAGAGCTGCAGTGCAGAGAGCTCCCATTCAAGAGGGAAAAGGCGAAGGAACATCCAGTTCTACATATATGGGAGTAGAAGCTTTTGATGAGTAACTGTTGCAGTTAGGTGGCAGATGATGACTTTTGGAGTGTTCCTCAGAGAACCATAAAAGTTCGACGCCACACCTCAGTAATCAGGTATTTGTGAATTAAATTAGATATTTATGTACATTGGAAATTTTTTATTGAGACAGGACACCCATCATATATAATCAATATTTAACTGGAGGGTATTTGATGCAGGAGACAAAAAAAAAACCCTGAAAAATAAGAGCTAAATCAACAAAAATCAACAATTTCACACTAAGATAATAATATTAAGAGCTTCTGTTTTTCTGCTGGTTTCGTTAACTGGGAACTCAATTAAATTAAGTCAGTGGAGTAATGATAAAAAAAAAACCTATAGCAATCCAATTTTGACTTTATACAATTTAACAGTATGGGTAATCATGATTCTTATCTCCTTACAATGGAAAGGTATTAGTGAATTAGCCAATGGTAATGTAATTGTGTCCATTTTTCTTTTTTTTTTTTTTACAGTCTCCCCTATAGTATCTGTTGGCAATTTCCACTCACTCTGCTTCTCCATTTTAGCACCTTATTTGCCAGTCTAGGTGGGTGAAAGTAAAACATGATTTGCAGTCAACATTCAACATTGATATTTGGCTTAATTTGCTTGGATGTGCCACTCGAGTTCCTCTTTAGTTCTTTATATGTCATAAAATGTTACATAGTGTGGAGGGGTGGGAATTAAGAACCGGTTCCAAATTGTCCAATCCATTGCAATCGCATTTCTCTGAGGTTATAGATTCCTTTTACTGATGCCAGCATGCTTTTCTGAGCACAGCAAAAACTCATGCGTCATGACACCAAATGCTACACTGATGGACAAGAAGGAGTCATGAGGGAGAAAAATAATCCAAAATGTGACTTTGTTTTGTGAAGAAAGATGGCAACAGCGCTACTCGCAGTGTCTGTAAAAGGATCGTTTCAAGGAAAGGTGGAAACATCAGCAATATGTAGAAACATCTTTCGACGCAGCATGGGTGAAAATTCCTGGAATGCCACGTATTTTGGACTACACACAACTGCCACTGCTTCACGGTGCCTCACAAGCAAGTAGATTTTCTATGACTAGAAAACCTGAATGAAAATGAAAGCTCTACAAATATTTCTCACTTCATTCAGCTTAGCTGATGACAGACTGTTGCTACAGATTGCTTAACGGCAACAGCAGCTGCTTGATTTGCCCATCAGCTCATAATTATTATTCAGTTTTGTATTTGAAGAGTTCTGAAAAAAAAAACAAAAAAAAAAACAACTCACCTGACTGTCATAAGCTATACTTAACACACAATACATTCTAAATGTAAACACCATAACTGTCGATTCTGAAGGCATTGCAAGTTCACATTTTACAGATGAAAGCAACAAATGCCAGTGTTGTTCTAGAACAGAACCCGATACATTAATACAGCCAATCAGGGCACAGTATTCAGGTCTAATGACGCTGCGACTCTTTAGTTGGAGATGTGCTGTCTGAAAGGGAATTTTTGTGCAACTTGGAATTTTTTATTTTTTTTTACTTCAAACAATCTGAGTATTTGCTGAATATTTGCTTAATATTAACTGAAATTCTGAATGAAAAAAACTCTAGCATTGTAATTTATCTGAACATGTTCAAATGTTATCAGGCAGACATTCTACAAAGTGTTCAGACTTGTGGAGCAGTGAGTTCAGCATCAGCTGCACTAGTGCTGAACACTAATTGACACCTTTTTTCCCCTCTCACTTGATAAAAATCCCCATCCCTAGCAATGCGTGCGTAATTTCCAACACCAGCACTGATACACGGCTGTGCAATATGGAAGAGGACTTGAATATAGTGGGCATTTTTGGAGAAACCAGGCTAAGCTGTAAGACATTGATTTCAAATTTACTAACTTTTAGGGCGTGCTGCTCACTTCTACACAGAAAAGTACAGAATTATAATGCAGTTTGTGCTACTGCGGAAATCAAACTGAACTTCCTGCTAACACTGAGGTAAATGTTGTCAGAGCATTTGTAGCAGTACAACAGCCCAGGTCTGACGCAGGTTAAATAAACATACACAGACTGTGTCCTCAGTCTTTGCCCTTTCGAGTACACACTCTCTCTCTCTCTCTCTCTCTCTCTCTCACACACTCACTCACTCTCTCTCTCTCTCTCTCTCTCAGTTTGCTAACTGTTCTTTATATGAATTTACAGTGGGGCAAAAAAGCCACCGATTGTGCAAGTTCTCCCACTTAAAAAGATGAGAGATGCTGTAATTTTCATCATAGGTAAACCTCAACTATGACAGA
>JBBJLS010000128.1:15505486-15522653 GCA_037577275.1 Bryconaethiops microstoma
AGTGGACAGTAAAAGAATTTTATTTCAAACATTTTAATTCAACATTTCACACACTGCACCCAATCAAACTAAACAGGACTAATTACTGTCTTGTTTGTTATAAAACATGCAGTTGGTGAGTGTTCAAGTCAAGTCAAGTGTGTTTGTTGTCATTTTAACCATATACATGGTTCCTCCAGGATCATGGTGCCACACATGAACAAAAACAGAATCTTCACAAGACTACATAAGTCCAGGCAGGACAAAATACAGACTAAAAGAGAGAGAGAGCAAGAAACAAAAAATCCCAGAAGAGTGTGTGTTTTAGTTTGTGTGTGTGTGTGTGGGTGCAATTTATGTTTCAGTTTTGACTGAAGAGTGTAATGGCCTCAGGGAGGAAACTGTTTCTCGTTCTGGCAGTGGAGGTCTGTATGCTATGGAACCTTTTGCCAGACAGGAGGAGGGAGAAGAGGGTGTGTGAGGAGTGTGTGGGGTATCCACAATGCTGGTGTGGTGTAAATGTCCGTAACAGAGGGGAGAGAGACCTGTAGGGTCTTGTGATCTGAAACAGAACATTTCCCATATCTAGCTGTGATGCAGCTACAAAAGAATACCATCTATAGTCCCTCTGTAGAACGAGATGGGGGTTGGGGGGGGGCGGCACAGACTCTCTCAAGAAGAAACTCTGCTCAGTCTCTGCTGGGCCTTCTTGCCGGTGGCTTTACTTCCTGCGGTGACTACTTCACCAGTAAACTCTGTACAGGTCCTGACCAGCATGTTCTTACAAGATCTCAAAAAGCATTGTATAACATATTGAGAATTTATCACAATAATACATATGGTCATAGAGGCCAGCTTTAGTCAGTAGCCTTTTGAGTAACTGTGTAGCCAGATTATTAGTTCATGCACACGAGCAGCAACATTTCAAGTTGATTCTAGGCACTGTTGCCATTAGGAGCATACTGATGACGTCTATTAACATAAAGACCAACGAATATCAATATCAGTGAAAGAGGTTTTTATAAAACTGAAAATTACAGACAGTGCCAAATGTACGACAGTCCAAATCGATGGTTCGCTACTGTGATAAGAAGCAAGAAGACACTGGTAAGCTTTGCTAAAGAAAAACAAAAAAATTCAGGAAGAATACTAAAGACTAGACTCATGATTATTTCAATCACAAAGGAAAGATACTGAACAGATTAAGAACACTCTACCAATGAGGGATGACCATAAAGAAAAGGGGGGAGGCATGACTTCAGAGGGTTTAGCCCAAGGTTCAAACCACTGAACCACTCAGGTTCCATCTGACTGAAAAACAGAAATAAAGACTGAATCTGTACAGGAAAGAGGAGAAGAAAAATGCTTCATAGCATACCACACGTCTTCTGTGAAGCATGCTAGTATAGACCTGTACGGCTCAGCTGAGTTGGTGACGTAGTCTCAGCCTCAGATTTACAGAACAGGTCCTCTTTGATATTTACTGTTCACAAGATGGATACTTTTATTTCAGAATTCTAGACTGCAACCAAAATGGTCTCATATGTGACTTTTTTTGGAGAATGTGTGGGTCGCATTCATGCAAGTAGATGATGATCATTAGTCTGTTTTGGTGTTCCTCCAGGACGGGTACTGAGCTAGCCGGTGTGGGTAGAAGAAACTTTTTCCTTCTTCACCAGCTCAGCTGACCATTCCCTGCTTGGAGTTTCATCAGTGTTTGTGTACACGTGCTAAAAGATGGAGTCTACAACTGATTTAAAAAAATAAAAAAATAAATAATAATAAAAAAAAGATCTGAGAAATGAACAGAGAAATGGTGGAGCGGGAGAGCCAACGAGAGGTCACGAAGCAGACACAAAGTGATGATGAAAATACAGGCAGGGGGAGTGCAGGTGCAGAGAATGAGTGAGTCAATGAAAAAACAGAAGTGCTACATTAAACTACCTTATCTAATGCAGTCCCCGTGGTAGTGGTACGGAGGGACTGCTATGCTGTAGGGTTGGCCTGAATCACTTTTCACAAGCTTTGACTTCTCATTGTGTCTCAGTGAGAAGTATCCAAGTATCCAGACAGTCATTCTCAAATTTAGCGTGTTTGCTCCTTTACAGTACGTTTTAAGTTTAAGACATGAATCTCTTAAATCTTTGTTTAGTAACCTTTTCCAAGTTTAGTTTAGTTTATTGAACAGAGGGTCGAGTTTCTTTCTCACAGCTACTGTAGCGCTCCAGGTTTGGTACCACCGTCTTGTAGAAATTTTCCGTTAAAATGGTGTAGCAGTCAGAACGCAATGCAACATATCATTTTGGCTGATTATTTAACAATTGTTCACATGACTGTAGTCTGTTTCTGTTGCAGAACCAACATGTCACTCAAAGCAAACTGCTCAGAAGCAACCAAATTTTCACGTTGTCCTGGGATAAAGAGGGATGCTGCTAAAGACACTACAGGAGTTTCAAGAGGCACAAAGTGGACTGACCAGCCAGTCAACAACCCAACTTGAACCCAACACCAGGATGCATTTCATCTACTGAACACAAGGCTGCAGGCAAAAAGACCCCAAAACTAAGTATAGCATCACCTACAAAGATATCAGCATCTGGTGATGTTTATGTGAACTTATAAGCAGGTACTAAACAAAATTGGGCTAGAAATTATGTCAACTTGCCCAGTTAATTAACATCCCCTCAAGTAAGATATGTATTAAAGTTATTAAAATATATATAAAAAGTTAAAATATCCTATACAGTTGACAAAGTGTAGATGTACTTGCTGTTTAACTACAGCTGATGTTCTTTGTCATTTTATTTCAAATTCAATGTACTGGAGTACAGAGCACAAACAAAATATTATCTCTGAACAATTACTCAGACCCATCAACATACACACTTACACAAACACACAGAGATAGCAAGACTCCTCAAAAATCTAACATTGCCCACTAAGTATGTTTTGCTAAATAAAGAGTGATGTGGTTTAGAGGCCTTGTTTGTAGAGTTCTCCGCATTAGTGCATTTTGTCTATATACTGCTCTCTATGGAGGTAGTAAACCTATTCCCGTTTAATTTTAGTTTGATGGCAGTTGATGAGGTCATGGCCTCAGCTTCCTGTGTGGTAGAATTCCCACAAATTACAATCTTATGACAAAACAGTCCGTGCGCTTTTCCTCCTCTGGTTTAAAACCCACTGAAACATCTAAACCAACAAGAAAGTTTTGAAAAATAATATCCTTTTAATGGCACATCTCGTCATAAGCGATCTATGCTTTCCCTTTTACCAGATGCTTGGAATTTAGACTGATTTGTGTTACAACCAGAACATCTGAGGCCACATCTGTGGCAGGTAATGCTACTGCCAAAGATTTTATGCAGAAGGAGATATCAGTCTAATGTAAAAATTGGTGAAACACAAATATATCAAGTATGCAACAATCACATACAGACTTTTGGAATAAAGATTTATTTTAACTGAGGTTACAGTGAGGTTCAGCATTATTTTTGAAACAAACTTTTGTCACCAGGCGAGTTCCACAGAACCCTCAGCAACTATTTGAAATGAATAACTTGCCAAGAAAACTAGACGTACTGCATTGCAGTGGGTACCGTGACTGCCGCAAAAGTAGAGAGAGAATAAACCTAAGTCAGAGGGGTCCAAGCTGTAAGGATTTAAAAGCAAAATGAATTTTGAAGATAGATGAAACCCTGTCAAAGGAAACATGTAGTCGTCTGTAGTGATATCTAATGTTTTGGTATAGGTACAGGTTTGATACTGGCTGGCTACTGGTGGCCATTTTGTTGAGTGAGCCGAATGGAATTTTATGAGATGTAAGAAAATATTAGTGTAAGCAAACCAAATGAAACAATTTCAGCTTAAGCTTTTCTTGAGATATCGAAATGTGTCAGTTGCAGCACAATGAACACATGAAATTTTGCAAAATTGGGTGTTTCTAGAAAACTTGGTAGTGATGCAGTGTGTCAAATTTTGAGGACTTTGAACCTTTACATGACAAGATAATTAGTAAAGTGTTCAACTTTGCAGTAATGTTATTTATTAGGTGGTGCTAAACAGTTGTCAAACTTTTGTCCAAAAAGTTCTTTGTGCCTATCTCAGTACAGGCGTATTACTGTTTAATGGCAAATAATCATTTTTACAGGGCAGGCACTCAACCCCAGGAGTGCCAGTAGAGAGATGAGTTCAAGATCGGCTAAAAGTGCATGAACGTTCAACAGAACACCTGACAGGAGAACCACAAGCTTTTCAGAAACAACAGGAAACCTCAGACCTGCTGAATTGTCCTAAGCTACAGAGCAATTTCTGCTCATCCAGGAAATACGAATCTATTAAAAGAATTCTTTAGGCACAGAAAGTAGCAGTCAAACATTTAAACCAGAGATTACAAACAGTGAACAAATGGAAAACAAAAATTGAAAATGGAAAAAAAAAAAAAGAAATTCACAAAAAGTCAAGAACAAATTCTCTTAACTTCTACCCCAGATGGTTAAAAAATGAAAATGTTCCAGTATTTATTATTCTGGTAATAAGAGAAATAAATACAGCACTGACATGGTAGTAGTAACATTAAAAAAAAGCCTAACATGCTCCCTAATTTACCCCAATTTTAGTTTAGAGACTACAAAATCTCTCCCAGAATTCACACTCAAAAATATAAAGAGAAAAGGGACAGAGAGAAAGACCACATCATTACTGGTGTATGGAGGGAAACTTCTTTTTGATGATTAATAGCAGTTAGCAAACAGCCTTTAGGTACATTGCTGCCACAAGGCAAACATTTTTTACAATAGAATAAAAGAATGACTATGGAATACAATAGAATAACTTCACTGCTTTTACTTTTTGTTTATTTATTTTTTACCAATCAATGTTGGGGGTTGGCGAATTCTGATCATAGACAAAAAAAATGAAGGCCAACTAAATACCATTATTAACTTTTCAACAATGTTTTGGAATTGAACTCAAGCTGCCCTGTCTCCTGAAGTAGTCTTCACAGCAGGCCAGAATATCAGAGCATAATCAGAGGCCCATCTCTGTCCGCTGGTGGACAGAACTCCTGTTTACATTAGAATGACTGCTGGGAGGCAAACCATCTCTGAAACTCTATCTGTAACTGCAGGGACAGTGTGTGTGTGTGTGTGTGTGTGTGTGTGTGTGTGTGTGTGTGTGTGTGTGTGTGTGTGTAGGCCAAAAAGGAAAATTGTGTGCATGACATGACACTGATTCTATCCAGATCACAGAAGAAAAGATTTACCACACACCTCAGTGGAGAGCCGGACCCTTTTTACTCTCTTAACACTCGGATAATGCTCACAAACCTGGAGTTTTATTTTGGTTTGCGGTATTCTGCTGTCACCAAATGCCCGTTGCTCTTTCTTGACAGAGCGTATAATCAAACTTTCTCTTTCTCAGGAATACAGCCCACAGCAGTGCAGGCTAACAGCTCCACATGAGACACACACGGTCGCGCGCGCATACACACACACACACACACACACACACACACACACACACACAGCTACAGCACCCGAAGCATGAGCCACAGGCTTCATCATTCGCCCAGAACTTCTCGTCCACAATTCCAGCGTCAGCCAGGCCACAGGAGAGACATTTGTGGACACTGATCCGACTCGCTGTCTTTGGACTGCCTACAGTGGAGCCTGCTTGCACTTTCAGTTTAAATTAAAAGTGGCACAGACCTTCACACTCTGCTCTGTTACAGCGAATACACACACTTCAAACCAAACGAAGTAACCAGGCCTGATGCCCTCACCCGTCTCTGACCTTACCCTCCCTATGAGCTCGTTACAGCCCATTGGCTAAGGCCTCCACACTGACAACTTGTTCCACAGAGCTGGTTTTAACCACTCCACAGCCATGACATCAGCAGCACTAAAACCTATTCCAGTAGCACACGCTATTACCATTGGCCCCACAGCTGATGGTGTCTATCAGGTTTTAGTGTCTTACTAAATCCTGACAAAGATTAGACTGGACTGGGATCAGTTGCTTGATTATCCTCCCACTTACAGCCCAGTCCATGATTGTGAATCCTTTCTGCACTCTGAAGTCGAGCCTTCCTGTAGGCACCTGAGGAATAGTACATGCTTCACCACACACACTTCGGCCTGGTGGGTGTGTCTGTCACTGTCACTGTGGTGTACCACTGAGGGCTGGTTAGACAGGACACAAATGTATTGGTTTTAAACGATTACATTCAGCTGTTTTTGAATGGTAGCTGAAATAAGTGTGTAAGCAAGCATATATGATAAAACTTAAGACTTTTCTGAGCTGTTTTCTTCTCTCACGACCAAAATGTATCTGATGGAGGTCTAAACATTCCGTCTGGGTGGAAAGGAAAAGGAAGGGAATGCAACAGCTCTCCTCGTCTTCTCCAAAAAACGAACAAAGTAGTTATTCAGAAATAACCATCCGGTTTTTTAAAATCAAATTAACCCTCGTTTTTCATCGACGTCAGTCGTCACTAGCAAATGGATAAGGTTAAAATACAACAAAAGACTTTCTTCGGAGGTAGCGAGAGCCTCGCAGGCGGAGCCCTGGGCGTTCTCCCTTGCAGGCGCGGGGAGGAGGTAGCCTGCCTCCGTGACGAGCACCAGGAATGATCCTGGGGTGTAACGAGCAGAAATTACCTCACTTTCTTTGGTCCCTCACACAGATACGCTTACTGTCACCTTTTCTATTCGTGTAGCTTTTTTGTTTTTCACTGTTGATATACGTTTAACAATAATACGGAAAGTTCAACAAGTGGTTTCTCGACTTCCAGGAGAGAGGAAAACTTTCCAAAGTTGTAAGAAGACTCGAGCACTCCCTGCCTGCCAGCTTCGGGCTCAGAAACGACACTACCCTGTCCGTGAAAGAGGAGTGTGTGAGAGGGACTGAAGCCGTGTCTGTACCTGGTGAAGAGCCGTGAGTCCGTCCACGTTGGCGTGGTTGATGTCGGCTCCCTGTCTAAGCAGCTCCGCCACCTCCTCCCGGTCTCCGGCCGAGCAGGCAGCCATGAACACGGCGCCCTGGGCGAAGCGCACTTTAGGCCGCCGGACCGAGCCCGAGTGGCTCCGCACCTGAGCCCCGGTCAGGTCGGTCTCGGAGCCGTGCCACCGGGTCAGTTGGTCCTGCCGCCGCTGCTTAGCAGCCTCGGACCGGGAACGGTCAGTGGCCGCCATCTTCCTCACGTCTCTCCCGGCAAACTCAATCTATCAACTTGTGGAGAGGGAGCGGGAGCGGGAGCGAGAGCGGGCTGCGGGGCACACAGGCAGCCAAGCAGACATCGACCAGAGTCCGGACACAAATTAGAGGAGAACCGCGCCGCCTAGCGGCCCCGACCTCCTCCGCAGCCCAGGGTGGAGCCTCACACAGGACTGCAGCCGACCAATCGGAATAAAGGAAGGCGATGACGTACTGTCCCAACTTCTGACCAACCCTCAGGGCAACTTGGACTCAGAACACACTAAACCGGTCTCAGAGTGTACAGGGAGGAACAAGTAAGACCAAAAAGTAATACACTAAATGGACAAAAGTATTGGGACACACTTCTGAATTATTGAATTGAGGGCGTCCCTTACTTCCAGTGAAGGACTTCAGCAAACCAAGACATTTTGGACAACACCATGCTTCAAACTTTGTGGACACATTTTGGGAAATGCCCTTTTCTATTCTAGCATAACTGTGCCCCAGTGCAGAAAGCAAGGTCCACAACGACATGGTTAGATGAGTTCGGTGTTGAAGAACGCTGACCTCAACTCCATCCAGCACCTTTGGGATGAACTGGAATGGAGATTGTGGTCTAGGCCTTCTCGTCCAGCGTCAGTGCCTGACCAACATAAACGCTCTACAGAATGAATGAGCACACATTATAACACAGAACCACTCTAAATTTGTGTGGAAAGTCTTTCAAGAAGAATAGAAGCTGTTATAGCTGCAAAGGGGTGACCAACTCCAAATTAAAATTTGTGTTTGAAGGCAATGTCATTAAAGTCCCTGTTGGGGTCATCCGTCCCAATACTTTAGTCCATATAGTGTATATCGATTCCAATACACAAAACCTGTGAAGTATACTGTAAAACCATGCAGACATCACAGAAACATATTTAAGAGCCTTAGTAATAAATAAACTCATAAACCGGCAATTTAGTGAAGTGAAACTCCATTTATAGCACTTTCACTGAATGCCTGTGTGTGCACAAGAAGCCATTCTGCATTTTTATTTTCTTCAGTAAATTTGCTTTTCTGCATCCAAGACACAATTGGATTCACAAAAAAATTAACTATTCAGAATGCAAATGGTTAGGGTCAATTAGAAAGAAACTTTGGGATTGGAAATATTAGTATTTCAGTTTTGGTCGGCTTATATGTCCAAAGGTTTGTAGACGTCTGTTTAGCGTTTTTCTGAAATTAAGGGAATTAATATAGTTTGACCATGTTCTACTTGCAATGATTTTTTGTGTCTGTGTGTGCACAATTAAACATAAGCAAGTGGTGCACCATAAAGTATCTGAATTCACCATAAAGTATCTGAATTCACCATAAAGTAGCTGAATTCACCATAAAGTAGCTGAATTCAGTAGAAGGGGTGACTGGATATTTTTGGATACATAAAGCATGTGAGCTTTGCGAGAATCATAAGGTCAAAAATCCGGTCACTGACTTTTTCCAGTCATTGGAGATGTGTATGCGGATAAATATCTTACGTTTGCCCTATTTTAAAGCTCGTTTGAAAAAGGCCATTAGTCAACAGTTTGTAGGCCAAGTCATGTCTTACAGTTTATGTTCATGACATACAACTGTACGATGCGATCACACAGCCCAGATTTTTATTATCAAGTACACACCAAAAACACACAAAAGCATGAAGAAGCAACAGTGTAACCCCTGGGAGGCAGGAAAACAATTGTACAGTACATAATACATCACCAAAAGGAACTAATTGCATTGGACATTGCATTGAACTGTGCATAGACTCCAACCAAAGCCTGTTCCTGGACTATATTTCTATTTCAACTGAGAATCTCCATTCAAAATGCTGTGTAATTTTGGGCTAGGCTTATCTCTTTTCTGGGAAGCCAACCCAAAAATATGCATCCTGTCCGTCAGCCAGTCTCTCTAATGTAGTTACTTCATACTCATTACAAGAGATAATGTCAACTTTCTCCTAGCCTCTTTTATTCACATTCAACACGCCTGCTTCACTCTTTCTGTGATGTAAGCCAAAAAGACACTTAAAATAATGGATATTAGATACCCAACAAGCTGAGAGATTAAGACAAGGTGTAAGAGCAAAACCTTTATTTAATCCTTTTATGAAACCTAGAGGACAAACTCTTATTTTAGACATAGTAGAACCCATATGAAACAAATGAAGTTGCATAGATATAGTGGAATGGAATCTTAAATATTATAGGAGTGCACTGTTATCCGTGAGCTGTTCAAAAACTGTGATGTATGTTCCTACGACTTGAACCATCATATCAGACAATGCTTAATGTGCCAGCATATAAACAAAACAAAGAAACTATACAATACTCCAGACTAACGCTCATGCACAGAATTCACTGACCACGTTCACAGGAAGCCTGAAGCAATCCTGTAGAACCTCTACTATTACAACCTTTGAGCTGATATAATATGAAAATACTGGACTGTTTTTTCTTCCCCTCTCCTGTCCGCCCAGTTAGAGAAAGAAATTTTTGAGGGGGTGTCAATTTCAGCGAATACAACATAAGTGAATCAAAACAAAAATTAACGATAAAAAACAACAGACGCTACAACTCAGTAAACAGCTCAGGTTGCAAAGTGCGAGTTGTCTCAGTCTGTGCAGTCATAACCATGGAAGAAGCAACAAAATAGTACTGAAAGACAAAAAATGTCTTTAGAACAGGTGGAGGTTACTTTGAAATGTTTGTCATTTAATCAGAACGATGTACAGAACAATGGTGCATGTTTCCCACTAATGGGCATGAAACACAAAGTTAATACTTAATAGTAAATACTTAATAGTTGCATACTACATTTAAAAAAAAAATATTATGCATAAAGCCTTACTTTTTCCAGTTTTCTTCAGTTCCTCAGGAGTCAATTACATATTTTTGTAAAATAATTGCTAGAATACTTAAGGGGCCACTGCAGTGATTCGAGATTGTGAGGAAGTTTTTTTTTTTCCAGAATGGCCAGCTAGACAAACATCCAATTTTTGAAAGTGCAGTGGGCATTAATGGTCCTTCAGTTAGTTTGGCTTCTAAGGGAGCAGGTTGGAGCTAGGGGGCGCCAAAGGATGCATGATCAAACCTTCATCTAACTCTTCATGCATAGGTGGAGGAGGAGAGGGTGTAGACTCGGAAGATCCAGCACTGAAGGAGCCACGTAAATTCAGATTAACACAGAACAGGCTTGGTAGGAGCTGGCGCTGGTACTGTTCCACACGCTGGATGGCATCCAGCACAGACGAGCTGCCCCCACACACCCAGCCTGGCAGCAGGCTCGCTGCACTAAACGAGGCTGGTGCAGACTGAGAGTGCCTTAGCTCTAGCTGATAGGAAAATCTGAAAAAGAGGACAGGGAGAGAACACATAGCTAAAAATATCTTGCATACGCATGTTTTTGTATGTAGATTAACGTATGTTTTCAGCTTGCTTGTGTGTATGTGTAGTTTCTTACCTTGCAGAGACCTGTTGGGACACACTCTCCCCAGCATATCGTAGAACATGCTGCAGCAGCTTCACTGACTGTTCCTTAATCCAGCCAACATCTTCCTGTATGTCAGGCAACCATTCCAACAACCTGAAACAGACACAGTACAATTATACACTGTTTAAACAAAAAACACACACTATGACAATATCAGAAAACAGAGCGTGCGTCTTTAATAAAAGTGGTTACAAATCACCTGATACTTAGTGACAAAGCTGACTCCAGGGGAAGGGTGTATGGTAGCAAAATGGCTGAAAGCATTCTGACAGGCAACAAGTTGCTTAGAGACTGCAAGGGGCTCTGTCTCTCTCTACAGGCCTCCACTAGAGCTACAAAGAAATAGAATGAGAGAGACTTCAACTTGGGAACTTCCATGTGATTAAAAATACATGTCTGTATATGTTTTAACATATATATTGTTCAGAAAACTTCACCTAATGCATTCTTTTATTACCTTTATGCAGCTTTGGGGGTAAATGCTCAAAGATGTGTTCCCCTATGCCTGAATAAGCGTCAGGATGCATCTCTTCCTCTCCTGCTTGCCCTTTATCATCCTCTTCATTATCAGAGTCTTCCTCATCTTCCACAGCCCCATTACCCAGAGGGTGGTGTGGCCGTCTGTAATGCAACAAGCCTAAAAATACACCAAAAAATTGTGAGGGAGAAGATAAAATAAGCATTTGCTGAGAGGGACCATAAACTAATGGGTGTCAAAAAGGTTTTCTTCCCTCTGGTTACAGTACTTAGAGTGACCACAAGAGGGCTCTGTTACTCTTCTAAACAGTCTTCTGTAACGTGCAGCAGAGAAATTAGAATTTAACCCTACAGCACCTCTCCACATGATAAGGCATATCAATGACTAACATATCAAAGAGCAAGCAGATTTAGCAGTTATCACAGAACACTCCTAATCAAACTATGATTACAGTAATTCATACTTGTTTGTCAGCTGTGGTTTGGCAAATTATGTTCTAATGTCCAGATGTATGATGAAAACAGTACTGTAAATGATGGCAGTAAGTAAATGTACCATTTTTCTTTACGAAATGGAATGCATCTTTGTATCCCTGCTTGCACATGGTCTTCATCACCTGACAATGAAACAAGAACTGATCAGACAGGGTGAAGAATCTATGTTGACATATCAGCAAATTTGTGTGAACAGGTTGTTGAACAGAAAACATCGAAATAATTTTGTGTAAACTTGTATGCATGTGGTTTGTGCATGTATATGCCTGTGCTACAGTCTTACCAGAGGATCAGGAGGAAACAGCGCTCTAGTGACTCTGTACAGGTTGGAAAGAGTGAACTGGATGGAAGTGTTGGTAAATCGGAGCTCGTGCAAATTGGTGGAACTGATGTCTCGTGGACAGATGTCACTCTCCCCGGAGAATGGAGAAACTGTGATAGTGTTCTTTAGCTCGTACTGAGGCAAATTATCACTGATTCCACCATCCACATACCGCTAAAGAGGCAGTTTGAGAAGAGAGAGAAAATCAGTGTCTGTGAAACGTGCATTATACATGTTGGTCATAACTAAGGCTGGGTGATTGGCATTGATCCTTTTTAGGCAACCCATCATAATCAACCATGTTGGCGCAATGAATTAATAATGAAAAAGATAAACCTAATTTAGTTATACAGTGGTGTGAAAAAGTGTTTGCTCACTTTTTTTTTAAATGTTTGTCACACTTAAATGTGTCAGATCATCAAACAAATTTAAATAAATATTAGTCAAAGAAAACACAAGTAAACACAAAATGTGTTTTTTAAGTGAGGGATTTTATTCTTAAGGGAGAAAAAAATCCAAACCTACATGACCCTGTGTGATAAAGTGATTGCCACCCTGTTAAAACATGACTTAACAGTAGTTCATCATACCTGAGTTCTGTCACACCTGTTCTCAATCAAGAAATCACTTAAATAAGATCTGCCTGACAAAGTGAAGTACACCAAGAAATCCTCAAGAGCTAGACATCATACCGAGATCCAAAGAAATTCAGGAACAAATTAGAAAAAAGTAATTGAGATCTATCAGTCTGGAAAAAGTTATAAAGCCATTTCTAAAGCTTTGGGACTCCAGCGAACCACAGTGAGAGCCATTATGTACAAATGGCGAAAACATGGAACAACGGTGAACCTTCCCAGGAGTGGCCATCTGTTCATGGCCTCAAGCTGAAACAAACTTGGGTTCTGCAGCAGGACAATGATCCAAAACCCACCAGCAAGTCCACCTCTGATTGGCGGAAGAAAAACAAAATGAAGATTTTGGAGTGGCCGAGTCAAAGTCCTGACCTGAATCCTATTGAGATGCTGTGGCATGACCTTAAAAAGGTGGTTCATGCTCGAAAACCCTCCAATGTGGCTGAACTACAACAATTCTGCAAAGATGAGTGGGCCAAAATTCCTCCACAGCCTGTAAAAGACTCATTGCAAGTTATCGCAAACGCTTGATTGCAGTTGTTGCTGCTAAGTTTTGATGCTTTATAGGGCCTTCGTGCAAAATTACACCAGTGTCAAAAACCTGTTGGGTGACACGTGCACAGGGAAACTCTGATGAATTTGATATCTAGTGTCTAAACCTCTCAGAAGCAGAATCGCTGTGATGTGCCTAAGGCTGTTTGCAGGAGTTTAGGCTTGCTATAAGGCATTATAAACAGTGCTATGAGGTTTCAAACCTGCGCAGGGAAACCCTATTGGAGTTCGAGTCCAACGCCCTAACCACTCAGGTAACTTTGGAGAGGTTAAGGTAACACCTTAAACCTCTCGGCCATCACAGCTACTCTCTATGTAATGCATTTTTATTTATAGGCGCCTTTCAAGGCACTTAAGGACGCCTTAAAGGAACAGGAAACAACAAACAAACACAATAACAATACGTAAAATAATAAAAAATAACAATAATTATGCTTTGCTTTTAGGCCTGTACCTGCTCACAGACCTGTTTATAATGCTTCATGGCTCCTGAGTGTAAAGTAACATGAGCATAAATAGCCTGTAGTGTAACACTGTGGCCAAGTGATTAAGTCGTTTGAACTGAAATTCAATGGTTCTCCTTGGTTCTCCTTGGCATGAAGGAGCTATAAGGCATTATAAGCAATGCTGTGAGCAGGATTCAAACCCACACAGGGAAATCTTATTGGATTTCAAGTCTTAATCGCTCAGCCATCACAGAACCTCGCTAGGCCTTTCCTGTAGGCCTGTACCTGCTCACAGACCTGTTCATCCATGTAAATAGCATTTGAATTGAAATTCGGTCGTTCTATATTCGAATCCTGCCCACAGTGTTTATAATGGCTTTATGGCTCCTTCATGCAAAACTACACCCCAGCGAATAGACTGGAGTGTGACGTCTGCACTGGGGAACCTCAGTAAATTCTAAGTCCAGCATCCTGACAGTCTGTTTGCAGGAGTAAATTTAGCCATAAAGCACAATAAACAGCACTGAGAGCAGAGTTTGAACCTGCATAGGGACAAACAAAAGCATCTCAGTTTAAATGCTTTAAAACTTGGCCAAAGTGTGACACTGTGGACTTTTTATATAGGTGTTATTTCGAATGAAGGAGCTATAAAGCATTATAAACAGCACTCTGTGCTGGACTTGAACCTACAGGGGGAACGCCACTGGATTTGAAGTCCAGTGCCTTAACCACGAGGCCATCACAGCTGCTAGGACATGTTATTTCTAGGCCTGTTCTCTGTGTCTGGGTTTGAACTCCGCTCACACTGCTTATAACGCTTTATAGCCTCTTCACCTGTACAGGGAAATCTCAATCAATTATGAGTCCAAAACCTTAACCACTCAGCCAAAGTGTCACACTATAGGCTATTTACAGGAATAAAGTTTAGCTATAAAATGTTACAAATAATGCTGTAAGAAGAGATTGGACATGCGACGGAAAGATACTTTGAATTTCAATTCAATTGCTTTTATCGCTTGGCCAAAGTGTTACACCATGGGTTATTTGGACGGGTGCAATTTTGCTTGAAAGCACTATGAAGTGTAATAAACAGCACTGTGAGCAGGAGTCAAACCTCACTGGGTTTTGAGTCTAACACCTCCTCTCTATGCTTTATTTCCAGGCTTGTTCTCAGTATCTGGGCTCGAACTCTGCTCACAGCACCGTTTATATTGGTTTATAGCTCTGTCATGCAAAATAACACACATGCAAACAGCCCAACAGGCTAAGCAATTAAGCATTTGAAGCGAAATTCATTGGTCGTTCCCTGTGCAGGTTTGAATCTTGCTCACAGTGCTGTCTATAATACTTTATAGCTCCTGAACGCAAAATAACTGCAGTTTAAATGGCCTGGAGTGTGATGCTTGCACAGTCCCTCGCCTTAACCAGTCAGGCACACGCCGAGCTGTTTGCATGGGTGTAATTTTACATGAAGGCACTATAAAGCATTATAAACAGCGCTATTGTATTCCAAGTCCAACTCCTTCGGTTGACACATAGAATTTAGAATGAACTTCCAATCAAAGTGCATTCTTATTAATTGAATGTATGGAGACAGCACAATAAGTAAATACACTTATTTGCATGTACAGACAAACATAAATTCAAATGACAGTAATGCAGTAAGCAGTGGTTTTAGATGTAACCATTTCCAGACCATTTCTCTCCTCAAGGAGGCCGCACTTGTACTTAATTCTCCAGTTCCTGGTTTGGATAATAAGGGCTTCTTTAGGTTCAATCACAATTTCTGGGGGGCATCTGGGACAATCCGTACCTCTGTTCCTCTACCAGCTCATAAAAACATCAATTACATTTTTTCAAAGAACATAAATGTGTTACTTTGTACATAATGTGTTTGTTTGTGTTCATTCTAATGTAACATGATGGCAAAACGCACTTACTGCTGAGATGAATGATTTTTATCAGTTTGCTTAGGGGCCTAATATTCATTACTTATTATTATATTAGCTCTTATACTGTGTCCTATGCACTTATTACCATTTTCAATACCTGAGGATAGAGGTCATTTGTTTTTGTGTGAGTATGTCTGGGATATGTGTCATTTTGACTTGTTTTTCTTTGTGTTTTAGAGACTGCGGTGTATGGAGAAGGTTGTTGTGACTGAGGTTGGGTGAAGGTCACTTCTTTGGGGAGTCACGACCGAGACTGGACACTACAGACACCACTGGAATGCACAGAGACCCATAAACATCACAATTTAATTTCTGTGTTGGTGAGTCTAGCCTGTGTCTGTGGAGCGAGGCCTGCTGGCTCTCTTCTCCATCCCCTTAGTCCACTTCGGTTTGGTTCTTTCTGTTTATTGTGTTGTTTTGCCTGCTTGGTCCTCTTTTTCAAGCCTTTCTGTCTCAGGTTGTTTGTTTATGCAGTTGTTTTGACATGTCAGGATGATTTTTCCACTGTTACTGGTCTTTTTCTATTTATTATATTATTTGTCTATTTAAATCCGCCTTATAGTCTCCTCATTTTACCCACAGCGGGAACTTCTGCCAATACAGAAATTATGAATGGGTGTTTTTCACTCATGTCAAACACATTTATCTTAGTCATCTTCACATAACATGTAGATTTACTCAGAAAATGACCTTCCTGTGGCTGAAGGTAAACAACAGGGTGCTCAGGGCCGACGCCAAGACAGAGTAAACGGGGGGCAAATGCAAATCGGGGTGACTTTGCAGCTCCCCAGGTGAGCGCAGTGAAATCATGCGGTCTGAGGGAGTGGCGAGACAAAACATTATCACACAGCCATGCACCAAACCGCACTAACCTCACCCGAGCCCAGCATGCAGCTGTTTACAGCGGAGAGAGAAATCCACAACACTGCACCAAATGAGTTAGCAAGAAACACCGTTTGATAAATGGACTTAGAAAGCTGGTTTTGCCACATACTGTATTTTTTGGGGTAATAAGTAAGTATGTAAGCAGAGCTTTATTGACACCCCAGCCATATACATTAAGTACACAGTGAGACGAAATATCGTCCTTCTGGACCAAAGGAGCAACATTCAACACAACACGACAGCTGCACTCAGACAGATCAACAATAAGGGTATATATATATATATATATATATATATATGTATATATGAATATACAAATACCTAAAAAATAAAATATTACACCAACAGGGACTCAGATACAGAGACTTTCATATGGAGTCGGTCCCCCTTTACAAGTGCTATAATGCTCTGGACTCTGAGGGGAACTTGTTTTTCTATAACAAACTAGAAAAATGCCCTGTAGTGGCAAATATCTGTACTTTTAAAATACAAGTGCACAGTACACTACTAATTATTTTGCCAATTCGAAAACCATGCAATTAATTTCATTCATTGCCCAGCATTAATATATACATATATATATATATACACATATACATATACATATATATATACACATATATATATATATATATATATATACATATACATATATATATATATACACATATATATATACATATACATATATATATACATATATACATATACATATAT
>JBBJLS010000128.1:15522753-15544844 GCA_037577275.1 Bryconaethiops microstoma
TCTCTCTCTCTCTCTCGCTCTCTCTCTCTCTCTCTCTCTATCTCTCTCTCTGTCTCTCTCTGTCTGTCTGTCTCTCTCTCTCTCTCTCTCCCTCCCTCTCTCTCTCTCTCTCTCTCTGTCTCTCTCTCTCTCTTTCAGATACCCTCAGTCTACCTGGACTGCCGGATGGTCGAACACACATATCACACAACCCCACAGGCTTAACTGGAAGACTGACAAACTGACACCCTAATAAACTCTCACACACACACACGCACACTCACTCACAAACACACACATATACACACACACACACACACACACACACACACTCACATTCACACACACAGCAAAGTTGTGGGCCGACATAAATGGCTGACAAACAGATCAGGTAAGCTTGTCATCCACTGTTGGATTCTTATTGTTAGTGTTAAATTAAATAAATGGTAAATCTGATCTTGGATTAATATAAATGCAATCTTCCAATTGCGTTCCCACTGAAAAGAAAAATATTAAAAAAGAGATCCATAGTATCTCCGTATTCACAGTAGTGATGTTAATGATTAGAATGGATGTGGGTTGTTTCTTCAGGGCACAAGTTCATTTACACTAATGACAGCTGTGGGTCACTTAAAATCCAAAAAGGCCAGATCTGATCAAACAATCTGAATAAAAAGAGACTTCATGCATGTGTATAGCAGAGTCAGATGAATTTAGTTCATTTGACAGTGGCTGGCTTTAGGCTGTAATTACTCCTTAGGTCTCCTGCTGCTATGATATTTATTCTGAGCTAAAAACACCACCAATCTTGCACCTCTTGAGGTTTTTTCTAGTGCTATATAAGGAATTAGAGGAGAATAGCCATTGAGTCTCAGCATTTAAGCAACACAATGTTCTTCTGGGTTTCTTATATGTATTTTACTTTCTGCTTTTTACAGACAAAACGTTTTCAAAACGTTTCTGTCCATACTTACACCTTTAATATTGGATGTCTCTTCTGTTTAACTGTGCAGGCTTGTTTCCTTTCCTTGCATATTTTTTTCACATCTCAGCTGTTATGTTAGGATAGTGTGAGGATGGAGGGAATGGGTTCCAAATGTGTTTTCCAAATGTGGCATTTTTGATTGCCCATAATTAAACACTTCTGCACTTTTCAGATCTTATTATCAACTGACTTTCCACATGAGGCTAATTCAAACACAACTGAATAAACTTTTAACCTATCACATTAACCATATCCATCCAATAAAAACACAGGGGTCATATAAAGAGACAGTATATGATGCACCTCACTCTGGAATACTCCACTTTTATGTCGCCCCAAAACATCTGAGTACCTTTAGGATATTGAACAGGGGAAGTGAACTGAGTTGGGGAAACATTGGTTAAAATGATGAGATCCAGTATCTGCTCTCCTTTCTCTGCTCACTCTCTTCTTAATTCATTTATGTTTTCAGTTTGCCTGCCAAGTTGATAAATGGGGGAGTTGCTGGGCTGATTGGAGTCACCTGTGTGTTTCCCATTGACCTGGCCAAGACACGCTTACAGAACCAGCAGAATGGCTCTCGCCTCTATACCAGCATGTACGTATAGACACCCACACACACACACATTTAGAGTTCTTTGAGTCACACTTCCTTCTCCTAATGATATTTTGTCTGTCCGTGTATGTGTGTGTGTGTGTGTGTGTGTGTGTGTCTGTGTCTGCCATGTAGGTCAGATTGCCTTATCAAAACCATTAGGTCAGAAGGATACTTTGGGATGTACAGAGGTGGGTGTTTTTATGTTATTTTTGTAAAGTAATTGGTCCATGAAAAGGTTCATTTACACAGTTGTTATACAGCTTATCCCACAATTGGTTATCAGGCAAGAAATATTTAGTATTTGAAGTTTGCTTTTTTTTTTACAATAATGCTAGCAAGCCAATAAGTAGGGAAAGCTTATGTACACCACTAAGCTTTATGCAGTTTTAGAGGCTAAATCATCACATACAGCAGACAGGTCTGGTTTTCGCAATGCACTCATAGGGAGAACTGATCTTGGACCAGATGGACATTGACACAAAAATGATTTTAGGTCAGCACTCTTACTCCTGTGGTGGGATCAGAAAACACATCCTACTGTCCAAAATAGCACTTAGCTACACTGTGGGAGTTTTGTTCATTTTTACAGCTCACAGTAAGGGGGATGTATTTATTACAAAGATTTGGGTGACATATAGTGTTAATTATAACTTATAACTTGGGTGACTCTAGTTTCAGATTTAACCCAAAGAAACAAAATCGGACCTCAAGCATGTCTTGGTTGATCCACCTCAGTTGTGTAAATAAGAATAACTATTCCTTAAAATAATCTCAAGCAGGCTTGTTTATGTGACTACTCACACTTTTAACTACATTACCTACAGTGCAAAACTAAACAAGCAAACTGTTCTGTAAATTAGATTTTTTTAGCTGAACTATCACTTGTGTGTTTTATATTCTGTGTCCTATTATCTGTAAACAATAAGACAAGCTTCCAGTAAATGGAGCAGTTTATCTATCACATGATTTGTCTGCATCGCTGAAAGTAGAAGTGTTTTCCTCCACATTCTTTTCAGGGGCTGCGGTGAACTTAACTCTCGTTACTCCGGAGAAAGCCATAAAACTGGCCGCCAATGATTTCTTCAGATTCCACCTCTCCAAGGATGGGTGAGACTCATACACCTGGAGATATACACAGTTGCCCACATGCATGCACAAAGGAAATGACTGAGTGTATGCAAGCTTTGCATTACTGTGCATACCTTCACTGTCGAAACATCTGGAATCAATTGTTCATAAGGGAAGGCCTTGTGTTACAAAAGCTCCGGCTGCTATCGTATGGCAAACGTTAATATTAAACACAGGCAGTCCACAGTATCTACTCACAAGTCGCCGCTCAAATGACTCCCCAGTCGACCTTCGCTGGTCGAGACTGCCGTCCATGCTCGTCTCCATAGCAACCAGAAACAGTGCCGGTGAATTATTGACTGGCTTGGCCCAGTCAGAGTGTGAATTATTCATTGGGTTCAGGGGTGCTTGTGTATTTTTGTATGTGCACTTTTGTGCGTTTGTGTGTGTGTCGGTTTGTGCACATATTTATGTGCATACATGAGCATGTGTGTATTCGGCATGACATATGCTTGGCTTTACCTGGTCAAATGACCCATGTAGCTGATTTTCTTAAAAAATGTACACAATAAACCAAGAAAAAAATAAGAAACAAATAGAAATTATTCACTAACATTTCCAAAAATGCTACATTTTAATGTGCCCTCTGAAGAGGAGGTGAATTATTATTTTTACAAATCAACAGAAAATATCATTTGACTAAGGGTGTCTAAACTTTTGGCCAAAATTATTCTGCCCACTTCATAGTGATATTAGTTTGTCTGAATGTTTTTCTCTCTTTTTCTCTCCCCCTCACTCACAAACACACACACTCTCTATTTCAGGCAGAAGCTCACATTGCTCAGAGAAATGCTGGCAGGCTGTGGTGCAGGTACATGCCAGGTCAGTTCACACACACAAAGGCACACATACACTTTTTGTTATTTATCTGTCTTGAGTGTGAACACACACACACACACACACACACACACACACACACACACACACACACACACACACACACACAGACATACAGTGTGGCAAAGGTAACGATGGACAGCTGGTGCTGGCTGGGAGTATAATTAGTTGAGTAACAGCCTTTGAAGTACAAAACTAGTGCATTAGATGTGGGCACACACAATAATATACACATGATACTGTCAGACACATTTATCGTGTAGATTCATCACTCACAACCTTGCATAGTTGAAGATTTACACACAATCGCTAAGATATATTCTGACAAACACCAGGATTTAACCTAGATGGGATATCTGAGTAAAAAGTCCTATCCAGTGCTTTAACTAATCTAGCCTGAAAACTGCGCACACCTCACTCTGTGTAGTGTCATGTTGTTAGCTGTGTTCAACCTCCTGTGGTCAAGCAGAGTGTATGAGTAGTTTGAGCAGAATAGTCTACTTTTAGAACTTGTCTTATGTGAAAAGCTTATTTTGAAGCTTAGCAGTTTTTGAAGGAAAATATTTGGATCAGATATTAAGGGTGATAGCATACCATTTCTAATTAAAACACTGATACACACACACACACACATACACATACACACACACACATACACACACACACTCACACACACACACACACACACACACAGAGGTCAAGGACTCCAGACACATTACCACTGCAAATGTCTCCTGAAATGAACCTCTTTTGAAAATTATATTAAATAAATTACTAGTTCAGTACACCTGGCTAGTGGACGTGGAGGCTCAGTACTTTAGCTTGTATCCTCTCTTTCCGTTATGCAAAACAGCACTAAACTCACGTTGTTGAGGGGTCTGAGATGCTATTGGATCCAGAAATAGTTCAGTGCTCGTGACCGGAATGAGTAATGCTGATGGCTCTTTTTGCTTTTGATGACCATGCTAATAGCTATAAGAGTTAAAAAGGCTGAGGTTTAAAAGCTTGCTTTCAACTTGGTTTCAAAATGTCTCTGCTTATAGTTGCCCTGAGTGCCTGTAGCTATAGTGGCTATTAAGGCATGTGGTTATTGTATCATAATGAGCAGATAATGGTATTCAGTGCTGAGCAATGATGAAATTTTCCCTTCATGCAGTTTCAATGGTTTTGCGAGATGGGGTCTTAAGTGTAGGAGCTGGTGCAGAATCAGTATGAATCGTTAGCATCATGGCACACTCGTGTGTTATTGACAGCCATGTTGTCTCTTCTTTCCTCTAAATGCGATTACTGAATTACAATACAATTGTCATGTGACACTGCATGAGTCAGACAAACATGATTGGATTCCTCATTGAAGACAGTGGCCACTGCGAGCCGAATGATGGGATTACAATAGTGGACAGCGATTGCGGATTAGCCTGCATTGACCACATGGTTTTCCTGACACTTACGTCTTACTCATAATCCCATCAACCTGTGACTGGTCAGTGTGAGAGATGAGAGGAAAAGACCTTGTGAATGAGGAATGCACGTTTTCTCGAGATCAATAATATAATATTATTTGTCTTTTTTCTCACAGATGGGTTAACAGCATGTGCTTGAAGGTGACGTTGTTTGTCTCTAACTCTTGCTGTTAGTGATTCTTTTTAATCTGATGGCTTTTTATTTGTCTCATATAAATGGGCTGTCAGAATAACACCACCTTTACAGGAGAAGGAACAAAACGTCACCTTGGACCATTCATATTGGCTCATTCAGCACTGAATTTGGACATACAAGGTTTTGCTCATACAGTGACAGTGTGATTACAATAGATTAAGAGTAGGTCATGCAGATGCAGCAGCCTTCTAATGGGCTTAAACATGGCTGGCTCGCCTTACTAGTAATGTTTACAGGACTAGTAGAGATGTCACCAGCATTGGGTGTCAGTATCAGGCCAACAACAGCAGAAAATCAACCCTGAAATAGCATGAACTCACACTGTGTGATGTTGTTAACTATATATAATACCTCCCCTGGGTTAATTTCCACTTGTGGTTTGAGTAGTTTAAACTTGGTGATTACTTTTTAAAAAGTGTACATGAGAAGTAACCCCATTTTAAAGCTTACTAGATTTTAAAGGAAACAGATCAGTGTTGATGACACTCAAGGCGTCAATATGGGTACTGTGTCGGAATAGTAAAAGTATTGTTATGCTTGTAGTAATTAGTTAAACGTGCAAGCTGTTCCTTCACTTTTGCTTATTAGTGACACAGATGGCTACTGGCCTGGTTGCATGTTGCTGCTACATTTTACAAATGCCTTATTTCATATTGCAAAGGTCTTTTTCAATCATTTTAATTGAATAAATAGCTGAAATGGAATTTCCTCTTCTGAGAATAAATGCAGTAGCCTGATGTGGTCTCTGTCTCTCTCTTTCTTTGTGGTGACTGACAGGTCATTGTTACAACACCGATGGAGATGCTGAAAATCCAGCTGCAGGATGCAGGGAGAATCGGTGAGAGACCAAAAAAGGGACTCAAATTGGAACAAAGAAAAAGAGGGCAGGCAAAGAAGTAGGGAATGGAGGGAGGGTTCACGTAGCATAGCATCAGCAGATTATAAAACACTGCCCTCCTGAGGCCAGCGTCAGTAATAGCAGTCTTTTCAGCTGTTGTGAAATCCGCTACAATGCCTTTTTCTTATGAAGGACACATCTGCAATGTGGTGATGCGAGTAAGATAATACTGACGTCAGCACTTCTGTCTGAGCTATGAATCACTATGATGATGTCAGCAGATTAATAAAAGCTCACTGATGATAAAACGACTGTGGAAGCCTGTTAATATTAAGACTGAGGAAATATTAGCTTAGTGTTTAAAATCGTTTCTCAATCAACACTGATGTGATTGTTAACCTCTTAAACTCGCAGTCAATTTATTATCCGTTAACCACATTGAATCACTCAGTAATTGTGAACCTACTTTTTGAGGCAGTGGGTCCACTAGGTAGGTGGGCTTCTTCAAGGGAAGTCAGCTACATTGGCAATTGGTGCCAGTGTTTCCCAATCTTGGACCTGGACCCCAACACCCGCCTTGCAACTGCAAGTTTGCAAGAAGGGAAAACACTAAAATGTGCAGTTCAGGGAGGGCTCCAGGACCAAGGTTGAGAAACGCTACCCTTATATTAATCTGCTATCGTGTAGTCAAATGAAATAAAGGCCATTTTATCTCTACTATTGTATAAAATATCAGTAATGGCAAAATCAGAATGCAAAAAAAATAAAAGGTTTATACCTAAAATTCAAACGTGACACATTGTATGAAGCTGTCTCTTCAAATCAGGCATTTATGGTATGTAGTTGCAGAAGCCTGGGTTGAACCTGATATTAGTTTAATGGGCTAATCTTTATTATTCTTAGATTTATTATGATTTCAGTTGTGGCCTGATTCACTAATATTCATCACGTTATGTGTGTAGTGGTGGTGATTTGATGGTGTGTGTGCTGATGTTCACAGCTGCTCAAAGGAAGCTGATGCCGCAGACTGTGGTTCCTGGGGGTCCAGTGGAGGTGAAAAGCCCAACTGCAATGCAGCTCACGCGGGACTTGCTGAGGGAAAAAGGGATTGCCGGACTCTATAAAGGGCTTGGAGCCACGCTGCTCAGGTATTATTCACAAATATACATACGCAAACACCTGAGTACAGCAATACTGGATTTCTGTTGTTTTTCTGTTTTGACTACTTTGCTTTTCTTTAGTTCACTCTTTGTCCCTGAATCTCTCCATCCAGGGATGTACCGTTCTCGATCATTTACTTCCCCCTGTTTGCTAATCTGAATAACCTGGGGAAGAGGGGGGCAGAGGGAACGGCTCCATTCTACGTCTCCTTCATATCAGGCTGTATCGCTGGCAGCACAGCCGCTGTGGCTGTCAACCCTGTAGATGGTGAGTGGCAGGTGGTGGGATTTGGATGGACTACTAGGACAAAAAGATCCACCCTGCGGGACAGGATCGTTCAGGGTACAGGGCTCCAGAGCGAAAGGAAAGACTTAAATACAGGTGGCAGCAGGTAGGGCTGGATGATAGGGTCAAAAGTGTTATCACGAGATATATTTTTTCTTACCACTCAGTTGATAATTTTCTGCAATTCATTTTTCAAAGTGTTCTTCTGGTTGTCCTGCGTCGCTTATGATTGAAGAAAACTGAACCGATTCCACTCTGCAGAGAACATGTGGTCCAATATTTAATGCAACTTTTTATTAGACAAATTCCATATCTTGAGTCTCCTCTTTACCCTTTGCTGTGGCGAATGAAGGACTAGACTTCTTTCCTCCACCCATTTAACAGTTAAAAGGTGCCCATTGCCACCTAGTGTACTGAAGTAGCATTTGTTCAGTGTTCAAGCATAACTTCAGGCATGAAAAGACTGGATCATATACTGAATTGGATTGGACACTATCGTTACTGTGTCTTTATGGAGCATTTTCACAAATTTGTTGGCAAATATTAATCTGTCCTTAACTCGGAGATGGCTAAAAGCTCGATTGCACAGAAATGGCAAGCACTTTTTCCACAGGATGAATGTGTTTGACAGGACAGTACAGAACAGTGCAGGAGCAGGGCAGGAACACAGTGGGCAGGACAGGATCATGTAGAAGTGAATTTGCTTTTCTTTGTGTAACAGTAAGTATCACAAGTCATAAGGAATCAAATATGTAGTAAGTAATGTGACAGCATCTGTTTATGATGTATACCTGTTTATAAGGTACTATATGTGTATTTGTGTTTGTGTGTGTTACAGTGATCAAAACCAGGTTACAGTCACTAACGCGTGGCAGTCAGGAGGACACATACAGTGGAGTGACTGACTGCATCAGGTGACTTTATTCTATCTTTTCTCTTGCTGGCTACCTTTTTATTGGTTCTGACTGTGTGAGTTGCAGACACTCAGCATTAGTGAGTTAATCTTTCAGTATCTGTGATACCTCATGTTTTATCAGGTAGTCTAACAGCACACTGACCATGTTTCAACACAGTAAGCATTATTGCCCCACTTTTAATCTGCTCCATTTAAAGAATATTTGCATAGGAGTAAGAATGGATAAAAAGGTGAATCATTTATGGAAATAGAGCGTTTTGGTATATTATACATTAGCGTTCAGTTTGGAATCATTTGCCAGTTTAAAATGGTTGTTATTTTATTTACAAATAACTAAATTACTCAGTTTGTGTGTACAGTGTAGTTTGAAATAGACACTAGGACTTGTCAAATGATTAAAATAATTAAACACAATGAATGTGGTTAATCATGATCAATCTCATTAGTTTTATTTGCTAAAAGATATTTATTCAATTTAAAATAAGCTGAAAAATGTATTTACTACTTTCAATAATTCAAAGCATTTGTTTTCATCGTGTGAACATAAATTAATCAGCCACAACATTAAAACCACTGACAGGTGAAGTGAATGCCATTAATTATCTCATTAGAAAGGTCAAGGCATCTGTCAAGGGTGGGATATATTGGGCAGCATGTGAACAGTTAGTTCTTGAAGGTGATGTGCCGTAATCAAGAAAAATGGGCAAGTGTAATAATCTGAGTGACTTTGACAAGGTCACAGTGGTCAGTAGCTGCCAAGGTGGTTGTAGCCTAATGTGTAAAACACTTGCCTGTAAACCTGATGACCACAAAATCGCAGGTTTGAACCCCACCCCCCCCCCCACCCCCCCACCCCCACCACCCCTGTTTCCTGACATTGTGTCCTTGAGCAAGACACTTACCCCTCAGTGGTTCCAGGGGGACTGTCCCTGTAACTAGTGATTGTAAGTCGTTTTGGAGAAGAGCGTCAGCTAAATGCCCCCTGTACCAGGAGTGGTCCAAGGAAAGGCAATCAGTGACAGGGTCACATGCACCCAAGACTCGAGGAGGTTCTACACAATACTAGGCAGGTGGTTTTAATGTTATGGCTGATTGTTGTAGAGTTTATATAAACTAAATATAAAATGAAAATCATTTGACTTGACCAATCATTGCAGCTTCCAACCTATGACAGTAACAGTAGCTGCTTGTTCCAACCAATGAGTTTATATATTATTTCACATCATGGCAGGAGCTGAAAATAACTTTAGTCACAGAGTTATAGCAGCAGCATTCGAGCAGTTGTGCTTCAGCCTACATCTCTACGAATGGTTTGAAGGGTCAAACAGAAGTTTTTTTGATGTTTAGACATTATTTTATATTACGTTTTTGGAGAAAACCAGCAGTTTAAATGATTATTGGTGCATCTATAATATACTGTATACTGTGTATACAATACACCATTTTTTTTGTATTTCTTGTCAATCTGCCTTCAGATTTGATGACCACTTTTCAAATACAGTGCATTCTTGTTTTTATAACTTATTGAAAACATGTAGAATACCACCATCCTAAAATTGTGTCTGCAGCAAAACTGGTTTTATACCAATTAACAGAATGAAAACTGATTCCACGTTTGAATGGTAGTCTACATTCAGTATCCTTTCAGAGATTTCAGTGTGAAGTCCTGTTAATGTTGAACCTGTTTGAAACTCAGTTCTCCCTCCTGCACTACAGGAAGATTCTGCAAAACGAGGGTCCGGCTGCTTTCCTGAAGGGGGCATACTGCCGCGCTCTCGTCATTGCTCCCCTCTTCGGCATTGCCCAGGTGGTCTACTTCCTGGGTGTGGGTGAATTCATCCTCAGCTTCTTGCCCAAACGGAACAACTAACCAGTCAGCTCCACTTTCTGCCTTCCCATCTACACGCACACTGCACCGGGCCAGACCTTGTCCCTCCCCAGCTCCACATCTCCACTGCTTGCGTTGTCTGGAAGACCATGTGAAGTGGAGACTATGTCAGGTGTTCCCATTTGTTTGTATGTTTGTGGGATTTTGTTAAAGTGGGTCTATATATTTCTATATGAATGTGGTGATCATGTGGAGTTTAGAGGAGATTCAGAATGAGTGTTAGAGTAAGTCCTCAGCTGAGACTCAGGCCACAAAATCTTTTCATTCATGATCTTTTAAGTGAGCACATAATTGTAGTTTTAGTGACTGATTATATGAGATTCATATCAAGTTGCTTTTAAATCAAGATATGTATTGTCCTGTTGATCACACTGTCAGTTATGACAATCTGAAAGTTGTGACATTGTGGTGTAAATGTTAAAAATTAAGTAAAACTTTATAAGAAGCGTGCTATATAACACTCATATAACCACACCTTATGCTGTCATGACAGATTATGTCCATTATTATAGACAGATGCCACAATATTTGAGGTCATTACAATAAAATAGCATGTCACATAAACTGTCATAACATGAAAGATTGTAACATCTGTCATGACAACTACCAGGAAGTGTAACATGACATTATTTATGAACATAATCTGTCATGTCATGTTTATGGCATGGTTATATTACTGCTACGTAGCAAGGTTCAAGTAAAGTGTTAATTATCAAATGGATTTGATAGGGGTTAAACTTTAAATTTTAATTTCTGGAAAATGCTATTTGAGGACCTTGACTGGGTTAGTTGTCCCCCAATATTGTTTATGAAATGAATTTTCACAAGCCCAGTCAGAATGTCTTTTTGGCCCTAAATGATGCTGAGGTTGTATTTGTGTGTGTATGCAAGTTAGTGTGCCGTACAGAAGCTGTTTACAGTCCCGGTCTGTCTACATGTCTGGGTAAACATACTCACACTGAGATCAGTGTCTGACGGTGGTAGCAGTACTACACACACCAGCTACTGCCACCTCAGCATTTCAATCGTTAACAAGTATAGACTACATATCATGGAGAGGAGGACAGTTTGAATAACCTAAAAGCTGGCTGCGATTGTGGCATTGTGACACTTCCTAAGTTAGTGAAGGAGCAATAAGTAGCAGTTTCCAGTTTCATTTCTCTTCTAACTCTACTGCATTTAAAGGCTATTATTCCATATCATTTTGGAGACTTGCTTTCTTCTGTTGTGTATTCTAGATCCAGGTGCTTCCACCCTTGAGACCTCATCAAAAGTAACCTATGCTTCACTGCACCTGGATCAGTCCTGATTACTGGAGAGTCGTTTCTATGATGCACAAATAATCTAATGATCTTTCATCCTGGGCTGCTTGCAGAGATGGTTGCCTTGGGCTCATACAAAATTGGCCCATAGTCTCTGAATGTGTGAGGAATTCACGTTTGTGAAAGTTGTTCTTGCTTAAATTGTCAACTGATCTCAGCCCAAGAGTGGGTAATTCTTCACAAGCATGTTTATTTTCTCAGTGTGATAAGTCTTATTACAGTAAATCCAGTTGCTGCCAGCAGGCTATTGACAAAGCTTGCAAAAAGATGCTGCATGCTGAGCCTTTCTTTTGTAGTTCTGAGTAGCAGAATACAATACTATCTAATCCTGCCTCCCTTATGTAACAGTCAGTTATATATTTTTTCCTTTCTTTTTAATAGAAACTGTAACTCATTGCTCCTTTACTTTAAACAAACCAGCCCACCGTTCTGCTTCCAACGTACAAGCTGTTAAGCTTGTAACTAAAATAACATTATCTTTCCACTCTTCATCAGTGGTGGCTATTGGCAGTTGTTTAAAGCCCCAGTCTGGAGTCACTCCAGCTAGCAGGGCAGTTTTAATACTGCAGCAACAAAGGCTTTCAAATAAGAGCAGTGCCTCCTGGGGGTGAATATGGCACTGTTTCTGCTATTTTTGACAGAAGCTACAGAAGAGCAGGTGGGTACAATCCAATCCTAGGGGACCCCCACCAGTCCACATTTTGTTATGTTCCATTTCCCAACACACCTGAGCCAGGTAATGAGCTTTCTACAGCCTCAGTGACCTGGCTGAGGTGTGTTTGGAGCTGGCAGGGGCTCCCTGAGGGCTGAATCAAAAACCCCTGCTGTAGAGGATGGTTGGAATACGGGATGTTCTCCGTATCTGTCTCTAGCTCCAGAGTCCATGAACAGAACTGAAACTGCCATTCAGTTTAGTTGCACTTTGTCTCAGTGGGTAGATGACAGTAAAAATTCTGATGAAAGCCAAATGAATGCAATGGTGAATTTCAGGCAGCTCTTCTTTATCAGTGAGAGATCGATGTAGAAGTAAGGATCATGGTCATTAATTGCCTTTGTGTTTTTCCTTTGGGAATTTGCTCATTTCTAAGTTCTCATAACGCCTTGCATGTATGTGGTAGACCGTGGTGAGAGATGGAGGTGACATTGAAGAATGATGTCCAGTCACGTGCTCCCTTTTCAATGCTGTGTAGTGAAAGGGCAAAAGCACATGCTGAGTGATGTTCCAAGACACTCTTATTTGTCGAGAGTCAAAGCGTATTTATCAAGATTCTTATTACTACATATACACAGTATATATATAAATACATATACATATATCTATATATTTGTATAAGTTGTTTGAATGGTGTCCCTGTATGTTCATTGTTGATTATTGTGTAATGTACATTTGCAGATTATGTGAATTTTGGTTTGATTTTTTTCTCATTGTTATATATATATTGGCTTAATTTGCACACTTACCTCCCCCTCCTCATGCTCTGTTATTATTATTATTATTATTGTTATTATTATTATTGTTATTTTCAGTGGCATTTGAATCCAGACACACAAAATCTAAAAGAGGGCATGTAAAGGAGAGTTATGTGAAGTTTACGAGGTAATACTTGCCTCCCATGGAGCTGCAGCATGATATCGTCTGTGAAACAGAACATTCTGTCCTCTCCTGAGGAAAGTCTCAGACTTCCTCTATGAAACTCCTTTCCATCTCACTTTCTTCCATGCTGTGCAGTCTCAGCACGGAAATCTGAAGTTAAACAGCCCTCCTGCTGGTTAAAAAAAAGGCACTGCTTATATGCTGACCAGCATTATGCCGCATTAGGATATCTGCACGGTGGCTAGCGTGAGATAAGGCATATATGCAATGAGAAGCATCTGTAGCTCAAACAAGGCACTGAGGCTTTGCTCGACTTTCTCGTCTGGTGGGAGCCCAGTTCGTAACTGCCAAACAAAACTTGACCAAATCCCTGCTAGAATGACCTTCGCCCCTGAGGCCCGCTGCCAGCCTACCTCTCTAGAGATTAGCCGATTAGCCTCAGCGTGCTTGTAGATGTACAGGAAAAAGCCATTTTTAGCAAAAGGTTTCTGCTGCAGGAAGTCCAAATTGGAAACCAGTGATTTGTTTACGAGTACCTGATTCCCCAAAGTTAGCTAGCTAGCTGGTAAACATTGCTTGCTAACATTAGCCATCCTGTTAGCCTTAGCCACATGCTTTTAGACAACCCTTAAGACAGGGGTGCCTAAACCCTGGGCCTAATGCTTTGCAGGTTAGCTCCAACCCTAATCTAACGCACCTGATCCAGTTAATGATGGCCTTCAGGAGCATCTGAATGTTAGAGCCATTAGTATTGGATCACCAGGCCTAACGCCTCTTTAGATGAGAATCAGCTTTTGTAATTCGATAACACAAAGTGTTTATTTATTGACTCTGCAGATCCAGGATCCGATTTCCTGAAGTTTTAACAGCTGCATAGTTGGGCCAATAGTTACTGTCTATTTGGAAAAAGGACTGTTTATATCTGTCTCCTTTCACCAAGCTTTTATCACGTGTTTCTTCACAGCCTGGGCTACACACATGTTACAAATCTCACTCTAGTGGCTCCGTAACCTTGTCTCTGTGACTGTGCCCTTGCCCTCCATGTTTGCCTTTTGCTGCTTCTCCCAGCTGTGTTCTTGTTTCCTGCTTCACATTCCATTTGCTCTTTCTTGGTCTGTCATTGTTGACTTAATTGTGTTTGTGCTTATTGTTTTATTGTCATTTTACTGCTATCTCTGTTTCCAAATCGTGCTATATGGAGAACTCTGGTTTAAATTGTGACAATGTCAGACTGTTTTATCAGCTGTGAACTTTGACTGTAATGTGGAAAATGGTGGTGTATTGTGTGGGGTTGTGTATGGTTGGTGTGTGTGGGTGCGTTTAAATGCACATGCGTGTGTGACTGTGTAGTGCATTTCTTTTTCTTTTTTTTTCACTGTAGTGCTGAATCATATGCCCCCCCTCACTATCTCATCATCTCCCTCTATTCTGTGTCTCCTGTCTGCCCTCTCTTAGTCTGGAGTGGAGAGGCGGAGGAGACAGAGGCATAAACACCAAAAATAACATTTATTTACGATCCAAACGAAGTAACAAGCACAAAGAAGGATCAGGCACAACCATGACACTATTAAAACACACAATGGCTTCTTATAGAGCAACATATAGAGCATATAATCTTTACAATAATTGTCTAGATTACTATAGTGTGGAACAAATTAGTTTAAAAAAATAAGATTTTCCCCTCACAGGAACACAATCGCACAGCCTATAAATGTATTGCTTACTTATTTTAAATGTTAACCAGAGAATGTACCTTTGAAAACTATGACAATTGTTGAAAGAGAAACGTTTCTCATTGAGTAGTTTAGTTGTTAGTTGTAAGAATTGACTTCATGTCTGTAAGAGTAATATTTATAGAATAATGATAACCAGCTTATCTATATGCAATAAAGACGAACACAATGCACAACAGAAACCCCTCCCCTTTCTGCAACACTATGATATAACGCAGCTTTTACTGATTCTCTCACAGGCCGTAGAACCCCCTCAACTCATAGCGCCTTCGTTCTCTTCCTCCAAGAGGAACAGTGCAGTGAAGCACTTTAAAACATGTAGATGCACACACATGTACCTACACACAAGGTCCAACATCCTTCTTCTTGAAGTTCACGTCTCTCTGTGATGGAGAGATGTGTGTGAAAACACTTGAGTGTGAAAGCTATGAAACTGAAATACTGCAGTCGTCTTAGTCCTTGTTTACCATGCAAAACGTGAAGACAGTCCAAATGTTGCATTCCTTGTCACAGATTGTTGTTCAATAAAAAAAAAAAAAAAAGTTTTTTTGTCTGCTTGTGCTTGTATTTTTTTTTAATTTGTATTTAAAACTCATGTATTCTATCTGCTCACTGTTAAAAACATTTGGGTCAAAAGACATGCAAAGTGGTGGGAGAGACATTTTTTCAACGCTTTAAATAATGAATGGCTAGTGTAAGGCTTTCAAGGTCATTGTTCTTGTGTAGTTTTCGTGTTTGGACACTAGATGTCGCTCCAGAACGACAGTGTTGTCCCTAAGGACGCCATCAGGAGGATGTGAAGCACAGCTTTTACAAAAACTACTAAGATGCACTGAGGTGTTCTACTCGCAGCTTCTATTCACATCCAAATAGTAATCGATTACTTTTATTGGATGTGACAGTCCAAATATATGACCAAACACTATGTCCATTTTTGTGTTTTCTTTCATGTAATACACCTGATTTAGCTCATTAACTATCTAAGCCTCTCATGTCCTAAATCAGATGTGGACTGGGGACTGACATTGTGAAACACAGGCTCTACATGAACAAAACAATGCAATATTGTGTTTTAAATCATTTTGCTACTGTGACTGCAGTAATTTGCTACACTGTATGTACAAACGTTTTTGGACGTCTGACCATTACACCAACAGGGACTTTAATGATATTGCATTCAAATACATAGACTTTAATATGGAGTTGGTTCCCATATTGCAACTAGAACTGCTTCCACTCTTCTTGGAAGCCTTTTCACAAGATGTTGGAGTTTCTGTGGGAGTTTCATTCTGTAGAGCATTTACAGAAGTTTCAGACACTGACGTTGGACAAGAAGGTCTTTGTGACACAGTAATGGTGGAGTAGAAAAGGTTCTTTCCCAAACTGAGTCCACAATGTTGGAAGCAAAATGTCTTGGTATGCGGAAACATTAAGATTGCCCTTCACTGGAAGTAAGGGGCCTAGCCCAAACCCTGAAAAACAGGTGTGTCCCAATATTTTTGTCCACATAGTGTATAATAACAGACACACATGCACATACACACTAAGACAGGCTTTAGGAGGTTACTGAAATGAGGTATTATGTCATGATCAGGTTTCATATTGACTGGTGTAACTCACTCCACTAGAACCGTCTTTCTCAGGCTACTGTTTACTACCATTAACACTCAGTATAAGCCCCCTGCTGACAAATAGGATATCATATTGGAGCACAGACAGCATATATACAAAGCTTGGATATGCTAACGCTCCAGGATGCAATAGGCATGGTAATGGTAATGTCACCCACCCACCATGGTGTTCAGCATCAAATACAAAATGCATAATTATGCACATAACACAGTGCAAAATATAAACAATATTAACTTTATTTAGGCCACATGTATCCATTTGATCAGATAGAGTGGGATATACACAGACTTTATTACCTCAACATGAAATTCAGCTCATTTGCACATATTTTCTGTTTGTAAGTTGCACCGTCCTCTTGGTTTACTGTGCACTATATTCCAGTCATCCTTCTTAGGCTTTCTCGGAGTTCATAGAGATTTGATCTGGTTTTCTAGCAGTGAAATATGAACTGACCTCTTGCTCTGTTCTCTCATCATGTCAGGCCTGTACATGTCATCTCCATTATTGCTGTGTGTCATTGTGCTGTCCTTGGCAATATCGACACGAACCCCTTCATCATAATGCAAAACTATATAACTTAATCACATCATCTCACCCCGAGAACCGTGCTGCCTTTGTAATGTCCTTGATAATGCAGTTAATTAAATATCTGTACAGAACCATGTGTCTGTGTGTGTGTGTATGTGTGTAAATGTGTGTGTGTGTGTGTGTGTGTGTGTGTATGTATGTCTGTGTGTCTGTGAATGTATATTGAACATATCCCTCCTTGCTTCTTGTAGCCGTTTTGAGCCTCCACCCTGAACTATTATTAGCTTCTTCCACTCAAGAGAGAGAGAGACAGAGAGAGAGAGAGAGAAAGTGAGAGAGAGAGAGAAAGAGAGAGAGAGAGAGAGAGAGAAAGAGAGAGAGAGAACACAGGCAGGGTAAGTGGAGCTGGCAGCAGGAGGAAAATAGAGGGGGTGTCTATAAAGAGGTGAAAACAGTAGAATGACCACCAAAGCATGGAGGGGGAGGTAAGAGAGAGAGTAGTGATGTGTATATAGGTCACTAAATCAATGGAAATCAGGTTTTTTGAGAGGTGAAGATGGGGTTGGGGATATTTAGAGGGCGAGGGAGAGAGAGAGAGAGAGAGAGAGAGAGCGATAGAGAGGGAGAGAGAGAGAAATACAGGAACAGGAAAAATCTGTAACAGGAACAACGATACAGGCTGAACACACTGCCTGGGAAAACAGCCACATATATGAACGCATATATAACAGAAGGTTGATGGATTATTCTCTGTCAAAAGGATGTTTTATTAATATGTTCATTGCAGCATTTCTATAGGACTGAATGCTAATGAATTCTGAATAAACTACATAAACTATATGGGAGAGTGACTTCAGATGACACAGTAAAACGACACAGCTCCATAATTATTGACACCCCTTGTAAAAAAACAAGGAAAAAGGCTATAACATAGTCTTTGTGGTTGTTTTGGCAAATAGTCCGGCAGAGCTTTTTTCATTTAAATATCCTAGTACTTGATGCCATTTAGTCTAAAAAGGTTACCAGTTACTTTGGAGAAAAACTGCCTGAAAACATCACAGATCCTCCACCAGGTTTTAAAGGTTCTTTTTCTGTATAAAAAGCCTCCTTTTTACGCCAAAGCCACCTTGGGTGTTCTCAAAAGCTCTATTTTTGTCTCCTCTGATGAAATAACCTGGTTCCAGTCAAAGTTCCAGTAGTGTCTAGGGAACTCCAGATGCTTACATTTCAGATTAGATGAAAGAAATGGCTTTCTTCTGACATGCTATCCAAATAATTTGTTGGCATGGAAATGGTTTCATCTTCTGCTAATCTACAATTGTGATCCTTGGAGAATTTCTTGTCTCTAGGAATACTTTCCTCACTGTGCATGAATAAACATGCACTGTCTTTCAGGCAGGTTCACCACAGCTCCACTGGTTTAATTTGTTCTAACATTCCTAGCCATTTTCAAGCTTTTAGCTATTTTTATAACCATTGTCTGATTTATGAAGGTCAACACACTTAAGTCTCATTTCATTAATGTATTCTCTAATCTTCTCCTTTTGATGAATGATTAAGGAAATTTGGTATCTAAGTCATCTCATATATCAGAGTGGAACAGGAAGTCAGTGATGACTGCTTAAGAGTTACTGAATACTTAAGCACTAGGACTTTAAAAGGGTGAAACATAAACGAGAACGTGCTTTAGTTAGATTTTGTTTATAAATAATTGGTGGGTTCCAATTCCAGCCCAAATTTGGTCGTGTTCATTTCCACTAACTATGACTCCCCCTATCACTTGATACAACCAACACTGAGAGAATGAGGGATTATACTCATTTACTCCAAGCAGCCAGACAGCACATCTTCTTGAACTGCCACTGACACAACATCATTAAACAACTTGGAGGAGAATGCTTAAAGCTAACTCTGTCACATCAGCTAACAGTCATCTGTGCTGTGCGGAGAGGGAGGGCCACCCTACCTACCCAGAGAGAGCAAAGTCATCTCGGCTCTTCTGGACTCCCAGTTATGGATGAGTGTGGGATTGAACTTGCAATCTCCTGATGATCAGGCCAATTCTTAGACTACATTTATTTTGAGAGACACTTTTTTTCAGAATCTACTTCCATATCTTTAATTAGAGATCTGGCTGTATTTATATAGGCTGTGTAAAGGTATATCATTGCTGTCAGATGAAAATTTTATATCTCCAAAAAAATAATAACTTCAGTTTTAAAACAATATTTTCAGATATTGATTGAGAATAGTTGTGCACTAAATTGGAGCACCGATATGTGCTTTACCATTACAGACCATTTTAGGCCTCAATCTAAGTGTGAGAAACTGACCTTGATAGCAAAACCACAACTGAGTTTTTTTTTCTTAGTAGCCTACTTTTGCTTTCTGTAATGGGTACGTGGTACACAGTACATACCACAAAACAAGGTATGATAAAATGAAAAACAATATAACTATGTGACATGCAATGAGACAGTTACTAAACAGCAGCAATAAGACTGCTCAGAGCTAATACTGAAATATTAACATGCATAAAAACTGAGAATGTGGGCGTGTTCAAATTGAGTGTTTCATAGAGAAGCTAATCCTTTGGGATTATTTCATTTTGTTTCTGTAGGACTCTGAATTGAGTGTAGCAGATCGATGACTGAAACATCATTCCTCAGATTCCTCAGCTCTCTCCTTTATACTGAGTGTACCCACACTCAGTTACTTTTGTATGATGACCTGCATGTTGTTCACTGCCAAATGAAGGAGAAAAATTACCAGAAGGATGTTATAGTTCTGGTACATACAGTCATCAGCCCACAAAATGTATTCATATTATTGATGGTGATGAAGGTAATCAGTGATGTAAGAGGCAAATTCATCCCTGTTATTCATGTTGTATGTAACAGGTGCAGGTGGTGGTTGGACACATAGAGAGTGAAGTTTACAGTGTACGGCTTGATCTTGTAACAAAAAGATGATGACATCAGCTTTGGGCAAAGAAGAAGAGCCTGTAGGTCTTTGCATAACACTATAATCTTACCATTTTCAGTATCTTTTTCTTTGTCTGCTGCTTTTCTTGCTGCACATCTTTTTTAAGCAGTGGTTTGGCTACACTTGGTTTGGCTACCACAATACCTGCATCGTATGAGTTACATGAGTTTATGCATATTTGAGCATTTATGAGGTCTGGCACTGATGTTGGATGAGGAGGTCTGGCTCGCAATCTCTGTTCCAGTTCATCCCAAAGGTGTTGGATGGGGTTGAGGTCAGGACTCTGTGCGGGCCAGTCAAGTTCTTCCACATCGAACTTATCCAACCATGTCTTTACGGACCTCGCTTTGTGCACTGGGACACAGTCATGCTGGAACAGAAAATGGCCTTCCCCAAAGTGTGTCCATAGTTGGAAGCATGGCGTTGTTCAGAATATCTTGGTTTGCTGAAGCATCAAGATTGCCCTTCACTGGAAGTAGGGGGCCAGCTGAACTCAATAATTCAGTGTGTCCCAATATTTTTGTCGATATAGTGTATCTATAAGAATTTGTCTGGAGTTGTTTAAGTGTTTTTTTTTTCACAGTGATGCTGGAAACCTCAGACACTGACAAGAACATAGATTCTAAGCAAAATTTGGAGTACCACGACTGTAATTATTATAATGATCTCTAGCCCTTAGAAAGGCCTGCAGAGATTCATATTCTCCACTATTTACAACTGTTTTAAATGGTATGACAGCACTGCTCTTCCTTGCCCATGAGTCTAATTGACTAACCTCGTCATGTAGGTCCTTCTGTCTTCCCAGTTCATCTTCTGCCAGAACTGCTGGAAGATTCTCTGTCTGTGTTCTTCATTGAAAGCATTGCAGCACCAAGAACGTTATGCTTCCTCTGGCTGAAATCTTCTGCATACATTTAGCTATGCGTAGTAAGCAATGCTAATAGTCTTGCTCAGGAACCCAGTGATGGTGTGTTGGAGGTAGGATTCGAACCCCCGACTTCTTGGTCCAGAGGCAAGTATCCTACCACTAGGCCACCACCCCAACATCACATACCTGCAAATTTTCATTAATGAAAATGAAAATGAAATCAAATGTTTTTTTCTCCTCATAGGAGACATTCACAATTGTGAATAACTCCTCTAATAACAAGAATTTAGCTTGTCCAAAAAAGATACAAAAATAACTACTGTTAGCCACATTCAAAGCTGAACTTACCTATATTGTGAACTCATGAAACTGATACATGAAACTGATACTATGTGTTATTATTTTGTTTAATTTCATAGAATATGATCAATTTCGCATCAAATGAGTGGCTGAATAATATGAAATAACTGAATACTGTTAGAAAATGTAATGTTATTTAAGGGCCCTGCAACGTGCAGGTGACTGTCCAGGGTTTACCCCGCCTTCGCCCATTGCAGCTGGAATAGGCTCCAGACCCCCCGCCCCCTGCCCTCGAGTGTGGGACGAAGGGGTAGAAGATGGATGGATAGCTGTTATTTAAGCCAGTATTATGTAATGCTACATTAGCTGTAAAATGCTAGCAAGAAAGCAAACAACAAACACATTACCTGCCTCACTAATGTACATTCACAGCAGCACAACACAAAACTTCCCAAAGGTGTTGCGACTTATTGTAGCTACAGTATAAAGGGTATTTCCTGACTAGGCATTTTTTCTGACTATTTTTTAGGAGAGAGTAAATTTACCTTAAAGTAATCTTTTGTTCATCTTCGACAGAAGATCTCTCTTCAGCGGAATGTTGAGCGCTTTCTTGGAAATGAGAAGTTTGACTGACAACTTTTATGGCATGAGGCTTTTTTCCAAGCAAATGTGGACCAATTTTTATTAGTCCATCAAACAAATTTCCTTTGAGTTTTTGATCATTAAAAATGGACATACAAGGTTTTGTATATGTGTCTGTATATGTATATGTCAGAATCAGAAAACTATACTGATCCCTGAGCAAATTGCTACATATGTGTGTGTGTGTGTGTGTGTGTGTGTGTATGTGTGTGT
>JBBJLS010000128.1:15549186-15597391 GCA_037577275.1 Bryconaethiops microstoma
CCTGGTCTCAGGGTGGAGGAGAGTAACCAGTCCCCCTCTATAGTGCCCTCTGGAGGCCATGGAGTGGGACTGTTATAAATGTAAGCTGGAATTGTCACAGGATTTTATTTAACAGGCCAGTTCTAAAATCTGACTGGCTGAGCCACGTCCGAATTCGCCTTCAAATATTTTCTCAACATCAAATGATTACTGTATTAGTGTTCAAAGGTAAAGGTGCAAATCTTAAGCTGTTAACTGGCAACCATGGTGTATTGTAAATTAACTGAATTGCTTGACAGAAGAAGTGACCTATGCGTGTTCTGCCTATTCAACTGGTGTCTAAATGGGTAGCAATGCTGTGCTTTATGAGCGACACCCATTAAAGAATTTAAAGCTGCCCTAAACATATCGGGTCCAAACCCTGTCACAGTTCGTTAGTGGGCATATCTTTGACTAATCATGTGCACTGTGCACCCCTGATCCCCACATAGATTAATCATGTGGGTTGTGCATGACTGGCATTTTCAAATTGGTTGATACTCTGAAACACAAATTTGTTTTAAAAAGGGATAAAAATGGTAAGTAGTGAAGTAACATACTTTATTAGAAATTAACTCAAGTAAAAGTGAAAGTACTATAATTTCTTCTTCCCTAGAGAACCCTCAAAGAACCTTGTTTTTTAAGTCCTGGGCTGAGTTGTTGTTGTTACAAGGCAAGACAGAACTGGCCACCAAAAATCAATGTATTTATGGGCAGAGCATGAATAACTAAATATATTCAAATTAATTATTCGATTCATTTGCTATATGCCGTATCTCATTATCCTTTATCAGTTTCACACACTGCTTTTTTAAAACGTCCCCCCACTCCTCAGTGAAGAGAGCCTGACTGTCAGAGCTGATCCTGGGTCAGTTAACTGCTGGCCTGCAGCTGCAGTGCTCGCTCTCTGTTGCCAGCGGCAGCAAAGTGACCAAGCATGAGAATGTAATTGGCCATCATATGATGCAGCAGGGGCTGCTTGTTCATTGGCCCCGGCGTCTTCACCGCTGCCCCCTGGCTGTTAGTAAGCTGCTAAAGGTCACCTCTTGTTCCTTTTTTGGTGTGCGGTTTTGTTTCCCCAACAATTTGTGACACTTTGAGTCAGTGTCAGGGTCCCAGACTCTGTGAACTGAAAAAAATCAGTGCAATAACAGTCGCTTCCAAAATAACCCACAGACCTTCTGGTCAAATAGGCCTAGACCTGAATCTTAAAGTGTAGATGTGTGAATTTGTGGAGTGTGTAGCCTGTTTAGCTTTTTTTGTGGGTGTTGAATGTTCCTAACATGTGAAAATTTGAGATTGTAGTACTTTATTTTCTCCGAAATAAATTTGCTAATGCAATGTGTGATTGTGTGGTTGTTATGAAATGTTGGAGACACCCAAACATGGGTTTTATGGACAAAAAATGTGTATTTGTATCTGCGCTCTTCTGATTCTCTACCGGCCTGCACTCTACCGCTGCACTGCTGAGGGGACGTTAACTTGATGTCTCTTACCAAGACATTTATGGTTAAGGGTGGCTGAACGTGTAGCTGCATTCATGGGCTAATTACTTTTAATTAAACCACAACAAACAGTGGCACACAACTTTTTTTAATATCTGACTTAAAACTTTAGCTTTGCAAATTAAGGTTTATATTATCTTTAAGCTTATCTTAGTGTCTTGAAGTCTGTTTGTGTCTGCTGTGTGTTTTGCTTCATGTTTGTTTCTCTGCGTTTGTGTTTCTCCGGGCTTTGTCCCTTTGTCCCTTTGTCCCTTTCTGGCCATAAACAGCTATGAGGCCGTGGCTTTTATTCACTCTGTTGTGTAACATTAACTTGTGTTCACACAGAATCGTTGGGATGCCATTGACTTGATCTGAATAATGACACATCTGCCTTATTCGAAACATTGATCTGTTTCATATATTATATGAAAAGATATCTGTTGCTGTTGACTTTTTTTGGGGGGGGGGGGGTCTTTTGTTGCCATTCATGGTGAATCTTAGACTCGTTTTAATTATTTTTTGTAACGATTGAGCAATAAGCAACTAAAAGCTGTGCACTATAGTGATTAATGAACCCACAGTTCTAGCATGGGTGTTAGACATGGCACCACGTAGAGTATAAAACTGTGACAAATTTCTATGGGTCAGATTTAATAAGGAGCATGCAAAACCTGCCGCCTTGTTTATTATGACATACTGTTTAAAAGGCATCACTCACAAACCAGCTAATTCAAATAATGAAACAGAGATCTACACGGAGCACAGAGGAAAACAGAGGAAAACACAGAGGAAGACATTTTCTCTAGAAGATGTGGAAGGGGTGAGCCTTAGCTGCTAGAACATGAGGAGTTTAGAAAATAAACAGTGAAGAACACAATTAAAACTAAAAATCTGTGGATAACCTAAAACCAAACAAGCTGTTCTTGTTACCAGGCCTTTAAGACTTATATGTGTAACTGAACTCTGAGGTAGGCTGGTCTGTATTTCAAAAAGCAAACCAGGATGAAACTGATGAAACTTTGACAACCCAAACAAATGTTTGACATTCAGTCCATGATGTGAAATGTCAAAGATGAAAACTTTTTGATCTTTTTTTTTTTTATTTGGACTTATTTCAAAAAGGAGCATATTCCTGTTCCAAATTTAGCGTGTGTGTTCCTGTCCTGTGGTTTTATTTGCATAAAGGGAGGGACAGTTAGCTTTTCTCATGCCTGTGTCTGTTTGGGTGTGATAGTGGGTACATTTATTGTTTGTCATTAATATAGTTAAGCTTTGGTTATTGAATTTGAATTTCATTTCAGAAGAAATGTGTGTGTTTAAGGTCCTCTACGTTCTCCAGTTTCTATTGTAACCAGGTCAGGGTGTGTCCACCATTGCAGTGATTCAGAGCTGCATTCTGCCTTAATGGAAATAACAGATACAGCTAGCTCTATTGCAGCCTGCTGTAAATGTACTGTCTGACTAATCTGTGGAGCAGAGCCTGATATAATATACAACCATTTGCTAAAAGAAAAATAAACAGCTGTCCGAGATTAAACCCCTCTTTGATGAATGTATTTATCAAGCAATGCTTTCAGTCAACATTCCAAACATATTAGGATAGAAAAACTCTCAAACCTGCCGTTAACCTATAGCGTGATGTTAGCCTTCACCAGGGGACTAACATTGCTGGGGGCTCCCAAATGACACAATTATCTCAATGTTGTCCATAGTATCATGACATCACAAGTTCAAACCCTGGTGATGCAACAGACTTCTGTGGCCAGGAGTCCAACAGGACACAATTCTCTGTGGACTAGTAGAGTTGCAAATGAAACATGCGTGCACTATTCAATTTGTTGTTTGGACCTAGTTAATTTCAGTGCATAAGTGTGTGACTCCAGTGTGCAGATTTAGACTGTGTATGTGTGTTTATCTATGTGCGTGTAGGGAAATGTGTGAACTACAATACCAACGAAAAATATAACATTCAATTTGCAAATACAAAAGAAGCAGGACATGCTAACCAATCATATGGGTCACTATTACTGCAAATAATTATTTTACTTCGCAAATTACCACACAACCATAAATACACAGCATCTGTAATTTTCTAGGCTCATATACACCATAAGTTCCAGTGTGAGCAGACACCTGCTCATGAATTCAAGAGTATTAAAAGGGGGAGTTTGTCCCTACTTTGCAGCAGTTACAGCCTCAACTCTTCTGAGAAGGCGTTAGATGTTGGAACATTGCTGTGATTTGACTGACTTCAGCCAGGAGAGCATTAATGAGGACAGGTACTGATGGTGGGAAGTAGTTCCGGATTATAAAACCTTACACCCCTCTTCATACCTCACTATGTGTCAGGTGGTATTGGGCATGGTGACCTCAGGCTCATGTGTAGCTGCGACAGATTATAGAACCTAGCAGCATCTTAAAGCAAAGTTTCCCAGCTTTAACACCGTGCTTTCACTGCTCTAACACAGGCACTGCTAATGAGCGGATTAGTTGGATCGGGTGTTTTTGAATATTCTAATTAGTTGGTGATTTTGGACACATATATCTAATCCTATTAATGTATATAAAAAAATAAAATGATTAAAAGTAAACATATGCAATACAATAAATTAAGGAAATCTAGGCCATATGGACGCACAGCTGTGTGTGCTTTAACACAAACTTTGTGTAATGCTTATGGAATACCAACATACACACACACACACACACCATCATCATCTACTCCTATGATGTGCTGACATACTTTGAGGGACAGCCGATGGCAGTGACACGCCAGTATGACCCACTTTCTGGGGTGGGATTACTGCACAGGCCTTGCTGCGGTTCCTCTGAAACAGGAGCAAATATGCGTGTTTGTGTTTGATAGATAATCACAATCTGACCCTCAAAAAGACCACAAATATAAAAAGAAAGGACTTTACTCTGGATTCATCAACTGCCTGAAAGTCAGCTAGTCTTACAAGTCGTGATCGTGATCTAGTAACAAGAGTTCATATCTGGGAGCAACTTGTTACACCTTCAGTGCTGGCAAAACCAAGATAGCCAGCAAAACGCTAATGTTAACAGATAAAAAGGTGTAAACGGTGATATTTATTTTAATTGCATGTAATGTTTTCTCTGCACATGCAACGTATCTACAAGCTTAACTGGAGTTATTTTTGTTTGGGGTGGTCCACAAGATTGTTGTTTGTCTGACAAGTGCCCTGTGCACCCCCACTTTGAGCTTCAAAATTCCTGTTTTCTTTTCGTCTAAATATTCATCAAAATATGCTGCCTCTACCTGCCTCTAAAACACATCCTGATCTTAATAGATATATCAGGTTTCACCACCATCAGTTCTACCTGTCACTGAGTGAAATCTTCTCTTGATAATAGTAAATGTTAGAAAACGTTATTTCCCAGCAAATATTAATATTAATGTTTGATCCTGGACTTATTTATGTACTACTGTTCAATCAAGAATGCCTCAGTTAAAACAGTCTGTCTTAGTTCAAATCATTATGTGGACTTAACTCGATGTGACCATAATACATAAATAAAGCAGATACTTCTATGTCTTTCACACACACAGAGTGTCTGTGCAGATTGTTTGTAAAAAAAAAAAAAAAGTCTCACTGCACTGTCATTACATGGATGTGCTAAACTTCATCAGCAGCACCTGATTTAATTTCATGAAGGGCTGATCAGCTGAATCAGGGTCTGGATAGTAACTCTAAATTCTAGAGTTTCTAGACTTTCTAGATTTTCTCAATTACGTTGTGTACTGAGAGCAACACCTGTATCACCTGTGAGTAGAACTATAAGTTAGAACTTTTAACTTGTTTCTTTTGAGGCCTTCAGAGATGATATTCAGATCATTGCGTTGATGCATAATCCAGTTGCTCTTGAGCTGTAGATCACGGATGGATGTCCAGACATTCTGGAGGACTTTCTGGTAGAGAAAAGAATTAATCATCAGTTACAGCAAGTATTCTGACTCTATACTGACTGTATTTAGGGATTTAAACCAAAGATCCTTGCTGTTTAAGCCATAGGTGTTTAAAAAACAGTGATTTTAAAAAAAACAAAAAAGATTTTAGTTTTATAGATAGATAGTTTTGGCTCAAATTAAACAACGAAAATTAAAGTTGGGGGGGCAATTTGTCCTCTTCCAAATAATGAAGGGGGCATCACACCCATTGCCCCACTTAATCCGTACCTGTACATCAAAGCATTGCTGCACAATCATGCTGTCAGCACAGTGCATGACTGGAGGTGTGATGTTCTTTTTGTGGAATACTGTGTGAGCTCTGCATTAACAGGAACAGGACACTGTCTTCCAAAACAGTTCCACTTCAACTCAACAGTCTATAGCACATTATAACAACAGGCTTGGGAGGCATCAAGGTTTTCTTCTACGAACGTTTCGTGAGCTTTTATTTTCCTCTCGGTTAGCAGTGGTGCAGCTCTCTCATGGACACAGTATCTGTCCAGTCTCTTTTTAATGCTGGAATCATGAATGCTGACCTTGTCTGAAGTGAACGATGGTTGTAGTTCCGTAAATGTTCCTTAGCTCCATATCTGACTTTCCGGATTATATTTTTCCATCTATAAATGTTTAAAAATGATTCGTTTCCGAAAAAATGGCCAAGAGGTGTAGCTACTTTTTTGACAGGGTGGCAAAACAAATTCATTCAGCCACTGTGTTATTCCATGGTCACAAAGGGAGGGCACGCCCTACATTTGAGCACTTTTGGGGCAGCTGGTGGCCTAGTGGTTAGGGAGTTCACCGTAAGATCAGAAGGTTGTGAGTTTGAATCCCTGGACTGCTACTGACACCACTGATCATAGTGACATCATTGGTGGCAGCCTACTGCTTCACTTGGTGAATGGGTTAAATACAGAGTAAGAATTTCACACTGTTCATACTATGTGCTGTGCCCACGTGTGACTATAACGAGCCACATTACTTTACTTGCCCCTCTAAAGATCTCTGCACAGCCCTGTTACAGTATGGACTTTAGGTATAGAATTTACTCTTTTTTTTGTTATGCCACGCCATTTCCTCTTGAGTTGTGGTGTCGTTTACAACCAGGCCTACACCTAACTGGAAAAACTGGTTGTAATTTAAACGTAGGCAATCTTAGGCCATGGCAAACCTGCAAATAAAGAACTCCAACATTTACTGCTTCCATCCCCTGTGTGCACATTGCAGACCAGTTTCTCAGATATGGATAAAGACCAGTGAACAATGCAGAGCCAGTTGTGAATCACCAATGGAAAAAAATGAGCTCAGGTGTTGCCTTAATCTGGGTCTGGTAAACTGGCCCTACATGTTTTAAAGCCTCTTAGTGCTGATCCTGGTGGACCACACCACTGCACAGTTTCACCTGAGTCCTGCCTCATATAGTGATATGATTTAATGAGTAAATATGAAGGTTTCAGGAGAGTGAAGAACATGTCAGAAAGCAGCAGCAACAGCCCTGTTGGAACCGAGATGGAATGACTCATTTCATTTGGCCTTCATTTGTGCTAATCCTAGGTTTACTAAGTTGAATGTGCTGTTTAAACACACTAGGATTCTTAGTCTAATATTCAGTTGCTGGTGTGATTCTTAATCCTACTTCTGGCAACCCACAGCACCACATCATCCTAATCCTTGAAAATTAACTGATGAGTTAGATCAAGTATGCCTGAATGTCATTTTCTGATCTCAGGGCATGATCACTGTTTTTTTACTGTTGCTTGTGATCTAAAAGTCTGTTTGGTATTTCAACCGATTTCTGTCAGGTAACGGTCTCTGGAGTATTGAGCCTGAGCTTCCCCCCACTGCTGTCACCATGGTTTCTTCCGCGACCTTGATTTGTCCCGTACATTGTCTTACTTCCTTTCTTAACCCTTAGAACTTGGACCGTATTTGTGAAATCTGATTTCAACAAATAAAAACGATGTAAAACAGTTTAAAGCCGGGCTTTGCTATCCTACACACTCACCGTTTGCTGTTCCTTCGAACCACCCCCCCGCCTCCCTCTGCGGGTTTCCTCCTCCCTCCCCCCGGGTTCAAAGATCTTGTGGTATTTACGTTCATTTCCAAAACACAAAATAAAAGAAATTTGGCCTTTATCATTCCTTACAGGCATTTACGTGTGACAACGTTTTTAAAACTCCGGTAGCAATTATTGCTACATGTTTTTACATTACTATAACTTTGGTTCCACGTCACAAAGGAACATTAAATAAAGCTCAACATGAAGTTTGACACCTCGATCATCAACACAAACCGGGGGTACTTTCATATTAGGAGTTTTCTTGCCATATAACATTTGATAATTTGCTGCACTGCCAGCACGGACCCGTGCTGCTCGCTTTCTAAGTTCAGTGTCCAGTCATAGCTCAAAAATGAACTAGTTCACGTTTGGTTTTTTTTTGTTTTTTTAACATTTTCAATACAACGTCCTTCTATTTGACTGTCGTTCAATCTTCTCCTTCTATCTGTAATACCACTGAACAATCACAGACATGTTACATTAAAAATAAATTTTAAAGGTTGAGAATACATCTTACCACTGAATATGGAAATTTTATTCAGACAATATTAACACAAAATGTAAACAAAACGTGTCTGCCTAAAATTGACAATATCTTTTAATGTGCTCAGAAAAGAACAATTAAAAGTAAACAAAGCAAATCTACACTGATTTCTTTTTTAAAAAAGGACTAAAATGTTTAAACAAACTGCCTTCTGTAGAGGCGTCCGAACTCAAAGCATCAACCATGCTAGCCTGATCAGTAGTAATGGGTCATGCGCTCTAAGAGCCGAGGCTTTGTGGTGAATCAGGAGAGCCATCCCCCTCCTTTTTTCCCTTCGCTGCTCAGCTCTCTCCCTCTCTCTCAGCTCTGCTCACGGCAGATTGGCAGCATGGCGGCCTTCTGGCCAATCACATGTGAAGATATAGGATAATAGGAGGGCAGACTAATCAGCAAACGCAAAACGTGAGCTGCGTTCAGTCTCGCGAGAGTGAACGTCACTCACGTGCACGTTCATAATTTGTGAACTGATTCTGGGCCGTTCTTAGGTATACGTGAACTACACATCTACATAGCACCCAGACTGTGAGGGGGGCCCCGGCACGGAATCTCATCAGCAACCCCCTCCCCCGGACCGACCGTGATGGGGGTCGCGCCGCAGAAACACCCCCCCGAACTACAGCGAGAGGGGCCCTGGCCCGGATCAAGTACCACACATACCCCCGGACCACGTAGGGCCCCCAAGCTGCTAGAAACGGCCCTGAGTGATTCGTTCAGTTCAGCGTTCACGAAAAATATGAACGCGTTCGTGCACAACACTGCCAGTCACACTCGTGCCTTCCTGGTTGGTATGCGCCTGTTTTTGTGTAACTTTCTCTCACCCGTGAGTACACCTGGCTCATCTACCCCTCACAAGAAGGAACTGGTAAATGGTGACACCATCCATCCTGCAGCTCCCACTCCTGACTTTGTTTCCCCAATCTATGAGATGTTCTTGATGAAGTTATGTTGTTGAGTCAGTGCCGTCAAACTGCTTTGATTTCCCACCATTTCCTGATTAAACTATCACAAGTCACTCCTGCAAGTGTCTGAAACCCTGTTTACCAGCCAGCACGAAACTAACATTACATTTACTCATTTGAAAGTTCAAGATCGAGTGTGCCATGGCAGCCTCACTAGACAGATACACAGTAGAATCCCAGAGGACCTTCACTCTGGTTGGCAAGTTCAGGATACAAGGACAATACAAAGTTCCGGAGGACCTTCACTCCGAGCAAAGTCAAACAAACCCTGGAAGGGGGACTCTGCTGCAGAGTCGACTCTCTCTTGATGCTTTAGCAAGCCTGCTGTCGTACAGGGGCCAGAACAAATACTCCACACTCCGTGGAGCTCCCTGAATGCGTTCACCCTCACACCTGTAAACACACAGGAGAGGTGCAAGTCAAATACCAAGCAGCAGGTGTTAACAAAAGGATCCAGCAGCGTGTTGCACAGACTCTCTTCACTGTCACTTGAGCTGGTACCAACTGAAAAGCCCTTCTAGTGTCTCTGCCTTCTTCCACTTCTGGTGAATACAAAACATGTAAACAGGACTAACATGCTTCTCTCAAAACTATAACAGAACCAGAAGCCAGTGTTATAGCTGGGTGACCACACAAAGAGTCTGTGGCTTGGCTGGACTTTTAAACCCACAAGCACATGCCAGAGACAATCAACTCAGTAACAAACAGTATTCAAATCAAACACAAGACAGGTGGACATGTCGTTAGGGACCTAGCGACCCAGCTAAAGAGCTAATGAAGCCCCCACTACTCTCACCTGGGTTGCCTAGGCACCAAACGACCACACACACAACAAACCCTGACATCATAACTATGTGCCCAGAGTTGTGTACCACCTAGTACTTGGGCGACAGGCTCCGTTGGGGGCGTGACTGGGTCGGAAAAGACGTGACAATCGAAATGAAGTCAAAATGTCTTGAGTACATTAAATAATCTCATAATATTTTTCCAACAGTCTCGAAATGAGAAGTATTAGCAGCAATCAGCAGCAACAATTAGGATGATTCCAAATGCCGATATCAGGTGTTGCATTGTGGGAGGTTGGTTAATCTGCTATTCACAGCTTTACACTCCTTAGTTGAAGCATTTACATTCCATTACTAATTCATCAGAGTTTGGTTTGGTAAACTCCCTTCCTTGGATTTGGTTTAGGGCCTTTCTAACAGTTCATATACTATAGTCAGCTGTCTGCAGTTACAAGAGTTTGTACGAAAGTTCAACTTTGTTTTGCCTCGAAGAAACATTAAATACATCCCATAGTTACATTCATTATCCCTGAGGATAGTTGGTTGCAATAGCTTTAGAGCCTGCCATTGACAGTTAATATTACGGCTTTGTGAACATTTATCTCCACACTGAAGAATGAAGGAAATCGTACCCGGGAAAACTGCCCACTCAAATTTGACAAATTATAGTTATTCACTACGACTTCCAATCACTTATAACTCTGATCAGTTTCCTGTAATTACCTGTTTTGCTTGCGCATTTCTACATGAGTGTTTTGTGCAATGGTCCCTACAAGCAAGAAAGGTGAAATGATCAGTTTTTCTGCTGAATACTTACTAGTAAATAGTTTTTTGTTTTGACGCATGTCTGTGATACCAGCTGGAGGGTGGAAAAAAAATGTATTCCAATTCATATTCCCAGGGTCTCTGTTTACACTCAAACTCTTGATTAAAACCATCACTGCCTTTAGCCAAAATTACTGGCTCGGCATTTGAATCAGCATATCACACAGGATTGCACTCCTTCTATCACACAGGATTGCACAAATCTTTTTTTAACGACCCGTGCTGATATTCCGTGCTCTAGAAGTAATCACGATACCCATGATATAATCAGAATTGATGATCATGAAGTGGTTTACCATAATGATAAGATATCATATTTCTCATGCCTAGTTCAAGCGACTTGAGCCTGGTATCTTAAATGTTTAGGATGTCACTGTGGCATATTTACTATGTAAGGACCTTATTCTCGCTGGTCTTGGATTACTGTTCCGCTGCCACAACCTCAGAACTCTGCTATTTATAGAGATGCCACAATTATCTCCAATCAGCATAAAAGGGTTACCCATACCAGCACAGCCCATTAGATGCATAACACATTTTATTGAGCCTCGGCATGACTGATCACCAGAGAGAGATTAGCGTGAAGACCTCTTCCCTGCTGTCCCCTGTCGAGCTGTCCGAGGCAAACACACTTGCTGCCCCTCGCCATTCCCCAGTACCCCCTCCCCCTTCCCATCACTTGGCTCAGTTATGCTAGGCCTGAAATGATGGGCTAAAACTCCCCATGCACCGCTTTCATCCATCCTCTTTCCTTCCTCGCGGAACATTCGCTCTGATGTGCAAGAGATTCATGCATTCAGACAAGAACTGCAGGGCACAAGCGCTGTGCACAAGGGAGAAGAGGGGGTTCAGGCGACCGAGGTCTTGGCAGAGAGAAAGAGAGAGAACACTTTCTGTCAGACAGCAAGCAGCTTCCCCATCTTGCTATATGTCTGCTGTGTTTGTTAACCCAACAAACGTAAGCCGTGCAAACCGTGGAGCGGAGCAATTACATCTGACAAAGCTAAACTGACCTTAAGACTTATCTCTTTTAAACATAATGATTTAAAGAGTTCTGCTAAGAATCACTTCCATCCGTGAAATGCTCTTACGAAGTGAAATTGCGTTTGCCAGGGAATGACCCTGTTGCATAAGCCAATAAGTTGTTTGTTCTTATCACCAGTGTTCACATAATAAAGGGAAATTCCACAGACATTTCTGTCCCAAAGTAATTCAGAGTGGTTTGAAGTGAAAGTGTGTAAATTTTTGGGGTCATTTTATTTACTACCTTCATGTCTTCTGTGCTCTAATATGTATTTTGATAACAGTAATATAGTGGTTAATCTAAAAAATAAAAAAAAAAGCTTTCTTTGTTGCCTTACAGTGCCCTGCATGTACCATAAATGTATTTTACACAGTGTATTTCAGGGAAAAATTCTTTCTCTAAGCTAAATTAATATGATGTCTCTCAGGCATATTCAAAAAAATCATTTAATAACATTTTGTGAGGGAGTTTTACACACATTAAACTTTTCAGCTCTCTTCGCCATCTGGTTCCAATCATTGTGAGGAACTACGTTTTTCTAGAATAAGCATTTCAGCGAAATTACTCTAAATGGCATTGCCTACATCTTACGTATTTAATTATACAATTATGCGTAAGGGTAATCAAATTACCCTTTAACCTTTCAAAGTCGTAGTTATAGCTGGTGGAAAGGGATGCTCATCACAGTCAAAGAAGAAATTACGTAATTAAATGTACAATACATTACAATAGCAAAGCAATACCTCCAGAATTGTAAATATGGACCCAAATTATGAAGCATTTCACTAGTCAATCACCATTAAGAAAGTATTTCTGTCCTTGAATACTAGCTTCTCTAACTTGTATTACAAGGTTTGTGTAATACAGGTCATCACTGCATGTAAAACCTGCCATGATACAATCCGAGCAGCATTTTTCTCATCAGTTAAATAGTGGAAATAAGCAAACTGCATTCACTCCGTTGAGTAGATGGCTGGCAAAACAAGGACCAAGAGAACATATCAAGAGCAGGGAGGGATATACTGAGCAACTGGTACGTCTCGCAGCTGTGTGTGACCTTTTATCCTCTATCAACCCAGAGTAATTCCTCTCGGAATAAGACAGCTGGAGAGAGAGAGAGAGAGAGAGAGAGAGGCACATGAAATGTCAAAGGTGATTCATGTCTACATGTTGATCATCTTTTAAATATCTCAAAGTACAATTTAAATAAATGTCAGATTTTATATTTATGTTTTAATGTGCCTGATAAACCTGTCCCAGCACAATACTAGTACACACTGACAACTTTCTATTGTCTTTATCAAACCAAAAACTGGACTGATAAACACTAGAGGGCGCCTGCGAGCGAGTCCTTATTTAGTGTGGTGTCAACGGAGGTAAACGGCTAAAAATGTTCATAAGAATTTTGATCTAGTCTTTTCTGCAGGAATTTTCTTTCATTTGGATAGTAGAATAAAGTACTTAACCAAACAGAGAACGGTTGGTGAGTGAGCTGAGCTGCTCGTTGGCTGTTCACGCTCTTCTACATCATTAATATACATTAATGTATGAAGGTCCAGGAGTTGAACAGTGTTTAAAATTTCACAGCAGTGTGAGAATGTTTATACTGTTGAGAAAATGAGTGGATTTCTCCGTAGCAAAAGATGAATCATTTATTAATTTACAAACTTACACAAAAGCTCCCTGTGAACTTTTTGAACCCACACACCACTTCTTTTTCTTTTTTCTTTTTTAACAAACATACATGCATACATTTAGATGAAGTGTATAGTTTTATGAAAACGTCTGCACATTTAAATGGCTGTTTATTTGCTGAATTTAATATTTGAGGGTTACAAAAAAAAGACAATCGTCTGTATAAGAGTCATGGTGCAGTTTATATTATTGTGTTTCTTCTGGAAAAGAGAGAGAAAGAGAGAGAGAGAGAGAGAGAGAGAGAGAGAGAGAGAGAGAGGGAGAGGGAAAGAGGAAGGAAGGGAGAGAGAGAGAGAGAGAAGGAGAGAGACAGAAAGAGAGAGAGAGATATATTGCTTTATTTTTTACCAGTATGTCAAACTTGTCAGTTGAAATGTGCATAAAATGTGTTCTCATCTTTAGGGTGTGTAAAATGATTAAACTGTGCATATGATTGTACATATTCAACATACAAGCAGTGAAATAGCAGCTTACGACCCTAAGAACTGTAAGATGCAGTTCTTCAGTGGATGGTCCTGGAGTGGACTGAGTATATTTTTACTATTTTCATGCTCGTATTGATCCCAAAACTGACATCATCCTAGCTTTCCCTCACACATCTTACTGTGTTTTTTTAAATCAGTGACATATGAAAATAAGAGACGACAAGAGGCAGGTAATAAAAGACCCCGTCAGCTGTGGCTTATTTACCTGAGGCGTCCCAGCACAGAGAGCAGCCATGGCAATGCTGCAAAGGGCACTTCGAGTAATCGCTGCAAATCCCTGTGGATTAAGGCCTGCTTAAACAATGGGGATGATGAAACTCTGTGCAGAAGGCCGCCCTATGCCTTTTTAATGCTGCCCTAGAACACATTCATTAAACGGTGACAGATGCAGAAAAGATTGAACTTCGAAAGTCCAGGCTTGTCATCTGATTGGCTTGAAAGTGCATTTTATGGACTGGACCTGCTTGTAGCAATAACTCAGACTCTGGATATCTGGATGCCCTCAGGATGTCTATTCTATTGTATTTTCTCACCCACCATTCGGCAGCTGTGGACAGTTCACAGATTATTCATGTCAGCATCGACAGCTGAATCGCCTTTCTTTCATCGCCTGGGCCCTGATTTCACACCTACAAGCCATAATGCCTTGGATTAAAAGTGTGTAAAGCAGGGTGGTCAGCTCCAATCCCAGAGGGCCAGAGTTCAGCACTACTTTCTCACTCAAACACACTCAATTCAACTCCGCAGCCAAATGCAGGGTTACAAGGCTTAGTGTGTTAAGAACAGGAAAATCAGTAAACTGTGAACCACTGTTTGTTTGTGTAAAGACTTTTGTCAGCAGAGTGTAGTCCCACACTGTGCCTGAGATTATAGTCTAGATGATAATATCACCAGATACTGACGGCTCCCGCTCACCCGTCGTTATCAGTGAAAATATAATACCTTATATAATACCCACACAGAAAGAACATACTTTTCTATATTTCTGTGCAAATGTATTTTTGACTTAGAATAAATGTAATAATTGAACTAAGTGCAGTTTTAAAGCAGCCTGATGTCTGTAGAAACCTGATGTCACTGACAAATTACACTGCGATGATGTAAAGGTAAAATATACAGTATATAGTACAGTAGTTTGTAATATGGTGTACAGCGGTAAAATTGTACACTGTTTGGTAGAAAAAGTGGAGGTAGAGTAATACTTACATTAACAAAAAACAAAACAATTCGACCCTTCTGCTGCAGAAAGACTTAACAGTTACAGTCATTACCACATATATTTGATTTATTTTGCAGTTCAATTAAAAAACTTGTATATGTATGTATTGTGTTTGTAGTATATGTATTGTATTGCATATATTATATATAAAATAAAGAAAAATACATGTACATCAATTAACTAAATAGTCCACAGGCACATTTTTATGGGCAACAAACATAAATAAGACAAAATCATTGTAAATGAAGACAACTAATGAAAAATAAGAGTGCGACACTGAGACTATGAGTATCTTCTCTTTATTGGAGTTGGGACACATGAGAACAATTCAGTTGACAATTGATAAGCTTATCTGTCAGTAAAACACTGTTAAAACTGAAATGAAATGAAAATGAGTTATAAAACTGCAAATAAACTAGATTTTCCATCAGTTTATCAGATGGTACTAACTCCACAGTAGTCTAACAGCTCCAGTCCAGGGATGCGCACACTTAATGCGCCAAAGCAATTGTTTATGACTTTGCAGTCCACATATTTGAGTCAAGCTCAAGGCTGTAAAATAAAAAGCCTACATAAGAAATCTCTCAAGAGTCACCTCAATGGGGCCTGCACATAAAAACCACTCCAGGTTCATTCGTGGATCAGTATCCATGACAACTTGGCCAGGCAGACGCAAGCATGCCAGAGTTCGCCTTGCACTACACCTGCGTCCCACTTGGCCAAATTACAACGATATGGGTGTTAGGAGTGTGTCGTGTAAGGAATAAGCCAGGCCTGCAAAACTAATGAAGTCAAGCATGGATTCAATTAGCTACCTGTTAGGTATATCGTGCCGCAGCAGTACTAAATCACACTCAAGGATTCCTATATCCTGACAACTTACTGGTCTATCGACGCCCAAGAATTATCATGCCGTGCTCTTGAATGTGATGCTTCTATAAAATGTGTGGCAGTTGAATGTCACTGTAATGTAAATGGAAAAAATATGAATTTGTCCAGAAGGTGACTTTATAACATTTTTATTGTGGGTAGCACTTTATTTTCAATGATTTTCACATCTTGTCTTTAACTACTATTCAGCTGTTATACAACTTATTGAACGTAATAAATTCTGTTAAATTTAATACTAAAAAATGTGTGCATGTGTGTGTGTTGTGTTTGTATGTGTGTATGTTTGTGTGTGTTTGTGTGTGTGTGTGTGTAATTGTGTGTGTGGGTTCCATGATCAGCTGACTTGCCTCAGAGAATGGTAGAAAGCATTCATATATAACAACTCTGGGAATACCAAATGTGAGACATTACATCAATTATTAGTGAAAAGTAACTGCTTTTTAACCAGATTTTTCAAATGAATCAAGCGATGTAACAGAGATAACTGGTGTAGCAGATGTATTAGCACAATATCATTTTGTTGGCATGTTTGTTTGTTATATTAATTATTAACATAATTTGAGTTATATACAGTATGTATGACTAACAGGGCTAATATTGGGCAGTGTCTATAAGTATTGAAAGGGTTTGCTAATATGACAACAGACTGTTTTAAATGTTTAAAACAGAGCTCTGCTAAAACACAGCACTTATGGAATGTATTTGAATCTGATTTTCTCAGTTTGGAGTTTTCAGTTTTCAGAGTTTGTGAAAAAAAAACACAAATAAAGCCCATGTCAAGGGTCTCTGCAGGCCGCCGCATACTTTCATTTTAGAATAATTACAGATCACAGGTATATAATCACAGGCTTCCCAGTACACTGTGACCGTGTGCTGTATTATCGAGGCTAACGATTGCAATAATGAAACAGTTGAAAATGACTCTGCAAGTCTATTGCATTCTGTGGTTGAATCGTGTAGCTTTAGCGTGCTCTTCCACGCTAAGCGAAGGCTACACGCACTGTCCACACACTGCCTGTCTTTATGATAAGAGCTAACGGTACGGCCTTGCAGAGAGAGAGACAGTGGGAGCACAGCGGGAGTGAATGTGACATGTCATGTGAGGTGCGTTAAAGCAAATGACATCTCCAGCTGCCATTAGCGTATCTGGCCACTGGCGCACGGCCAGAGAATTAATGTTCCATCAATCATTCAACAAAATTTGGCCTTATGTATTAATGTTTAATTGGCATCCACCAGGCCTGTATCAGCTAGGCTGTATCAGTGCACATGTGTTTTGCCAATCACTGTGAGGGATGCTATCAAGAGTCCCTGGTTTGTGTTGGTTGCTTATCCTTGGTAAACCACATACAAGTAGGGCAGCTGGTGGTAGGGAAATACTTAACATCTGACTTTCTTTGACCGGTGTTGTTTAGCTATCGTTTGAAAGGTGTTTAGGTGTACCGAGCGTGCAGTAACTTGGCTGAATAGTGGATGTTGACTTAAGTTTCGCTTTATAAGAGCGTCAGCTAAATGCCGTAACTGTAAATGTATATGTGGCCTAGTGGTTAGGGTGTTTGCTCTGCAATCAGAAAGTTGTGGGTGTGATTCCCAACACTGCTAGCGGCACCTCTGAGGAACCCTTGAGAAAGATACCGTTCCCACACTCTGCTCCCCGGGCGCTGTGTTCCTGGCTGCCCGCTGCTTCACTTGGTGAACGGGTTAAATGCAGAGTACGAATTTCACGCTGTGGTGTGATCATGTATGACAGAATGGTCTCTTTCATATGGCCATGTTGCCTACAGGTTTTTGCCCGTTAGGTAGGTACAGATTTATCACAGTCACCTGTGAATCTGCCCTGTGCATAATACTCCCACTCATTTTCTCTGTTCTGTCACTTCTGTTGTGCTGTTTGGAAAGCCATCCCAAATTCATTCTAATGTTCTCTCTAAGCTAAAACTAAACTAAGTGTCTAGTGGTAATTCACCATTATCATTGTAAATTCATCATTTCATTTTGAGTAGTCACCGATTTTTGTTTAGATCAGCTGAGAACCAGTCGTCTCACTGTTGTTTGTTTAGTCTTGGGACGTCGGCTACCACGTTATCAGGACGTCTCTGTTTCCAAATCAAATTTAATGATCGCTTACAAAACTACAGAGGTCCAGATCTCAGTGTCCTCTTTTTCTGTGACAACTACGAATGTGCAACTACAGGAACAAGCCGCAACAAAATTATCATAAATAACAAGCCTTTTCGTAAAAAATGCATGATAATGCAAAACCAAAACGCTCCCACAGTAACAGACAAGCTGTCTCTGAAATCCGTGCAGATGAAGTTCCTTCAATTCTACGGTTGAAATCATGGGTCAGCGCGAAATCAAATTACACAATTTCCCACTTAGCCCAGAAGCAGCCAAGAAGTTTTAGTGTCCAAATGTTGTTTCATTTGTCTGGAACTGCAGATATTAGGCTAACTTTGTGAACACTAGAACATCCCTAACATGTCTCTCAATCCACTCAAACTGTGTCCAGATCTTCTTCAAGGTGGTGCAGACTTGTGGAAGTGGTGTGAAGTGGGAAATGTGTAAATTGTGGCACACTCTTTTGTCAGAGAGCCAAAAATGGGCTAATCTATAAGGTGGAGAAGATTTCTTTTGTTTATAAAGACATTAACTGAAATAAGACTACTGCTAGACTGCTGTAAGTTTCAAGCTGTGTTTCAGTTATTGTCTTTAATCTGATTTAAACTACTGATATGGCATTTAAATGTGCAACATAAACGTTAGATGTGAGTCTTACTCTTTAGCTATCAGCTGATAAATCCAAAACTTGCAAAACATAATTTGGCGAAACTGATCATTTGGACATACGTGAACACGCACGAAATTCTTCCTCTGCATTTAACCCATTCACCAAGTGAAGCAGTGTGTGGGGACGGTACCTCGCTCAGGGTACCTCAGAGGTGCCACTAGCAGTCTTGGGAATCAAACCCACGACTGGGGTTCGATCGCAGGGCGAACGCCCTAACCACTAGGCTACCATCTGCCCCATGGTGCCGTTTATATTCAACGTTTGGCCTTGTACCTGTGACCACATGGCACCAGAGCCAAAATTACATGACATACGATAAGACCTTGATTGTATAATTGTGTAAACTCATCATGAAATATTAGATTTCACCAAGATTTGATTTCACCAAGAAGCACATAACTGTGTGTGGAAACAAACTTGGAATTTGTAATGTTCCAAAATGTACACAGTTAGATCGCCGCTGTCAGATACACCATTAGTCTTACACCCTATGCAGTATGTTAGAAATGTTCTATAGTTTTTGTTAAAAAAAAACAGAAAGACAGGAAGGAAGCTAGTTAGGGAACAAGGAGCTATACACTCATTATTTGTCACACCTATTGTGGTGAGGACTTCAATCTGTAATGAACAGCATTATAAGAACTTCTTATAAGACCTTTTCACAGCACATATAGAAAAGGTTTCACACAGCGAAAATGCTCCACTTTAAATGTCTCGAATAAGACACGCAACAATCAACATCTCACTGTGTTCCATCCATGAATATAAAGTCCTTAAGTGGCACAGTGGGAATGACAAAATCAGATCTTTTAATGCTCAGAGCTGAGATTTAGTTGTAGTAACTGAAGCAAAAAAGGGGTAGGAAGACACCTCCTAAACGTATACACACTCTCACACACACACACATACACATACACATACATACCTCATATATACAGTTGGGGAAATAATTATTTGATCCTCTTCTGAATTTGAAGTTTGCTGACTTACAAAAAAATGAACAGTCTCTCATTTCTGAGGTAGCTTCATTTTTATGGAGAGAGACAGAATATCAACCAAAAATCAAGAAAAAAACACGTTATATAAAAGTTATAAATTGATTTGCATTTCACCGAGTGAAATAAGTATTTGATACTAGGGCATTAACAGAAAGGCCGATTTGTCAACGCGTCGACGTCAGAAGCACAAGTCAACGACCCCTGAGAGAAGTCAAGTAGTCATGTGTTTTTTTCCTCTCTCTGTGCGCTCGCGTATGTACACAATGCAGTTTCCGCCTTTGATTGGCTGACGCTGACACGCATTACATGACTTAACCAATTATTACAGTCAATTCATAAAAAGGGTGGGAACTTTGGCGTGTGAGGGGAATATAAACACAAAACCACAACAAGACGAGAGACATGGCAGCAAAGGTGACAGACACACATCACATGTGTGGAGATACTTCACTCTAGACGCACAAACAGCATGGTGACCTGCACAACCTGCAAGTCTGTGTTAAAGTACAATAACAGTACGAGCGTTCTGCACGGCAACTGAAACTGCATCCGCTAGCTAACATGGGTGATGCTAGCACTGCAGGGAGTCCAGAAAAGCCTCTGACTGACAAGAAAAAACAGCAGATCACAGATCGTTGAAGATGTAAGATCTTTGTCTGTGTGATGATGTCATCAAATGACGTGTCGACTCTATTGGTGGATAAGTCGATCTGAAAAAATCTGAAGTTGCTAATGCCCTATTTGATCTCCAAGCAAAACACGACTTAGTACTTGGTGGAGAAACCCTTGCAGGCAGGCACAGCAGTGACGTTTCTTGTCACCAGGTTTGCACACATCTCAGGAGGGATTCTGGCAACAGGTGAGAGGTCTGTTTATCCTCTGAAGAACTTGACGTTTAGAAATAATGGTGTCTGTGCTTTAACCTGAGATGAGAAGAGAATCCAGTCACACACACAGCTAGGGGAAAACCTTTGTAGTTTTAGCTCAGTGATGTATCTACTCTAGCGACTTCAACGGTCAGAGTTCTCGTTTAGAACCGGACGTCGTTAAAACGGCTATTTTTGACCGTTAAAGTGGCACTGACTTAAAGTCCATAAACAAAAAAGATGAAGATAAGTCTAAGCCAACAGCTAGGCCCACTTCACAGGAGGGGGAGGGGCTGATGCGGGCCCTAAATGTGTTGAATGTAGCAAAATATAAATACGGACCTTGGTTAAAAAGCTCCTTATGTGAAAGTATTAAAGTTGAAGAAAATGAATATGTGTCATTCGTTCATACTAATATAACAACTATTATCATCAAGAGTAATCTTTTAGCCATTAGTTGACAACCCAGTGATTTTCATATTCGGCCCACTTGCTATTGAAGTTGAATAGCCCTGATGTACACACTAGAAAGAGAAACACACCGATAGTATGAGGCATAGAAAAAGAAAAATAGGAGAAAGAAAAATGCGCTTTTATTTGCCATACATATACGGATTTCATTTTATATATGTTCTTGTATAATATCTCCCAAAATGCAGATGTCTAATCCTATCAGACTTGGCTGTACAGCAGCAGCCCATGAAGGTTTAAGAGTCATGCTTCTGGGCATATAAGTGGTAGGTAGATTGTTGTATGTGCAGTGACTCATATGTGACTCACTCACAGCTCATTCACACTTGCATTTGGCACCAGGTGCTCTGGATGCTTGTCTGGAGCCCTAGATGGTAGTTTAGAGCTCTGCATAATGGTCTGCAGCTCTGCATAGTTTTCTGGAGTACTGGACACTGGCTTGGAGTTCCAGAAACTGGGCTGGGTTAGGGGGCCCAGTCTGGAGCTCTAGGAGGTAGTCTGGAGTATTGTTGCCATACTGAAGAGTGGACAGCAGCTTTCTATGCTGGTCTAAAGCTCTATATATTGACCTGAAGCTGTAGGTACTAATATGGAGCTCTGATGATTAATCTAGAGCTCCGTGTGGTGGCCTGAAGCATTTTTGTTGTACTTTAGTATGGATACATACCTATATCTCAGCGCCATATTTCTACCCATCCAATTTTATTCCCAGCTGCACCATGGAGCTTTAGTGGCTCAATGTACCATTGGTTTGTTTCCCCTCTAAATGGCCAAAAGACTGCAGGTTTGTATTACACATTATTGTTTGTCTATCTCACTCAGAATTTCCTTTATGGGTGGTAACCCAGGCACTTCTCAGCCCAGGCCTGCAATACAGTGCTTTCATTGTTGTGGTGATTGCAGTGTCAATATTGAATCCCACACTCACTGCAAAACATCTTTACATAAACCATAGTGTGGGTCGTAGGCCCGCTGCCTTAAACTTTACCAAAACAAAAAGACACACCGACAAAGAAATGTGTTTCAGAAAACAAGTACTGGCCCAGTACAGGATGTTTAACATAGTTACACACTAGAACAGCCACACAGATAATTACATCCACAAATAAAGATTTTCTGCTGTGAGTTTCTACTGTGCATACACTCTCATTATCTTTGTTTTGATTTTTGGACTTTTTGCCAATTTTTTCTTTTTTTCTTTTGCCTCTTTTATCCTCCTACTGAATTTCTTATTATGTATCTCAGTTTCTTTATTCTTGAATTCTTGAGAATTTAAGCAAGAGTTTTGTGTGTGAGTTATGAGTGAGAAGAGGAGAGTGTAGAACAAGAATGTAATCTGCTATTCTCTCTCCTAATGCAAAATAAATGCTATTATTACGTAACCAGATTGTGCACGCACACTCACACACACACACACAGCTGATAATTGCACTGCTAATATTATCTGTGTGTGATATGCCTATACCCTGGGTGATAAAGCTCATTATCAGATATGGGCCTGTATGTGCGTGGATGGCTCAGATAATCACAGTGTTTTGTGTTAAGTTAGAGAGAGGTGGGCTGTAATAAATGTATTTATGTATGTATACTGTACATGTACAATATATGTATAGACAATCAGCCATAATATTAAAATCTCCAGTCCAGATTAGCTCTTAAGGTGGGGCCTCCATGGTTCAGAGTAGGTTGTCTAGCACATCCCACATATGAAGATCAAATTTCCAAAACTCACTCAGGCCAAAAGCATTTTTTTTTCAGAAAAATTGCATTTTACTTGTTTTACCTATTGGAAAGCAATTCTTACAGGAAATAATTTTTTTAATTGAAATTTTACAGTTTTCAATGCGTGTTTCAAAAGTGCAACTCCTGCTCATTTTAGTCTGGGCAAATTTGTTTAAAAAATATAATGAAAACAATTTTTAAGTACATCGATATTCAACATCACAGAATTATGTACAAGTTTAATATTTATATTCTACTATTTTTTTTGGTTATACTATTGCACATAAAGTGGTATTGGTAAAAATATGCCAATAGTAGTGTTACCTAAAAAATCACAAAAAATGGGGTGAGTTTTGGAAATTTGATCTTCATATGTTCAGATGAACTGAGACCTGAATTTGGAGGCCAGTTCAACACCTTACATGAACAGTTTTTGCAGTTTGGCATGGCACCTTATGCTACAAGGGGTGTACTTGGTCTGCAATAGTGTTTAGGTAGGTGGTACATGTTGAAGTAACATCCGTATAAATGCCAGGGCATACTGTCTCTGCAGGCTTGCCTTCTTCCCATAGTGCATCCTGGTACCATCTCTTCCCCAGGTGACACACACACCTGACTGTCTGCATAATATGAAAGAAAATATATAATATTATATAAAAGAAAACCTTGTACCTGTGTATGAACCCTTAGTATGCAGGGAGCCAGCAGTCACCCACACAGTGCAGAGATGGTTGGATGAGAATAAGAATAAGAATGAGAATGAGGAGGCTGTAGAGCAGCAGTCTCCAACCTTTTTTGCACCACGGACCGGTTTCATGTAAAATGATATGTTCACGGACCAGTATGGATACCACTAAAAACAAAGTGTGTTTGTTTTTTACTCGTTTTTGCTAGCTTGGGGGCTAAACTTTGACCATATCACGTGGCTGAGACAAGTATTTTTTTCTAAATAAAAAGTCTTTCTGACTCTGATAATCAGTACAATAATATTTATTCTATCTTTCAGTGTGACCGAAAACCAAATGACTCACGGACCGAAACGGGTCCACTGCCCCGTGGTTAGGGACCTCTGCTCTAGAGGACTGTTTTAAGTCTACCGTGTGAGAAGTGCTATGTGATGACCATGGGGAGGATATTGACAGTCTTGTGACTTGTGTTACGGACTACGTTGATTTTTGTGTGGATAACACCCAGCAGGATAGTTTGTTGTTTTTAAAATAAGTAACCCTGGATCACTCCAGAAATCCAGGCCATCCTCAGGCAGAAGAGGAGGGTCTTCAAGTCAGGAAATAAGGAGGAGCTGAAAAGACTGATCAAGGATAGGAAAGGCAGCTACTGGCAGAGGATGGAAAAGCAGTTTCAGCAGAACAATGTCAGCAGAGGTCTTAGAACCATCTCAGGCCACAAAGAACAGAACTCTCTGCCGGTGGGGGATGTGAGGTGGGCAAATAAACTGAACCAATTTTTCAACAGGTTTGATTCATCTGCCCCTGCCTGTTGACCCATACTGCCCTCCCTGATACAGTCTCCAACATCTGCTACAGACACCCCCACTCCCACCTGTGTTCCACTTCAGACACTTCACACCTCCTCTACATTTCACATCTCTTACACATTTCATGCTCACTGCTCCTCCCCCTCGACCACAACCTCCAGCACACAAACACCCTGTTCCAGCCTGTCTAGGTTAAGAGGGAACTGAGGAGAATCGGTGCTAGGAAGGCAGCGGGTCCAGGTGGCATCAGCTGAAGGGATGTCAAGTGCTGTGCAGATCAACTGTGTAGGGTGATGGTGCACATCTTCAACCTGAGCCTGAAGCTGGGGAGAGTAACACAGCTTCAAAATGCCAAAGACCTTGCATCCCAAGGACCTCAACAGCTACAGGGCAGTGGCTTTGACATCCCACCTGATGAAGACCCTGGAGTGATTGGTCCTTGCTCACTTTTGGCCCCTGGGGAGCTCATCACTCGATCAACTTCAGTTTGCCTACCAGCCTGGCATTGGGGTAGATGATGCTGTCATCCACCTCCTACACTGTTCCCTCTCTTACCTGTGGACTACCAGGAGCACTGTGAGAATTCTTTTATTTCTCCAGTGCCTTCAGCACCATCCTACCCACAATCCTGAGAGACAAGCAGGAGTACACAGGAGTGGACCATCACCTCACCACATGGATCCTGAACTACCTCACTAACCGAACAGCGCACCTCCAACTGCTCTACCAACAGCTGCTTCTTGTAGAGAAGAGACTCTGCAATAGTCGGCCTCATCACTGATTGGGACGGTAGGGAGATGTTACGGTATTGTTGCATGTACCTGGTGTGTGGGTGTGTTTATGTTTGTGTTCCCTAGGAGGCACTGGAGGGAGCCTGGAGAGGAGATAAGAACTTCCTGGTGGCAAAGGTGAAAGAGAAGAGAGAGAGAGAGGTGGCTGGCCTATGTTTGGAGTGTTTGTTGTGTTTGTTTGTTTTTTAGGCCTTGCTTACTCCCTGGAGAGATGGCTTGGTGATGCAAATAAAACACTGCAATTTGAAGTTGGTGTTTGGTGTAGTTTGTGTGGCCCTCCGCTGATATCTGTATCTATATATATATATAGATATATAAACCTCACTCTCTCTCTCTCCCTCATGTGGGGTTTGCCGGAGCCTAGACTAACACGTAACAGGAATATAGAGAACTGACCCAGGACTTTGAGGACAGGTGTCAGCAGAACTACCTTCAAATGAACACTGGAAAAACCAAGGAGCTGCTGGTAGACTTCTGCAGGCACAAACATTCTCCGCCGCATTGAGACTGTGGAGAGATACAATTACCTTGTTGTTCATCTGAACAATAAGCTGGACTGGACTCACAACTCAAATGGGCAGAGCAGGCTGTACCTGGTGCGGAGGCTCAGGTCTTCTGGAGTGCAGGGGCCACTCCTGAAGATCTTTTTTGACTCTGTAGTGGCATCAGCCATCTTTTATGGTGTGGTCTGCTGGGGTCAGAAAGAAAATTAACTGGCTGATCCAGACGGCCAGGTCTGTTCTAGGATGCCCTCTAGACCCAGTGGAGGTTGTGACTAACAGGTGCCTAAGCTGTCATCCCTGCTGGACAGCATCTACCACTCCATGTAAGAGACTTTGACAGCACTGTGCAGCTTCTTCAGTGGCAGGCTGCTGCACCCACGGTGTGGAAAGGAGAGATTCAGAAGGTCTTTCCTTCCAGCTGCTGTCAGACTGTACAACCAACATCTTGCAGTTGACATTCATTCAATTCACATGGATATACATTTGATACATACAAATGTCTATACTATATTTTTGTATTATTTATATAGTGTCCTTTTTATACAATACTGTTGTGTATAGCTTTATTCTATTGTGTTTCTGCCATAACAATGTAAATTTACCACTTGTGGGACTAATAAAGCGTTATCAGTTTCATCAGACAAGGCCACCTTCTTCCATTGCTTCCATTGCTCTCCATAGTTCTTTGGCTATGCAGCCCCACACAACAAACTGTGTGTGTGTTCTTACATCTTTCTGTCATAGCTGACATTAACCTTTCCAGTAGTTTGTGATACGGAAGCTCTTCTATGGGATCAGACCAAACAGACAAGCCTTTGCTCCCCTCATGCATCACTGAGCCTTGAGCGTCCATGATGTCACTGGTTCATTGGTTGTCCTTCTTTGGACCACCTTTGGTGTCTGTCTTTGCATCTACTAACACATATTGCCCCATATATGTGTGTTTGTTGGAAATATATGTCTGTTTGTTTGGAAATTACTGAAAGCAGGGGAAGTAATTAGAAGGCACAAGAATTTCTTGTGTCTCTCTTGGTGACGTTTTTCTCTTTCTCCCATACTGCTGTCATCATTTGCTTGTTAGATCTGTGTGTGTGTGTGTGTGTGTGTCTATGGGAGTGTTAATGACTGCCTCCCTTCCTTAGAGGTCTTTACTTCTCTCTCCTGCATTCTACACTATTGCTTCCTCATTTTATAGTAGCATTAGATACTATTCTTTCATTATTTATTTTGTGCTTGCAAAAGATAATTTTGTAGTTTAATTGATTTGTCCTTTTGAAGTTTTGTTGGTCAGTTGTATACATAAAAAATAACCAGGCAGTATATGCGTAGCGACCAATATGTACCCATTTATGATAATCAGAATCACTTCAACAACTAATTGCCAATAAAACATTTTTACATGATGAATGCGCATATTTCACAAAGCCGTAATTGGCTCTCCTGATGCAATGCCCTGCCCAGAGGAGTTGGTTAAAATGAACTGCTTCATTATTACAATTTTATTTTAAAATGTGATTTTTATATCCAACGATCATGAAAACAAGACAGTCAAGATACAATGTTTATTATGCCTCATTCCATTTTGCAGTGATGCTGTTGTTTGAACTAGGTGTTAAAACCAGTTAGCACATCTGCAGCTGGTCTCAGTGCCTCACCCCACATCACTGGTGGACCATACAGACAGCATGCTTTCAGTCTGCATCTATGCTGTAGAGAAAACGACACCGGACAGTTCCCGCTGATTTTGGATTTCCAAGATACAGGAAAAGACTCTAAAAAGACATGTCTTAAGACTATTAACAGACAGGATGTCTCCCTAGATCTTCCTGTTCACATCTATGTAGAGCAGATATTTGGATCATGTATTTCAAGTTAATTAATTCTCTGTCTTAGGATTTGATATGGTTAATTCCAATTCCCCACATGCATAGTTTAGTGAGTATATTAGCTTGCAGTCTAACTGTGGTAGCATGCTCTTGATTCGCTAGCTAGCTAGCTACCAAAGTACTCGACCTAGTTTTTAGATATTTATCTGAGTTTGCAGGGTAACATTTTTATAAATTTAAAATTTCCTTTTAAAGGTCCCCTTTATCTTTACACTCATCATTTACATTACTCAGTGCACTAGATTTTTATTCCGATTGAACAGGCTTGTTTAGTATAGGAATTTTAAACAATATGTTCACATTTTGTGTAGAAATTATGTTCCTGTAAATTTTCACCCTAAAACCCTTTCCCTATGAAGTTTGTGGCCAACGAATATCATCCTCTCGTGTCTACTGTTTACCCCTAAAAATATGTTGCCTTTAACCCCAGTCAGTTTGCAGTTCATCAGTTAAATTCTAATGCACAAGAATGTCTGATTGTATAGAAATAAGAATTAAAAAATGTAGAGCACCATTCATTCTTAAGAGAAGGGTGAAGTGAAGCCGGAGAGAGGGCAAATCTCAGTATTCTGAAATGTACAGTGCAGCAGTGCTATCAGTAGTGGAGTAATGAAGTGTGTGTGTGGGGATGTTGTTTTATATTGAATAGGAGTGATACACAGAATCCAGAATTGAGGTTATTTTATTCATAAGGAAAAGTCATGAATCTTTCATGTGTAAGACTGTATAGGCCTTAGTAGTTAAATGGGGGCCACACAGTGCCAGTGGTGACTGACATTAAGCTTCAGTTTCCCTTGAGACCCTCACTCCATCTTGAACACTTCCTAAGTTACACCAACACACTCCCAACATCACTGAGGCAAATGTCCTTCGGCTCACCGACACACAGCATTTATGGAACCTGTTGGCTGTTCCTATCTAGAATTGAATGTCATGATTAGAATTGAATGTTATGAACTGAATTGCTAAACATCATGAGATCCTTTGTCATTTTGTATATTCGCATTAGCTTATGGGCCATTAAAAATGCATTGCATTTTTGAAAACTGCCTTTGTCCCACTCTGTGGTTAACCAGTGATACATAAACATTTATAAAATGTGGGAATTGGGATTACATCAACCTAGATTATCATTCGTCAAAGCCAAAGTCAAAGTCAGGGAAATGTATCGTTTATTTCTGTCGGGTTACAAATGCAAGAAAACGAATAAAATGCAAACATTTCTAGCACAAACTTTCAATATGACATTAAATATCTGCACAAAATATTAGTCAAATCTAAACATCTTTCTGATTCTAAAGGCTGAAGTGGTCATTTGCTGATATTATTGTATTATCCCTAGTTTACCCTTAGCATGTATAAAGCAATATTCATATTATGGCTACATAACAATTTCATAATTCAGAGCACACAGCATCTATGTTAATTAGATACAAGTGGAAAAACTTCATTCAGCTGTAGTGTTTTCAGTTTAGCTAGTTTTCATTTGTGGCCCCAACACCCATTCAAACCTGAACCAATGCGCAGCCCTCTGGCCTGTTGCACCAAGTTAGGCTTGAAGATCTGTGCACACCCATATTCTCTTCTGTCATAAAATATTCATAAAATGTAATATTACTATTTAATATTTAATCTGTATGTTTTGCATTTTGCATTTTGCAAGACTTTGTTCAGTTCCTATGCTGCTGGTGCTAACGCCCTTAATTTTAGTCAACTGATAAAGGAGCCATGGAGGATAATGTTTATGTGGCTGGGTGTTTAAGAGCACAATTAGAAGACAGAAGGATGGTTCATAGAATGGAGCACCTTCTTGACAGTCATTCTGCTCCCCGCCCCCCCCAATCTCCTAAAGAGGTGTTTTATTCTCTTGCTTTTCTTCTGCCTTCTCACTTTCTACCCTCGGTTACACTCTGTTTATAGCTGTATGACGCCTAATGGTTCTGTTACTGCTTACATGGCACCGTAAAACAGAGCCAAAGCATGTGTGTGTGTGTGTGAGAGAGAGGGATAGAGAGGAGGATTGAGTGAAAGACAGCCACTTCAGCCTGAGAGATTGCCCAGAGAAATAAAGAAGAACGAAGAGAGACGAAGATGACAGGGAGACAGATGGCAACAATGGAAAATGATGAGGCAGATAGAGAGTGAGAAAAGTGCAGTATACAGGTGCACAGGGTAAATACTGAATGAAAAGAAAGAAAGAGGCTTATCAGCCTACTTTTCCTGACGTAGAATTCAAAGAAGAGACTCTCCAACTGTTAAATCTGCCCCTAATCCTTACCTTAATGGTTTGAAAGGTTTTATACTTTCTCAGTCGGTTTATATAAATTCCTGCTAATTTTGCAGTGGCGAGATCCCATTGGGCAGCCAGTGTGACTAAGAGAGGACGGAGAGATGGTGAGAACAGATGGAGGAATGGATGGTTGGACAAAGACGAGAGTGTGAGAGAAGGATAGAGAGGCTAGCCGGCTGGTGTCTTTCTGATACGGGTTTCATTAAAGGAAGACATCTCTGGCGCACTGTTCATAGGGCTAAATAGAGCCAAACTTATACACACGAACACGCGCGCACACACACACACACACACACACACACTCACAACCCTGAAACAGATAAGCGCCGGTAAAACAACAGCCAAAATAGTTTTAGCTTGAGCCAAATCATTAACTAAATCAATTGTAGCTGGATTTTATTGCTCCGTGAAAGCACGATGAGTCTGAAACTGTCCAATCGTTCAACAGCTAGTCTATGAAACGGCCAATCGTGGCACCTAATTCTCTCTTCAGTGTTGTAGAGGGCTCCAAGTAGCATTTTCTTTTGAAATGTGCTCTAATTTTTTTACTGAGTATGTTTAATTCAGAATTATTTCAACATCAAAGTTGTTTTACATAGAAAACAAGGCCAGTACATGCCCACCCATTAACATAACAATTGTCTGAAGTTACTCTTGAAATACAAGAGGTGCGATTTCAGTGATGTTAATTAGAAATCTCTGGCAAACACGAGGACTCAAGAGAAAACAGCTAGCAAACATGGAGGGCGAGAATGTCTTTTTGTAAGTGTGTGTGTGGTGTGTGTGTGTGTGTGTGTGTGGCATAATGCAGCGTGGCGAGCCAGTGAGCGCTAAGTGGTGTAGCTGAAGCGGAACTATGGCTATTGTGTGAGACCTGTGAGCAGGCCATGTTTGCATGCCTCTTGCCGTTTGGGTTGGGCAGGACTCAAAGCTAAGCCTATTGTAGAGCTGGATTTATCCACACAGGGTCTGTGTGACCTTGTGATCTGAGCTGAGGGAAAGGAAGGATGGAGAGTGGTAAAGCCAGACTCAGCCCCCCTCTCTAAAGAGTGTGTGTGATGCTCAGTGAGGCGAATCGCTGCACGCAGTCCGGGAACGCTCTGTAACACTCAGCATGAGTATAGCACCATTCAGTACGTCACTAAAACGTCACTAACAGCTAAACCCACTAACACTATGGATGTAACACCAATTCTCTATGACATTAGCACCATTCATGTTACTGACATCGTACTCATTATCACTCAGCACGACTGCACTGCTTGCACTCACTGCAATACAGCGAAATATTCTCCATCAGTGCAGACAGGCCCCACTAGGCTTTTGCACACAGTGCCTATACTGGACAACACAGATTGCAGTTTTACACTTTTACGTCTTGGGTAGCTGAGATAACATGGATCACATGAATCAGTTTGGATAATAGTAATAAACATAAAATTCAAGTACAGATTTTGAAACAGATTTTGTAAAAATGTTTTGGTCACTGAGGTGGAGCACATGTGGAGCACATAAGACAATTAAATACAAAATAAGAATAGGGTGATTAGTCAGATTGGATTTGTTCGGTTTTCAGAGTGTTTTGACTTCTTCTGTCACATTTTGGTGCAGGAAGACCGATATTCCAATTCCATCCATTCATCCATCGTCTGAACCGTTTATCCTAACCTGGGTGGGTGGTGGTGGTGGTGGGGGGGGGTGCGTTATGATGGAACCTGTCCCAGCTGTCACAGAGCTGAAAGGCGATATTGAAATTCAGAGAGATACTATGAAGGCATTGTATGTAAAGCTTCAGAGATAATTGGAATACCTCTTCCTTCCACTGATTCTGGTTATATTGAGTCCTCTCCTAAGCAAAGAGGATAAATTCAGATTCCTCTCATCTAGCTTAATATCTCTTTCAATTACTTCCCTCTGAGAGGCAATATAGAGCCTTAAAAATAAGACCATCCTGTTGTGTTAAGGTTACTAAACTATTGTGTTAAGGTTAAGGTTACTAAAATGATTGAGTAAACGATCAAGTTAGAGCATTCTTTTTTTTTTTCCCACTGAAGTTAATTTTCCTCTGGAGAGGGCCATGCGTTTTCTTTGCACTGAGGCTCTTAACATTCTATTCACACCACTGTTAAAACATCTTCAGACCTCAGTGACATCACCAACACCAGCACTGAGTGCCCGTACATTAAAAGTGAGGCGGTGCAGATGCAGATTCTGTTCCATTAATGGAGAATAGAGATTGAATCGGTTAAATCAAGAAGTCCGTGCAGAACTGTGTGAAGTCTGTGCTATTTTAGCACAGACTTTACACTCTTCGTGAGTGCACTACCCCTCACGGACACTTGCTATATGAATGACTGCGCTGCCAATGTGTCTGCTGTGAGTGTGCCAGGTTCCTGCACACTGCTTAACCCAGAGCTAGACTTAAAAAAAGCCTTGACAGTAGAGAATCACCATGGAAATCTGACGTTAATCCAACACTGGGTTTACTATTTTTGGATGACACCAGCTTTATTTCTATTCTTTTCTCTTCTAGTTCCTTTCGCCATTTCTTGTCTGTCCTCGTTTTTCTTTCGTCCCCCTTTTCTCCTGTCCCCCCACTGATCTTTTCACTCTGCCTCCAGCCCACACAGGAATCCTCTAGAACAGGCAGCCGAATTACCCAGCATCCCAACTGACTGAGCATGCTAGCAATTAGGCAAACGCGCACACGTGCACACACAAGGCTACTGGCATGGCCTTTTATCAGTATCATGCACCAGTGACTTCGTAGAGTTCGTCCTTTGTTCGTCCTTGTGATTGTATAGGCGCAAGTGTATATATAGTATGAATCTGTCTTCTTTGTATGGCTTTACTGATGTCATTGTGAGTTCACGTGTATGGGCACTTGCTGGCATTGTGTGTGTGGCAGTATGTACTCGCTTGCTTGTTGGGTATATACGTATGAGTGAGAGAGTGCGCGCCTGTCTGGTGTTTGTGCTAATACATATTCTCCTGTGAGCCCTCGTCTTGTATCTCTTCACTTTGTGGCCTAATGAATGACTTATTTAGAGCTCTCTCTGCCAGCCGAGTCTCTTTTACCCCCTAACTGTCTCTCTGTCCCTCCCCTGGCAGCCCAGCTCTGAATATGGAGGACTCTTATCTGATTCAGATAGCTCAGGAACAGTACTGCACACAGCGTTGTAACTCAACCTACATAACTCTTTGTTTTGGACCAACCCACACAAAAGGTCAAACTACATACAAATCATGTTCGGTCTGGTGTTTAGAGCCATTTATTTTGTTGTGAGGGTCTGGACACAAGACAAGAGGGCAGGAGGTCAGAGTAGTGTCACTTATTTAGAAACAAGAGGTCACTCAGTTTTAATCAGATTTTTCTTGTTTGTGTTACTTAAAAAATGCATGGAATGTAGTGAAACAGAATGAATTGTATTGTTTCAGTGATCATATTTAGTGTCGTTTGCAACGTTGTTGAATTAAACACATAATCTTTCTCACTGGCTCCTGGCAACACTTATTCGCATATTATCTTGCTCACTTTAGTCACTCTCTTTGTGTTCTCTTCCCCCCTCGTCTGCTCTTGTTTGTGAATACGTCTCCTTTACACTGATAAACGCTTAGTCGCCTGCAGCTGTGTGAATCTGGATAGTTCACTAACAGCTGAACAATTTTTGCAGTGTGGCTGGGCACCTTATCCTGCTGAAAGAGGCCACTGACTTTAGGCTATACAGTTGCCATGAAACTGTGTACTTGAGCTACAAAAATGTTTAGGTAGGAGGTACATGTCAGAGTAACATCCACATGAATTCCAGCACACGAGGTTTCCCAGCAGAGCATTGCCCAGAGCATCACACTGCCTCTGCAGGCTTGCCTTCTTCCCATAGTACATCCTGATGCCATCTTCTCCCCAGATTAACAACACACCCACACCCAGCTGTGCACATGATATACAGCGTCTTCCTTTATTCTGTGATCTAGTTCTGATGCTCACATGTCCATTGAAAGTGCTTTTGGTGGTGGATGGGGTCAGCGTTGGCACTCTGACTGGTCTGTGGCTACTTGGCTTGACACACAGCAAGCTTTGATGCACTGCGAGTTCTCTGTGAGTTCTCTCACCTTTTATCATTGCTATCATTAACTTTTTCAGCAGTTTGTGCTACAGTAGCTCTTCTGTGCGGTCGTCCCAGACAGTTTAGCATTTGCTCCCCGCGTGGGAGTCCATGATCCTGCTGCCAGCCTTTCTTTCACCACTTTTAGGTACCGACCACTTCATACCGGGAACACCCAAAAAGACCTGCCATTTTCGAGATGCCCTTACCTTTTATTCCTGTTTCCAACACATCAACGTGAAGAACTGACTTATATGTCCCAGTGCTTGACAGATGCCATTGTAAAGAGATAATAAATGTTCACCTTACCTGTGAGTGGTTTTAATATTGTGGCTGATCAGTGTACACCATAAGTTTAAGGTTAATACCTATATAATGAGCCTAAGGTTCAAGGGGTTGAAACATTCTCACACAGCTAAGCTGATCAGCAGTGTGTGTGAACACTGCTATTTTTACATAATAAGGATTGGTAGGCCATCACTCACCTGTGGTGACATATTTGAGGTTAAATATTTGACTGTGGATTTAACCTTCTGAATCAGCAGGTTGTGCTGCAGGTATCACTGTGTGGCCTTTTTTCAGTCTGTAAAAATTTGAGATAACCTGTGAAGTCTAAGACATGAAGGATCACTTTTATCTTAGTAGGGCCAGTAGGACCCATGACGCCACCCATGATGCCTGTCCAGTCTTTTGCCCATTTCTCTTTGTCTGAAATTAGAGTGAGTGTGGCTGGTCATAAGTTACAGCAGATACCCTGAATCGCATATGGTCTTCTATGCGAACCGCAAGCCATATGTGGTTGTAAATCATTTGAGTATGTGGTTTTCAGTGCAAACGTTCCAAGTCACAGCAGTATTTATGAGCCAGATGGGCATTTTTAGAAACGTCTGGTGCTACTATTTTTATATCTTCGTTTGACGTCCATTGCTCTGTTCCACTCCAAACTTTTTCTCCTAAATGATGACAGTAAAGATTTTATTACATTTTCAGTGAGATGTAACTGCAGATGAGAGGCATTTGGCAAACCCTGAAATAAACCACTTGAAATAAAAACAAAAGTAAAGCACCATCTTCCACAGACAGTTTTACCAGCAAGGTGGTAAATGTGGAATGATGAAACATGCCTATAACCTCTTGCGACCTTTTTAAACTAGCTTGCTCTAAGTGATGCAACATGGCTCAAATGAGGCTTATCCAGCCCCTGCTCAAGCTGTTTCTGAGAGGGCACACTGCATCAATCTGTCTTTCTGACTGTCGCTCTGTCTGTTTGACCCACACTCACCCATTTCTCTCTCTCTCTCTCTCACTCTCTAGCTGTGTTCGAAAAGGGCACTCGTTCACTCATTTACTACATAGTGTTTGCTATATAGGGGGGTTAACTAGTGAACAAGGGGAAGCGACGTTTAGTTAATTTCAGACACTCGACACTCGTTTTTACTAACTGTCGCATAAACACACGTCTTTTCTCTCCATGTGGACCTATGACACGGCTATGTTGCATTCAGGATCATAAGTATTTGAACAAACTTAATATTTCTGTACCATTCAATATATTGATCTCTACTTGTGTTAACTGTAATAAACAGCAACGTTTAAAAACTGTGCATATCTATTTTTTCTGCAGCACTGGAGTAGCCTACTAACATGGGGATTGCAGCATTTATTATGCTAACAGTGTACCTTTTAAATACACATAAATTGTGTCTATACAAGTTACGCCTGTCTATACACAAAAAAACAATGTAACCGAAGGTTTTTAAGGTTTGTCGCATGCAAGATTTTTTTCCCTAAAGCTTTTTCGGTAGCTATCCTAGCTTGCTAACATTCCGGAGATATGGATCCAATTCGAACATTAATTTTGATAATACTTCTCAAGGTACTGCTGCTGAGACAGAGAGGACGTAATGCTATCTGGGCGAGGCGCCTGAGACGTGTTTTGCTCATCAGACGTAATCAAATGCCAATGGTAAATATTGTGATAGCCCCTAGCAGCTAATGTTAGCGTCCTACATTTCCAGCTTGAAAACTTTCCAGAGATTGTCTACTCCTCTCCTTGTAGTGCACTAACTAGTGGGTGAAATTGACGGTTGACATTTTGAACAACACTACAAAATGACTGATTCACTACATAGTGCCCTACATAGTGAGCGAGTGCACTTTTTGATTCATTTTTTAATTGAATAATAGATTTTGCGTGTGTGCGTTTTTTTGTATGGGGACCGTTTCAGCTGATGTTTTTTTTAAGAATCACTATTGTAAATGTGCTGTAGGAGTGTGAAGAACCATTAGCAAAGTTCAGAGAGCTGCCACATAATGTAAATGTTGAAAACCAGTTACAGATTTTGATTTTCTTGGAATCACAAATCCAAGGCAAGCGCTACACCAATCAGCCACAACATTAAAACCACCTGCCTAATGTCGTGTAGGTCCCCTTCTGCTGCCAAACCGGCTTTAATCTGTTTAGGCATGGACTCCACAAGACCTCTGAAGAAGTGCTGTTGTATCTGGCTTGTAAGTCTTGAAAGTTGCAAGATAGATCATCTATGGATTGGAGTAGTTTGTCCAACTCATTCCAGTTGATACTGAGTTTATTGATATTTGAGGGTTTTGGAGACCAACGTCAACGTCTTGAATTCCTCATGTTCCTGAAACCATTCCTGAACAGTTTTTGCAATATGGCGGGGTTCAGGGAATACCATTGCCACTAAGAGGTGTACCCTGCAGCACTGCTTAGGCAGGCAGTATGTGTTGAAGAAACACCCCCATGAATGCCGGGATCCAAGGTTTCGCAGAGCATCACACTGCCTTCACCAACTTGCCTCCGTCCCACAGTAGATCCTGGTCTGATCTCCTCCCCAAGTAAACAACACACACACACCCAGCAGTCCACATGATAGAAAAGAAAACGATTCCTCAGTCCAGTTTCCATTGTCAGCATGGGTTACGCTGACCAGTCTCTGGCTACAGTGAACTGTGATGCACTGTCTGTTCTGAACCCATTCTACCGTAGCTAGCAACAACTTTCTTCAGCAGTTTGTGCTTCAGTAGCTCTTCTGAGGGATCAGATCAAACTGGCTAACTGTTAACCATGACCCTGTCGCTGTTTCACCGCTCGCTGTTCCTTGGACCACTTTTGGTAGGTATTAACCACTGGATGTTGGTGAGCACTTCACAAGATCTGCTGGATTGGAGATGCTTTGATTCAGTCGTCTAACCATCAGAATTGAACCCATGTCAAAGTCTCTTAGATCCTTAAGCTTGCCCATTTTTTCTGCTTCCAACACATCGGCTTCAGGAAATGAATGTTCACTTGCTGCCTAATATATCCCACCCCTTGACAGGATTGAGATAATGTATTAATATCACCTGACAGTGGTTTTATTGTTGTGGCTGAAAGGTGTTTACAGAAACCTGTATTTTCCTATAAATATAGATAGAGAACAAAATAAAGATAAAAATTTAGCAGTCCAGTTTATGCAAAAAGATTTTTTGTAGTCATACATCACCTTTATCCAGTTAATATCATTCCCAGCATTTGTTTGAATAGGGTGTAACATTTCATAATTTTGGATCAGTCATAACATTCCACATGCTGTAAAAGGGATGGCTTGGGCTGTTTAATGATTGGTCAACCTCCAGAGAGCACTGACACATTTAAATAGAAAATAATTAGCAGCTATGCTATTCACATGCCCCAGTCAAATTAACACAGAACATTTTCTGTGGATAATCACACATGTCCTGTTCCTTGTTACATAGGCAGACGCAGCTTGAGACGCGTCATCTGTGAGCCTAATAATACAGAGGATGTAGAGTTTGCACTTATAATGATGTAGAGGATGTTGAGTTTGCACTTTTTATTCGGATGACTTTAAAATAAAGGGCATCTAATACCCCAGCTAACACCTTCTACCTCAGTTCAGTACAGTGGATGAATAAAACGGTGAGATAATCTGAACCTTTGAAAAATTCCTTGCAATATTTCATGGTTCTGTAACATACAGAAAGCAGTATTCTATATTGGTATGCAGCACCAAGCACATATTGTTATTGCACAAGCCATGTCATATTCCTGCATGATTCTCGCTGTTAGGCTGTTTCAGAGGCCTTCAGACGATGCAAAGCATTTCACTGACAAATAGTAAACAACTCTAGAAATGAGAGTTATTGCCAGGCCATTAATATACAGTTGTTTCAGTGCTTTGTGAGGTTTTTTAGCTGAGAGAAAATGTGCCTGAGCATTCGTATCCCAACATATAAATGTCTGGGAAATGGTATCATTGTATTTGATGGAACACATCGGATTGTTCTTGTTCTTTTTAAAGTAAAGACACCTCTAATTGGTTTCTTTAGTATTACTACATAATTAGAGATCTATTGCATGAAAATTTCTAATACTAAACATTTGTTGTGATAATACACAATAAAATCTTTGTGTATTGTTTTTTTTTTTTTTTGCTTTCAAAATAACAAGAAAAAATCACTAATTAGTTAGAAAACTTGTTTTCAGGATGTCCTTTGAGTCCTTTAATGAAAAGATTGTTTCATGTTTTTGGAATCCAAAAAGGATGACTTAGCACTATTTTGACTAACATTGTTTTGTGTCTTTAATTATAAGTGACACATTAAACTTGAATTAGCTATATTAAAAGCAATATACGCGACACAACGTATTTAAATACTAATGTAAGTTTAGGAGACCAATTTATATTCATTTGCATAACAGAGTCTGAGCTAAGTGTTCATTTTGCATGAATATAATTAATAATAAAATTACATAAAGAAAGAAAACTCAGGTTCGGTGCTTTACATTCAGTGCATATATAAACATTTAGACAGAATACAGCAAAATATAGACAGAATACAATCAAACAGAGTTTAAAAGCCAGATATGTTTTGAGAGAGTTCTTAAAATAATCATAGTCTGTTGCTGATCTAACATGCACTGGAAGGCTGTTGCAGAGCTTCGGGCCTGTAACCGAAAAATCTCCTTTAGTTGGGATGAGCATTTCAGATGTAATAGTGCAGTCGCTTCATTGTTGGTGCTTTTATGGCAATGAATGACCGAAAATGTGTTCAGTCTTGGAGAAAGCTGTTAGAGAAGCGCTATCCAGAAATGTGTCAAAGGTTGCCCTATAGCAGGGGTCACCAACATGGTGCCCGCGGGCACCAGGGTGCCCCCAAGGACCACATGAGTAGCTCGTGGACCTGTTCTAAAAATAGCACAGCTCACCAGTGAGCAGCGTCTGACATTTAATTTTATCATTAAAATATCATTTTAGAATTGTTATTCTTCTTCAATCACATTTGCATTTATATAGATTTGAAAATGACAATATCTTTAAAAAAAAAGCATTTAAAACATGTTTATTATACATGAAGTTTAGATAAGTTTAGGTAAACTCTGTTATAGTGTATCTATAAACTCTGTTCTATTGTATCTATGGCTCAGTACCTGTGAACTAGCTCTCAGTTTCAGAAAGGTTGGTGAGCTCTGCTCTATAGAGAAAAGTATACCAATCTGTCCTCAGACGTATGACTGTAAGAGATGAATCACAAGTCTCAGAAAAAACCTGTAGAATTCTAGCAAAATCTAATGGACTGATGAGATAAAAATACAACTGAAGTATATAGAATCGTCTTATATCCTCAGATCCAACCAAATACCTACAAACTGGGCAAATCATACTCCATCTTGCAGAACGTGCTGCTAAAGCAATTAAGAAGTTGACCTGAAAATGACTTGAGCTCAACTCTGATCTGCATGCTTTTCTCTTAGAGATGAAAAAAAAATAAAGGGAAAAAAACCCAAAACAGCTCAGATCAAGCAGAGGATCAGCAGAGAGGATAGCAGGTGTCTGTCGATGTCTGTGGGTTGCAGGCTTCAGGCAGTCATTGAGTGCAAAGCAGTTTCACTCAAGAACTGAACATTTTGATGTTATTTAAGATTATGTTAATTTGTCAAATTACTTAATGAAATGTAAATGATGTAAACAGGACTATAAGTGCTTTCATATTAAAGCTGACAGCCTGCACTTCAACTTCATCATTACTGCATCATTTGAAATAGGGTATGCTGGGGTAAAGAGCCAAAGCCACAAAAATGATCACTGTCCTGTCCGTTATGAACTGCATTGCCACGAAATAAAAATCATGTCACCATTTACAGATATGTACAAGTGGAATAAGAGGTCATTAATAAAATGGTGCAATTTTTTCTCACAGTGATGCATTGTACCACTTTGCAGTAAGATTGGTTGGAATGGTTAAAATTTTGTTTGTTAATAGTTATCATTTAGGTCATAAACACCATGTAAAAGCCTTTAATAAGATGTTATAACACATACGTAAAAAGGACAACAGTGATGAGCCCATGTTTATCTATATTGTTAAAGCTCAGTTCTCGCTGGTTACTCTCCATTACACTTGTCAGCTTCATATTCATTTTTTTAGATAAAACCGTTCCCCTTTTTAGTTACGTCATAATTGCATATGAATGATATTTAAGGACCTATTAATAAAACAAATTTGAAATGATTTTTAACTTCATATCTTTATGCACGTGTTCCATATTGTTTATTACCCAGGCCTACTGACAAAATGGGCAAGAGAGTGTCTCATAGTATTCTAAAATCTAAATTCTGGAATGAATTCATTTTCTTTTGATAAAGACTATGGAAATAGTCCTTGATTGCTTGCTCTCTGTATCTTCTTTTTTTTTGATGTATCTTCGCATGTCTTCACTTGCCTCCTTGTCTTTATATAAACATAGTGTTGAGGTTTACTGAAGAAAGTATTTCAGGCCAGTGGGCACCTTTTACCTTGTGCTAAATTACAGCTTTTGTCCTCTGGATTATCAACTTGAAGCAATCCAGCCTCTTTTGTATATATGAAACTTTCTAATGAGATCGTTGACCTTGTATTCTTCAACCTGTGTATTTTTTTTTTCCACATACATGATGATATGCCTCAGTTCTTCATCTTTTCCAGCCCTCTAGACACACAAGCGATTCCCTTTTGTCTTCAGAATGAATGGTAATTGACTACACAGTGTTTAAAATCCTAAAATGAGAAAACGTGCTATTTGTGTTCTTTTTCTTGTTCTACAGAAATGTTGAAAGAATTGAACCAGCAACGGCGAGCGAAAGAATTTACAGACCTGAAAATAATTGTTGAAGGCAAAGAATTTGAAGTCCATCAAAATGTTCTAGCTTCCTGCAGCTTGTATTTCAAGGACATGGTTAAAAGGTTTGCCTCTCTCCTGTTGTTGATCCACTCTGTTCTTTTCGTAGGGCGCATTTGTATGGCTTTCTTTATCCCCCCTTCTCTTGCAGGTGTGAAGACAGAGGTTCCTATCACAGGGCCAGTAGCCATTCCTTCTGTCCCTCAAATGAATGTATTTCATTGTTGAAAAAGGTCAACACTTATCCTGCCCTTTCATCTCCGCTGACTAAATGAGCAAATTTACATTTTAATGGGCGAAAAAAAGAAGTTCCATGACTGGGGATTTTCTTTTAAAATGTATTGTAAATGTCAGAACAAAATGGAAGAGATTTTGAGCAATGTGCCAGGCATATCAGATCAGCACTTCACTCTGCCTCTCCCATTCAAGTGTTTAGAGACGTAACGCTAGCTGTACTGATTCACAAGTTACCTGCTGCTTATCTCTATGGGAATTTGCACGCCGATCATTCATAGAGCCTGTGGTAGACGACTTCAATACTCGAGGTCGTCTCCTCATGTTTTATGAAATATTCTTTTTCTTTTTATTCTGGGCTTCAGGAGAAAATTGTAAGTGTCCTGACCTTCTCGGAGCCTTTTGAAACTTGGCATGTTTACCTCACCCGTAAATATGAGTCATTTTAAATCACTTTAAAACTGAATTTATATTCTGTGGGAAGAGTGTAATGCATGCAAGCAATAACTTGGTACACTGTGTGTCCAGAAGTATCCAGACACCTCTTCTCGTTTCAACTGCACTAAGGTACCATTGCTGCCACATACATTCAGTTGTGTACACATAGCTTTTATAATTTCGACAGGAATGCTTTCCCAGTAAAAGGGGATGCTACAAATGTGCCAAATCGAAATGGGAGCTAAAGGTGGCCACACTCAACACCAAACATTGGATGATATTAAGCACCCCACTATTGGACTGAGGTGCAGTGGAGCTGCATTTTCTGGAGTGATGGAGCTCCATTCAGAGCCTTCAGAATGAGCTGGAGTGACATTTATGATTCAACATCAGCACCTGATGTCACTAATGCCAATGTAGCTGAATGCTACTTCCTCACGGTAATGTTCTAATATGCAGTGTAAAGGCCTTCCCGGAAAAATCGAGATTGTCATTGCAACAGCAAGGGACATATTCCCTATTTATAGCACTGATTTCAGAAGAAACCTTGGTGTCTAATACATTTGGACATATAATGTATACTGAGTTCACGACACTTTATTATTTATCAGAGCTTCCTTCTTGGTAAAAAGCCATTCCTCCGGTGGTGTTGTAAGTAGATGGAGCGATTGCATGAAGGATGTTGCCTTGTGTCCTGCAAACAGTGCCAGACAGACATGCACAATAAAAGAAGCATGACACCCATTCTTCAGAGACTGAGAGGACCTTTTTTTGAACCCTGTGATGCAGAGATGCCTCCGCCGATATTAGCTTTTTAACATGAAAAGCGGTAAAAGGGATATTGATTGTAAAAATGTCACTTTGGGATCTTTAGGATTAATGTGATAAATGCCGTATATGGCTCTTCCAAAAGACACTCTCAAAAACGTTTAAGGAAGGTGAAGGAATGGAAAGATCCCCAGATCTTTGATGGATGTGCCCTGAAAAATGAATGACAGCACTCTGTGGTACCATCTAATACTCAGTTTTATTGTCTTAATGAACCCGGCTGTTCGTCTGACCATCAGTAGTGAATGCACAATGAATCAGTCTTGATTTATGTGTTGTCTAACGCTTCGTTTTCGGTCGTAGTTGTCGTTCGTCATTGATTCCAAGGTTAAAAAGCAAGTCTGTTATGTCCATTACATCATGCCATTAACTTGCGCGGTGCAACCACAAGATTTACATTCGTCCGAGCAAGCCCAATCTTTATAATGTCCTTATTACACACCATACAAGATGCAGTGAAGCCTCAAGGACAAGTTTAAAGTGGAACTTTGGCCCTTTAGATTGTGAATTTGGTCTGGGCTGTGCTATCCTATCTTGCGAGCAGCAGCTATGAAAATTGCATTAGGAGCAATAACAGTGAGTGTAGATTTGACTCTGTTCTCAGTGGAGCACAAAATGTGCTGATACACTTCTCAAAGCTATTTGAGTTCCACTGCCACTGGAAGGTGGAACAGGACGAGGTTTAGCCTTGGAGCATAGTTTTCACCATCTCCATCCCAGAATATAGTGAGCACTTAACTGACAATGATTGTTAAAGGCAATGGGTTGCTGTATATTTTCATGGCAGACAGTGAAAGTACATCAGTGTCATGTTCTTCCTTTGTGCTGGAGAGAATAAACGTCAGATTTGAACCGCAGCCCGTCTGTGTTCATATAAGTTAATGGTAGTTTTATGACAGTGTTATATTCCTCTAAGTGTGAAAGCTCTTTTCATTCACTTACTAGATGATGTTCAGAGATTTATTTGTAGAGGTTCATTATACCATCATTATCTTGTTCTGTGTTTTCAAACGCTATAAAAAATCAGCCCAGTTTAAAATGATAAGGTAACTTACTACAAGGTTTTACCTATCTCAACTTAAGGACAGCAGAGAATACCAATAAACTAAGTTTAGTCAAAATTCCTTGTTTTTTGTTCGTCTCAGTTAAATAAACATAGAATTTGTTTCTCCACTGGCTGAGGTTCCTAGTTATGGACGGCTGTGACATCGTTAGGGGTTCAGTCTCGTGATTTTCTTATGTAAGGGTGAATACTTGGGCAGTTACACCTCTCAGAAGTCCCTAAAGAATCCTGTTTCTAAAAATGTTTAATGGATGTGATGCAGCTGTCTAAGCATTTTGTCAAACACATAATCAGTAGTTTGAACCCCAGTGCCGCCATTCAGAGCTCAAGAGTCCAAGAGGAGAAAATTCCAGGTGAGACTGTATGATTTAAAGAGTCCCAGCTACAGGGGAAATTGAGTGAACAACCAATTCTGTATTCGCAAGTGTGGCGAGTAGCAGCAGTCAAAACTTTTTGTCCAATCCGAGGCCATATCTGCCTGGAAAATCATGGGTGTGTATCCAGCTAAAAATATCTAAAATATCTGAAAGTCTAAAATATCTAAAAGTCTAAAATATCAGCCGAGTGAGTTCAGTGAAAACCTCTTAAGTAATTCGGCCTGTTATTTTCTCAAGTGAGGAAAGAGAAAAAGACTGACATGGCAGAAATGGAAAAGGAATTTGTCCAAACGGATCTTTAGAAGAACTTCTGACTAAACTAAGGAGTCTGAGTTGGGTGAGCTGTAATGTCCTCAAGTTCATTTAACTCAGAAAGAGCCATGCGATGTGTTACCCTTCAGTTTAAAGCTGAGCAGGCTTTTCACTTTTTTCACAGTGAGTGAGGCTTTTGCAATGCTAACAGAAAATCTAAACCGATCACACACTGATCGCTAAAGACATCTCATTGTGTATTCATGTGAAAGCCCTGACCTGCCATTTTACATCTGACGGCGTCTTCCACCAAGCAGAAGTCAGACATTAGACACCGTTTCTGCTTGATTATGTGCTTGTTCCCACTCAAGTCATGTATTTCCAAAGATTGACTTAACAATTTTGATCTTTTTGAAGCTGTTCTGTGTCAAGCATATCAAATTTTAACAAAATATCGATCTTTTTGAATGATGCATGCACTGGGCTGTAATGTCAACTTGGTTTCGGAGGACCCACAGGCCTTTGACAGGCAAATCAGGCCTTGCTTTGAAAACAGGGCTGGTCATTCATTGTCGGCTCGTCCATCATTTATTGCACTTAAATGGAGCATGTTTATCTAATCATCTGTAAAGAGCACCTGCTGTGTTCCTCCTGCTCAGAGAAAAGCTGCATTAAAAAGCAAATCACCTCTTTAGCAAATCATCCGTTTAGCAGATCTGCATTCGGATACAATATGCAGATACAATCTATTTAGAGCTGTTTCACTTTTGTTGTGATAAAGATACGGGAGGCAGCCCTGCATTAAAAATTTCATGTCCCTCCAGATAGCATATCATTTTTGTTGTTGTTGCTGGTGGTGTGCTTTGTTTTCTTTAATGAATATTTACCCTGTGCCTCTGGCAGTCCATCCATCACAAGCTCTGGCTTGAGTCTCGCTATGAGCAAATAATCAGAGTATATGAGGAGAATTCCTAGGTTCTAAGTGGGAGCGAATGTAGTTACCCACACACTCCACTCTGGCATAATAGGTGTTTATGCATGTTGCCTGTCGTTCCTGTCATGAAAATACATAAAGCACATATACTTTATTCATACAGCTGTGGTAGGATGTTCCCTCATGTCTGCCAGAGTAGAAAAGGGAAGCGTCAAGCATAAATAAGCAAAGCATGCATATATTGTCGAGCTTCATGTCGGATTAAGTGACTCCTTTCATAATTAAGGAAGCTCTCAAATGGTTAACCAGCTACCAGGCTTTGTTTCTGTTACTTTCATTTGTGTAAAGTGGGAATTGTTTGCGACTACCATTCAGTCTTCTCAGTAACCTGACTGCCGTTGCTCTACTTTGAACATTCAATTATGCTTATAGTCAGTGCAGGAGAAGAATGATACAGTTTTGTTTCCCAATATGTTATCTGCAGCCTGTTTGGCAATTGAGAGCAAAATTATTGTTTGCCCTGCCTAAAAGAACAAAACTGTCTTCCAAAGATGGAGTGTTTATAGAGCCATACATCCAGATTCCACTAAGCGAAAGGCTGATCGCACAAAGGAGTCGGCTGACTTTACTAATTTGATTACTTTTTCCGTTTTTTCTTTCTCTCACCCGCATCCTCACATCACTCAATCGGTGCATTTTCTTTTGTACTGTTTCTACTCCTGCACTTACAACTGACAGCTATGAACTGCATTTGGTTTTGTTTTTTTTTTCTTTTCAGGAGTAACATTCTTGATTTTCCAGCCACTGCCAGAGATTTACCCCTCACCTCATATTGTACCTTTGGCTTTTTCCCTAAGTCAGGCCTATGTGACGACTAATACATCGGTTCGTATGCAGGCCATGCTTGACTTTGTTTTTGGCAGCAGCTGAAAAACTTTTGAGACTTAAGCCCAGGTCCCAGTCATGGAATGATCGCTCCACACATGAAGGATGGCTGCTGGCTCCCTGTGGCAGGACTGACTCTCCACCCCTTTTCCTTCCCTGCTCTCATCCCTCTCAGTCTGTCTGTCTGTGTCTGCCCTCATTCAAGATTTGTCTTAACTGTCTGTCCATCCATCTTCTTATACTGTATATGCAATCGAAATGAGTGCATTTGTTAACCATGCATGGAAATGCGACACCTTAGACCACAGGCAATAGCTCATCACTTGTGTTCAACTTGCAAGCATCTACACAGATTTGTGGGCCAGTTCAAGCATCTGCATTAATCTGTGTTTTGTGCACTTTTTAAAAAGGTAACAAAATGAGTTCTTTGGAGCAATGACATAGAAACCTTTGTTTCCTGTAATACACTTTTAGTGGATGGTTCCTTAAGGGAACTTGTAGAACATAGAAAATGATAATGGATATTAATTTTTAATGTAAAATTTTTTTTTAATGATTAAAGTTCCTTAAACTTTAAAATGGTTATTTGCACTCACTTGTCATTTTCAAAAATTGTTCTCTATTTGTAATCCATTAAAAAAACGTCCATTGGAAGGCTCTTAAGGTATCTATGACATTGCTCTTCTGGCAGAGCACTTTTGGCACCCTTATTTAGTGTACACTGATCAGCCATAACATTAAAACTACCTGCCTAATGTTGTCCCCCTTGTGCTCCCAATACAGCGCTGATCTGTTGGAACACGGACCTCTAAAGGTGTGAAGTGGTATCTGGCATTAGCAGCAAATCTTTTACATCCTGTAAATTGCAAGGTGGAGCCTCCATAGATTGATCTAGTTTGACCAGCACATCCCACAGATGCTGGATTATATGCAGATTAGGAGGCCAAGTCAACACCTTGTATTTTTTGTTATGTACCTCAAAACATTCATGAACAATTTTTGCAGTCTTTCGAGGCACATTATCCAGTTTAAAGCTACTACCTTTAGGAAAGACCATTGCTATTAAATGAGTGTACTTGGTCTGAAACTTGGCCTACTTAAGTAACATCCACAAGATTTCCCAAGATTTCCCAAAACACTGGCCAGAGCATCACACTGCCTCCACTAGCTTGCGTTCTTCCCATACTGCCAAATTCTTTCATTGCTTCATGGTCCAGTGCTAACATGCCCATTTCAGTCTTACAGCAGTGGACAGGGGTCAGCATGGGTACTCTGACCAGTCAGCTGCTACACAGCTGCATACACAGCAAGCTGCAAAGCTCTGTGTGCTCTGACACCTTTCTCTCATAGCCAGCATTAGTGTTGTTAGCAATTTGTGCTAGCTCTTCTGTGGGACCAGACCAGATGAGCTAGCCTTCACTTATGAGCCTTGGACGCCCATTTGTCCGTCCTCTTACCGCTTTTGCTAGATACTAATTACTGTATTCCAGCAACCCCACAAAAAAACTGTTGTTTTGGAGATGCTGTCATTTGGCCCATTTTTCTTGCTTCTAACACATCAAATTCAAAGAACTATCTGTTCACTTGCTGCCTAATGTATCCCACCCCTTGACAGGTGCTATTGTACTGAGATAATCAATGTTATTTACTTTGCCTACTAGTGGTTTTAATGTTATGGCTGATTGATGTATGTGTTTTGCAGAGAAAGAATATGGAAAGTAAGAGCAACAGAAAGTGCATTACAGCAATTTTTCAAGTCATTGCCAGGTCTGTCTGTGCCAGACATTGCAGCCCAGCTGGCATTATAGCTTTTGTTAGCCACATGGCCTTTCATTAGTGTGTCACCATTGTGAGCATTTTGTTTCAAGAGGCTGTTTTGGAGGAGCTGTGTCTCTCTGCTCTCTCCCAAATAATGGCAGGTTATAGTTTTAGCCCTGTACTTGTTGTCGCTGAACACTTCTCCCTAAACAGTGGATCTCAGCCTTGCAGAGCCTTCGTCTGCCTCTCAGCTCTAATGAGATGTACTAGTACCTATGGGTCTTTACTAAATGAGCTGCTGCTTGATTAGCCTAGCCTGCATTTCCTATTTAAAGACATTATATATATATATATAAAATGCATAATGACCCAGGTT
>JBBJLS010000128.1:15597491-15613438 GCA_037577275.1 Bryconaethiops microstoma
GAGAGAAAATGACATAGAGAGAGAGAAGAGAGAGAGAGAGAGAGAGAGAGAGAGAGAGAGTGAGAGAGAGAGAGAGAATGAATGTGAGGAGAAAAGGGATGTTGTGTGAGATAATGCAGAGTGTGTACGGGGGAGGAGATTTAGGGTGCTCTACTGAGGGGTTTCTCTTTTCCTGTACTGCTTCTGACCAGATTTAGACACAGAGGAAGGAGGTGGAGAAAAGAGGAGGAAGGAAGGAAGAAGAATACTGTTGGAAACACCCCTCCCACATACACACATCTCTCTCTTTCTCTCTCTCTGAAAGTCAAGGTCCAGTTTTTCTTTCATTTCTCAAGGTTGAGCTAGAATTTCAGATCAAAGGAGCAGTGATCTGCATGAATGCGCACTCACAGTTCTTTTTATAATTTGTGTTCATGTTCTGTATTTAAGTAACTATATATACACAGAATGTTCTTGAAACTAAATGTAATCTTAATCTCAACCTTAGTAGCCAAAAACATATTCTGTACTCAATGAAACAGACATTTTGTTGGTTTTGTAAGTTAACACACGCACATACACAAAGAGACTGCCTTGAGTACAGGAGGGCATCACACTTTCCCCTGTATTTACTGGAGAAATAAATCTTGCACATTTATCACTTTTTTCTCTCATCCCTCCCTCTGTATCCAGCCATCCCCTCAGCCTCCTGATGTATCCATTAATCATAGTTTGTCAGGCATTCTATCTCTCTCTCTCTCTCTCTCTCTCTCTATAACTCTCTTTCTCTTGCTTTCAGCTTCTGTCTCTCTTCATAAAGTGAGTAAATATGCAAACACGCTGACAATGTGTATTGGTTGTGTTAGTGGATGTGTATATGCTATAAGGGAAATGTTTGATTAGTGAATGGGTGTTAGTAAGAATCAGATGTAGCATTTTTAGTTTTACAACTCGCAGTAATTTTTATATTCTTCTCTTTCCACTTTTTCTTCTTTTAAAAAAAATTAAATAAATAATAACAATAATAATAGTAATTACTATTACTACTACTACTACTACTAATTATTATTATTATATTATTAAATTTGTTGTTATTGTTTTCACTTTTTTTCATCATCAGTAACTGTTTAATATGTTTTCAGCTTTTTAAACAAGTTGCAACTCATTTATTTTCAGACAGCTTGTAAAGGTGCAAGAAATCACTCTCTCTCTCTCTCTCTCTCTCTCTCTCTCTCTCTCTCTCTCTCGTTTTGTTGACCAGTCACACATTCGTAAAGACTCAGGTTTTTGTCATAAATTGTTTATAAACTTTTCTTAAGACTAATTTTCCTTCCGACTGTGTGTGTTTCACAGGCTCGGTGGCACTGAGTGTGTTCCTGGTGTCCTTGGCAGTAACAGTGTGTGCCGTTTGGCTTGTGGCTCTATGTGGCGTCTGTGGTTGGTGTCAACGCAAGCTGGTGAGTTACATACACACACACACACACACACACACACACACACACACACACACGCGTGCTTAAACTTCATGCACACCCACACTGAGCACAGAACATATACATTCACTAGTATTATGTGTGAATGGAACAGCTGTAGTACTATAAAGTTCACAGATTCTGCACAGAACACATACACATACACTCACGCATACACACACACACACACACTCACACACACTCACACACACGCACACACACACACGCGCGCACACACACACACACATACGCGCACACACACACACACACACACACGCATGCACACAGTGGGTGTTATAGGACAGATCGTCCATGTGCTCCAAACTGTCGCCACATATAAGACTTTCTCCTTTTCTTACAAACCACACACACACACACACACACATACAAGTGACATACACAGAAACACACACACACACACACACACACACACACACACACACTGAGCCTTTCTTCTGCACAGGCGAACACTGTCACTATGGATTACATTGAAAGGCTTGGAGTTGCATCGCAGTCCAAGGCTTATGTAACCCTCTTTGGTTTAGCATGTGCACTATCAGGCTTCTGCACTCAAGTGGGCAAACTACTTTCTGGACTTCAGTTATGACCGATGGATCACTGACCAATTGCGTGCTTCATAAAAAAATCCATATTTATGCCTTTTTACTTATGCATGCTCTGCTCACAGATGGGCTGTTATATTGCAACAACAGAAATTACACAGAATTTTAACCCAAATCTCCCTCAGCCTTGGTAGTGATAGTGAGTAATCGTAGTAGTGGGTAACCAGGGTCCCTGCGGATCCTTAAAAGTATTTAAAAGTCTTTAAAAATGTGTACTTTGTATTGAAAAGTCTGGAATTTTAAAAGGGGTGGCATTAAATTAATTCTAGGGTGAAATGAAACAACGATATCTGTTCCTATTTTTCCCTTTTTTTTTTTTTTTTTTTAAACCAGCGCACATCACTGCCTATAGCAGAGGGGGAAAGAAATAGAAAGAGAAGAAAGTGTTGCATGTGTGTAGCTGGTGTGTAGCAGGGAGACTGGTTTCCTTTAAAAGTATGGGTAAATGCAAATTCAGTGAGAGATGGTTGGAGGATGAGAAGTACTGTGGCTGGTTGAAAAAGACGTTTTATGTTAGAGCTGTTGCTCCGATAAATACAGTGCTGTTGTGTTTTTTTGCCACTGTGATGGTCTTAATTTTTCTTATTAGAGGTCTTGAAAAGGTCTTAAAAGTCATTACATTTGCATATCAAAAATGTGCAGTTACCCTGGTAACACCAGTGCTCTCCAAACAGCAGACTGAAGTTCAGTTTGTTGAACAAGGAACCATGCCGACTACTTTGCTAAGAGTTCTTGGGCAATACAACAACACTACAGTCACTTAGCTCTGTGACATGATCAAAACCTGAAAGTCGTTCAGGATGCCATTAATGTAAATGATAAGAATTATTTTGGTATTTGAACATAACAAATAACGTCTTGTCTTAACAGCAAGAGATGCCTGCAAGCAACAATTACAAAACCAAACCACTCCCGCTGTGATCTTCTAAATCACATACACCAGCCATGAGTAGCAGAGCTACGCTTTTGACAGATGTTTTTATCACGCTTCTGTTCCATCTTAAATACCGCAGTTAAACCAGGCATTTAAAACATGGTTAAACAAGCCAAAAATGGAGAGGAAGAAACTAATCTGCAAGGTGGAGAAATATGAACTGTATGACACTTTTTCTAACGTTTATAAAGTCCACATTTAAACTTTTCAAGTAAAGCTGAAGTTTTTGTAATGGATTACTTCATTTAGCTGCTTTTGTACGCAGCAGGGCTAGACCAGAACTATTTCTTGATCTTGATATTTGGTTTTATAATTTGGCCATTGCGTTTAGAAATGGAAAAAACACCTTCCAGATTTCTGCAATTTGAGAAAGACTTGTGCTTTACTGTTTCTTTTCAGGTCCAGTGTTGTTGGCAACATCCCATAAACCTGTCAAACCTGGCAACAGTTGCTATGAAAGAACGTGGGTGAAGCATTGATAGGTTCACTGTTCTGCACTAGCGAGTGGGGGGTGTGTTTTTAATGCAGTTTATCCGCATATGCACGAACTTGCATGAACTTTCAGTGTGTGTGTGTGTGTGTGTGTGTGTGTGTGTGTGTGTGTGTGTGTATGTGTGTGTGTGTGCGCGTGTATAGTGTTTGACCACTTTCTGCTCAGCCTCTGTCGGTGCTAATTAGGCAGTATGAAATGTGATTGATTAAAAAGAGGCGGCTGCTCGTTAGGCAGATCGAGTGGAGCATCTTCACTCACACGTTTGGAGTCGCTCACTACGTTCTAAGCTAATTGATTCCTGCTTCATTCCATGCTTGTACCGCAAGTTGGAAAAGCAGGTCAATCATTCGGATGGGTGTGTATGTGTGTGTGCGTGTGTTTGTGTGTGCGTGTGTTTGTGTGTGCGTGTGTGTGTTTGTGTGGGAAGCCCAAGTAGGAGTGTGTGTTTGAGAATAAGCAAGTGAGATATTGGCAAAAGGAGTGTGGCTGTTGACGTGCTAAATTTGATCTGTTTCATCTCTGAGACTCTGGTGAAAACTAGCCATGTGGAAAGTGTTTTCCTTCAAATAAATGCAGCTTTCTGTGTCGTACCTGCGTGACATGTCAGGACTGTCTAAAGGCTGTGCTTTGATGTGGAGCTGACTGCTATTTTGTAGGGCTTTTCAGTCGGCCCTAAGGTGTGGAAAGCCTAAAGAGTTAAGACTCAATAGTTCAAAGGACAGTTCAGTGACAGTGTAGATGTAGACAATTTTCCTCTCACCCCATATGTACCAAATGTAGTCAATCCAAGACGTGTTTGATGTCCACAAAAAATCTCCTTTTAACTTTTCAGCTAAAAGGCTAGTGAAGGTACTGCTCTATTAAAACAACCAAAAGAACTGATCAAATCAGGCTTCAAGATGGCTACTACTACCAAAACATATATAACATATCAATCAGCAATAACATTAAAAACAAAATGAAAAGTAAAGTGAGTAACATCCATTCTCTTGCTACCCGAGCAACTTTGAGAAGGACCAGATTGTGAAGTCCAGGTCGGATGACTGGGTCAGAGCCTCTCTAAGCAGCAGGTCTTGTGGGTTGTTATTCATATGCGGTGGTCGGCACCTTCCAAAAATGGTCCAGAGAAGGACAACCGGTGACCTCAAGACAAGATCATGGGCTCATTGATGTGCATGGGGAGTGAAGGCTTGTCCATCTGGTCTAACTCCACAGAAGAGCTTCTGTAGAACCAGGTTTATGCTGGCTATTATAGAAATATGTTAGCTCACACTGAGCATTGCAGGTTGCTGTGTATGTGAGCAACTGGTGGCCTAGTGTTTAGGGCCACTAGGCCACCGATCAGAAGGTCAAGGTTTGAATCCTAGGATTACTAGTGACACCTCTGAGGGACCATTGAGGAAGGTGCCATCATCCACACTTAGTGGGGCAGCTGGTAGCCTAGTGGTTAGGGCCTTTGCCCTGTGATCAGGAAGTCAGGGATTCACTTCCCAAGACTGCTAAGCAGCACTGAGATACCCTTGAGCAAGGTACCGTCCCCACACACTGATCCCTGGGCTTCCTGGCTGCTCACTGCTTCACTTGGTGAATGGGTTAAATGCAGAGAAAGAATTTTGTGCTGTTCACGCTGTGTGCTGTTGTGTGTTCACATGTGACATAATGGTCACTTTCACTTTCACTTATGTGGTTGTGTAGTCGCACACCAGTCAGAGAGCCCCTGCTGACCCCTATCTCAAAAATTACTATGACATGGCATGTCAGCATCAGAACTGTACAATAAAGCAATAGAGTAAGGTCGTCTGGTTTGATTAATCGCATTGTCTTTTATATCATGTAGACAGCGTATGCCTCAGAAAATTGTTCGGAAATGGTTTGAGAGTTCGAGTTGATGGTGTGGCCTCTAAATTCACTGGATCTGATCGAGCATCTGTGGGATGTATTGCACAAAGTAGTTCAATCCATGGAAATGCCACCTCACAACTTGACTTAAACAATCTGCTGCCAAGGTCTTCCATAGCAAAGCTTTAAAGGTACAGATGAGCTAAGGAGAAACCCCACACAATATTAGGCAAGCAGGGATAATATTATGACTAATCACTGATAGGGTTTGAAGTATGTGAGGACTTAGTCATACAGTTTGCTAGTTTGTGTATTATTGTTTGATGTGGAAAGACAATGTGACATCTCAATTCAGTAGATTTTTTTGATACCGCAAAAATAGAGTGGCTGAAAATGTGCCTCATGTTAATACAATAGTATTTATATTTTCAGCACTCAACATTAATAGTATGATATTAGAGACTGAAACTTGTTTTATAGTGCCTGGCGTAATGCTCTAGTCAAAGGATTCCCAATTTCAGTTTTAATATGTTAACTTCAAGTTAATACACTAGCCACAAGTCACAATACAATAAGATCTGTCATATTGTGTCGTATAGTTACATTACAGCAGTTGCATGATGCTGACAAATAAGGATAAGCTTGCGTTGGTCATTAGTAGCATTAGCCCCATAGCTCCAGTGCTACATTTAAGAACCAGACTTTAGACACCACACTTGTCTAGTCTGATTAACTTCATTTAGAGTAAGAATGACAACTTTGTGAATAATTTACTACCAAACTATAAATTTAAGCCTTTTCAGTTCAGCACTATAAATGGAAAATGTTCAGTCTAATCTGTAAAGATGTATCATAGACTCTTTAATAGCAGGCCTTTACAAAAGAGACACTTCTCTTTCCAAATGCGCTCTTCAGAATGCAGACTGCTTAAAATGTGTGTGTGTGTGTTTGTGTGTGTGAGAGAGAGAGAGAGAAAGAGAGAGAGAGAGAGAGAGGGAGAGAGATATTCACGTGTACTCTTCAACAGTCGTTCATTTAGCTTTCCTTATAGCATCACGGATAGTCAGATGGAGAGTTTTTGGTGGGTTTAATTCCAGCTCTTTTCTGATTCATACTTTGTGTATTTGAATCAAACTTAACTGGCATTACCAAAAGAATAAGTCTACATCTTGGCACAAGGTTGACTTACTAAAGCTTCATTTAGTGTACTGCACTGAATCACTGAACATAAAATATCAACAGCACAAATTAGGCTAACAGCAGCTGCATGGCAGTAAAGTGGAACAAACACTGTGGGAGTATTTTGTGCATGTGTCTACTGACACACAGCTGAGAGTAAAATTGAAGCTCTGTGCATGGTGACCCTGTATCCTGTCTGCCACTGCCATCCTGTAATCGTGGTACTGTGATTGTTATTTCATCCCTGCTAAAAACCACAGAATCAAGGCTGTTGTCTGTTGATCATAATCCCAATTTCAATATGAATTTTGTGCACTCCTATTATATTACAGTATAATAAGAGTCAATAAAATATGTGCTCATTTTTTGGCCCAAATGTTATTATTATTGTTCAGAAACTTTTGTGTTGATATATAAATAGCTCTACATGTTATTGAGTTGAGCAGAACTGCACAGCTTGGCTGTCTTTGCAGGCCTGACTGTGGGGAGAGAGCCGCCGCGCCTCAGTAACCATCTTTGATGACTTTCTTGCATGTCTGTCGAGGAAAAGAATTGGCATTTTGAGAAGATGGGTGACGTTCTCTGGACATCCAAGGGACTACAGCTCCACCTAGTTTTCACTAATGTCCTGCTCCCAGGACAGGAAAGCCTTGATGGATACTTGAAAACATGCTGTAGCGTTCCCCCAGGCCCAGAGGGGGTATTGAATTGTTGCATTGTATAGTAGAGGAGTCTGGTTTCATCCTCCCAGACTGAAGATGAACATGTGAGAGAGAAGACCAGACCACTGGCTAAACAACTGGAACAGCTCAGGGCTACAGAGCAAACTCAGCTCAGCCAAGGACAAATAGGACAGAGAGAAAGAAATAGAGAGAGAGAGAGAGAGAGAGAGAGCGAGCGAGAGAGAGAGAAAGGTGCAGAAATTTGACAGGAATTTGATGAGATAAATATATATATATAATTTAGATACATATACGTATAGTTTAGATTCACATTTACATTCATTTCATTTCATTTTGTCTGTCTGTTTGTCTGCCATTCTGCTATTTTTGTTGCCTGCCACACATTACTGACTGCATTACTGGACCAATGAAAATGACCTTTACCAGCTGCCCTTCTTTTTCTGTCACTGTATTGCTTTTTTATATGTACTTTCTTACATATATATTCTGCTTGCTGTATAGATTTCCTTTACACTTAGCAATTATGCTGTGTTCACAATGGTTCAGCGCACCACCAAATGTGAATACATCCCCCCTCTTTCATTGATCCTTGTGAAATCCAACTGAAACCTATATACAACAATCAGTCATAACATTAAAACCACTGACAGGTAAAATGAATAACATTGATTGTAATGGAACCTGTCGTGGGGTGGGATATATTAGGTAGCCAGTGAATAGTCAGTGTCGGAGTTGATGTGTTGGAAAAATGGAAAAATGGACTGTCACATTAATGGACAAGTAACCAATTAATGTGACAGTCTAGTAATCATATATTTTTAAAAAGGCCAAATATAACTCAACAAAACTACATTCAAAGATTTTAAAATACCTGATATCATGAAAGGAGTTTTTATGGTCATTTTTCGTCCATCTGGATCTGTAATTTTTAAGGGCTGCGTACTTCAGCATCATAAATTTTTTTAGTGCCATTAAATGAAGCATGGAGATGATCCCTGTTCAATCTCATGTGAACTGACATCTCAGAAAAAATGCTACATATTCTGTGGAAAACATGTTTTCTCAAGTACAGAGACACTTAAAAAGCATTTACTTGTGTTCCCTGTGACTAAAATCAACTCCAAACATTGATTTAATGCGGTGACGTTGACTGCTGGCTATAAATTTCCAAGCTAATGACCACGCTAATAACACTCTGCATTCACTTTAAACTGTATAGTAGACAGTTAGGGTCAATTTTAAACAATGGCTTAACTAAATATTTAGGCATTTTGTACTATACAGAGATTTCTTGAACAGTGTGAATTGGCCATTAAGACAGAGACCTTTTAAAAATGATATTACCCTAAAACTACTCTAAAACTAGTCTAGTCTTAGGCTTAATCCGGGGTCTGGGAAAGAGACTAAAATATTTATGAATGTGTGTTCATCAGGCATAGTTTCTGTAAGAGGAACCAGCAACAAAATGAAACATATGTATAACCATCTTGCACATATTCAACTTACTGCTGCCAATTTATTGAGAACGCCATTTTAAATAACTGAGATTAGTCAAGTAATCTGATTAGTCAAGTAATCCTCTCCTTCCTGAAAACGCATGAAGCTATAAAGCCAAATTTGTGCACAAACACACACACCAGAGTGGACAGTAAAACAAAGAGTTTGGACTAAACTACAGCGCGAGTCTGTGTGCTCCTGTCTCTCAGTGGCTGCCCTGCGGTGGGAGATTCATTTAGGCTCTCCTATCTTCACCAGCTCTAGGCTGCTCCACATTCCTGCATATACATTGTGTTTGTTTGTACTTGGCTGTGTTTCCGGAGTTCAGACTAATTTCCCATGTCTTTTTCTCAGCTTCCCACAGACAAACCTGAACCCTACTGAGGACTTCCTGCTCTCACACACTCCACATTGAGCTCTACAATTACAAAGAATGAAATACAAATGTTTTAATATTCATTTCACCTCAAATAATAATGATGGCTGAATACAGGCAATCCCAATTAATAACCTTTGTCTTATCTGCTTACAGTAGTCCATTTATTTATTACTAACAACTACACAATAACATTATTTTGAAGGTGGGAACAAGTCACAGAGCTGCAAGTTGCAAACAAGTCTCTAATCCTGAATCAGTGCAAGCAAATAGTAAGTGGAGTGCCGAGCCCTAAACTTTGCATTAAGTCAGCATGCACTCATACTACTGAGCTTAACGAACTTCATACTTAAAACTGCATAGCTGATGACACTGTAATTGATCAAATTATTCTGAGAGCATGTTTGGAGTCCTCCAAGTCCCCACCCAATCTTTAACTCTGCCTACAGCATTTCTCTAGACGTTGCATGCACCTTCATACTTCTTGATACTGGACTTCATGCGTTGAGCCAGGACTTTATGCTTAATGCTTTTGCTTTCCAACAAACAACGAACCGTTTCACTAAAACTAACTTCCATCACAACACCAGGACATTAACTCCAAATGAAAGTCTGAGTCACAGGAGTTTTTTTTTTTTGTTTTTTTTTTTTTACATTTTGTTGAGTTTTCAGTCATCAAATTTGTGACTCAGGTCTGACGCGAGTTCAAGTCCTACATCCAGTGAGAGCAACAAGGGATGTCTGTTTCACAAAGTATATACATATACAGTCAGTGGTTTATATATAACTCCTATATATTCCTGTGATTCTTGTTACAGTGCAGCTCGGGGGGAACAGCAGCTTTAGATTTTGCTGTTGCTTTTGCTCGTTTGACGTATTCTGATTTATCCACAGGTTTTCCAAAGCAGGGAGGGAGCCAGCAGAAGCAGAAAACTCTCATTTTACATTCACCCAAGCAGAATACACACTCACCTGGGGCTGGATCACCGCTCGAGGTCAGTACAGATAACAAGATACCTGGGTAGGAAAGCCACAGATCTACTGTTCCTCATTGCTGGCAAGAGAGACAGTGAGAAAGAGGCATTAGGAGCTGTCTAAGAAAGAGAAGCACAGACAGGGAGAGAAAGACAAACAGCACCACTTGTGCCAGATTCATGCCTGTGTCCTCATGTGGTCTAGAAAGACAGAAACTGATCGACCCAGAGAGGAGTCTGCAGGGCTCTGAAACTGCTAAGCTTTCTGTCCTTAATAACCAAGGAAGAAAAGAGTCCAGCATGAATAAATCCTAATACCTTCATCATGCACCTAAAACCCCTCCCTGCATGAAGCCAGTGCTGGACATGCATATTGTTCCTTTTCTGGACTCACAACTCATGAGTCATATTTCCAATAAAACTGGTGAGTCATGGTACTGATGGTGCTGAGGTTAACCAGAGTAGTGACTTCAATCTGAGCGGAGCATCTTCCTCTCACTCTGTATGACACAGCTCACACACACGTGCACACACTTGGGGGTGTTAGAGAGAGAGAGATGGAGCACGTACATAGTGGATGTGAGAGAGAGAGAGAGAAAGAGAGAGAGAGAGAGAGAGAGAGAGAGAGAGAGAGAGAGAGAGACCGACCACAGAGAGGCATAAGTCTATATAAGGACATGGTTTCTCATCTCAAAGTGTTTAGAGACTGTTTACTCTCTGCTCTCCACCATATGTCCTTTTTAAGAGAGCTCCTGTTGCCCTTTCTCTGCTGTTACACTAGGATAGGCTCCTAGACTCCAAATCTTTCTTTGCTAGAAAGATGTGTTTATGAAAAGGGTTGGGGTCCTACACGCTAAAAGCTTCTTATTCAGTTATAAATCTTAAGTAACTTGCCCTAGTAGTAACTGAATCGTTTGTAGCAAATATATTTGATTTGTTTGAAATTCTAAATCTCACTGAAGGCTGCAATATGGAAATGAGCTGTCACAAATGCTTTACTGTGTGTAGTCAACATTCTGATTAATCACAGAAGCTTTTTTCTGTACACCTTTATTAGCTTTTTATAAAGTTTATACTTCTAGCACATTCTCTTAGCCAGTCACACAAAAAATTACATTATTTCTTCTTTAACTGGTACATTTGTAAAGGAAAAAAAAATTAGGCGCCTTCTTAAATTATATCAATCAATGCTGCATTGAAAGTAAGAGGAAACTGGCTACTTTTGCTGCAATAATTTTGGTACAGGTATAGCAGAAGCATTCGAATACAGCACAGGTCCACAAACCTGGTTTATGTCATTTACATCAAAAACTGCAAAAACAGATCAGCCAAAACAAAACTAAATACTAATTTAAAAGAACTTTACGAGGAAAAAATATTTTTGGCTGATTCCAACTGTGCACCCACATTTTCAAAAGCACCAAGCAGGCCTAGTAACTAGAGATGGGCAATATAGCAAATGTGTATCATGACAATCATATATTTAATTTTTTTTGATAAAGCTTTGATAAATGGAACAGAAACCACAAGCCAACAAATCAGTAGTGCCAGCATTTAAAAAATTCAAACAAACCCATCACTGCATCCAATTAATCAAAATCAATTTTGCTCTCAGTGACTTCCAGCTTATTTGGGATTCAAACTCTTGATCTCCTGACAGCAGGGGAAAACTTAGACAGCTTCCCACATAGGAAGTCAATCTTTTTTTTTTTGTTCTTAAAATACTGCCAGGACCAACTAAATGATCAGAAAGTTGTTTTATGGCGTAACTGATGGCAGCTAATCCATCTTCATATGTCCACACTACTGGTAAATACTGTGAAGTAAATATGTAAGTTATGTAGTAATGAGCGTGAGGAGTGCAAGTGTTATGGAAGAAGGTTTGCCGAGGTGGAATGTTGCTTAGGGAGAGCAGTGGAGCAGGATGGGAGAAGGCAAGTGGAGACCTGCACTGCATTTTCAATTTGCCTCTGGAGCTCTACACACAGTGCACACACTGGACATACACACATCCATCACAGCACCAGGGAGCCTCTCCTCATTCCCCATCTCTCTCTTTCTCCTCCTTTCATTTTTACTCCAAATCTCTCGGGCTGTCCTTTTCTGAATGCGAATCACATCAGTGTTCCCTCCTGTGCTCATCCACCCCCCCTCCCTCTCTTTTTTTTTCTTTCATTTCGATCCCCACCCCTCCCTCTCCCTCTTCTTCTCCCTCTAATAGGCATGACAGAAGCCCATTGAGACTCAGTGGAAAGGGACAGGAACTCTATCTCCCTTCTTGCAGCCTGATTAGCCTTGCGGCAGATAGGAAGGAAAGGGGAAATAAACGGTGCTCATCGAGCTCACGCTCTCTCTCCTTCCAATGCTTTTTCCTCTTGGACAGGACAGCTTCCTTTATGACTAACGACCGAGACGTTTCCCAAAGTCGAAGCCTATACAGCTCCATATGCTCGTCAGTCAAACTTTTACTGGTCCGAAAAAAAAAGTCTCCCACGCAGCACGGCTTTATTTCACCTGCTCTCAAAGAGCCTGTGGGATGGAGAAGCATTAAGTCATGATGTTCACAGCTCACACTTTCCTGATCAGGTGGGAGAGAGTGAGAGGGCGCTTATGTAAGGATACTCTGATCTGCAGCTACAGGCAAAACACATTTAACATTTGCATCCTACACAGGCAATTAACACAAAACCCACCTGACCCTTCTCCCAGCCTACTCATCCTTAGATCGGCCAACAACATCTACTGCTCAACATCTTCGATTCACGCGCTGGAAACCGTTTTAGGTCTATGTGCTATACAAAACATGATCATGAAGTTCTTTGCACAAAATCACTTTCACATGAAGAGATGTCACCAGCTTTATTCTTGACAGTTTCAGTCCCTTTCAAAATGAGCCGTTTGGATTGCTCGCTTATTCTGACGTCAGAATAAGGGAAATTTGCATAGAACCGCCCCTCATCTGTCGAGTCCCCACCCACTAGATTAGTTGACGATCCACCATTTTTGTCTGCTGGTTTTACGAGCATGCATAAGATGCCGAGTGCTATGGCTACAGGCAAAGGCAAGTCACTCATGAAGTGTTGTGTTCATCTGGTTAAGTGTCCCAATACTTTTGTCCATCTAGTGTATCTCTCACTCTTTCTTTCAGCCTGGTCACCATACAGGCTAGAACCACTGTCACAGATTGAAGGGATGGAATGAACGAAAGAAAGAAAGAAAGACTTTCACTGGTGTTAAGGACATGGATTCTAACGTAAAATCCAGAATTTAAACGCGCAGCGTTAGCATGGGATGGGTGGGGGGTGGCCAGCAACAGCTTATTTGCATAAAAGTGACAGAGCCCTTAAACGGCTCATTTTGAAAGGGACTGAAACTGTCAAGAATAAAGCTGGTGAGATCTCTTTATGTGAGAGTGATTTTGTGCAAAGAACTTCATGATCATGTTTTGTATAGCACATAGACCTATTATAACTAAAGTGAGTTTTGCATAATATGTCCCCTTTAAGGCCAGTTAATATGCTTACAGATGACTGTGCAAAAACTGAAAGTGTATTTGATAGTTTACAACACATACAGTCTAAGCTGAGCAATTATTTCAATAACGGAAAAGCACTGGTGCATTCTTTAAATATATCTTCAAAAGGAAAGTACCCTATATTGTTTAAATGATAGTCATTTCAAAAGATAGCAATTACAGTTGCACAAAGTACTGAAAGGTCAATACTGTTCTATACTGCATTTTGGGAAACAAACTTCAACACATTTATTTGAATAACTTAACATGAAACTGATATTGTATTTTTTCTGCATTTAAAAAAACCTCTATAGAAAAAGAGAGATAAAAAATGTAAAGTTTATTAGCTATTAAAATGTCAACATTTTTCTGAGCTAGTCCAGTAAAACATTCTGTTTTTAGACAGTCATGAGTGTTTTCACTTCTCACCAAAGTACTGTTTAGCACTATAAGTAGTAGAGGACAGTATTATGATTTTACAGTTAGCATTAAGGTTGCAACTATTTTTTGGAATCGAGTATTCTGTCGTTTTTTCCATCGAGCAGAGAACAAACGCTCTGAGGGCGTTGGAATACTCAGAAAAGACTTTGCAAGCTTTGCAATCTTACTGCATTTGCTCTCCACCATGGCAGTGGATCCTCCTTTTTGGAGAGAGGATGTTCACCAAAATATTCTAAGACCTCCCTCTGCACCTCTTGATTTTGCTTCTCATACTCATCCTCATCATCACTGCTATTGGAGTCTGATGATGATCCGAAAACATTGAGAGATGATCCCTTAGCTTGAGTAGCTGGGTGGTAGTCTTTTAGGTTGGTGGTGGATTCATTTCTCCTTTCGTTGGACTGTCTTTCTAGCCTTTTGACAGTTAATGCCATCGTTTGAATAGTCCTTTGGACCTTAAACGATTCTTCAGAAGGCCAGAACTTAAGTTTTCTGAAGCGGGTGTCCAAGGCAGCAGCAAGGAGGGCAGTGTTAGGGACCTCAGGTTTAAATACAAATAGGTCTTCCCACCTGTCAGTGATCTGTTCAGCGGCAAGACCCTGAAATGCCCTTACTGGTGCAGTTTCAAAAGCTGAACTCGAGGTTCTGTACCAACTAAGGAAGTGCAGACTGGGTCACATATTGTTCCCCACTCAGGAACACTGTAGTCCCCTCAAAAGGTTAAAGGATCTGAGGCTGCTCTTCAGTCATGATCCACTGCTCCGGCTTCAGACCCAAAGAGTGATGCTTTCCACGTGGGTTGACTGCAGGATCGGAAAGAGCTGCAGTCACTGGCCATCTCTGTTGAAGGAGCCTAGATAGCATATGAAGTGTACTGTTCCACTTAGTACTCACATCCTGTACCCACATGTGCTGTTGCACTTCCATTTGCTGCTGCTTTTCTTTAAGTTTTGTGCAGGCCAGTTCACTCTTTTTAAAGTGCTCCACAAGGCATCTCGCACTTAAGGTTCTGTTATTTTTCAGTGTATTCTACACAACTAAATTCAGTGTGTGTCCTGCTCATCTAACAGAAGTCCATGCATGTCTCGCTTTCAGAATTCTGTCAGCTGCCACTACATTGGCCCATTGTCATGGACAACTGCCTTCACGTTTTCAAAAGCAATGTGAAATTTAGTAGCAGCCTCCTCCAGTCAATCTGCAATATTTGTGGCTGTATGCCTCTCCTCTAGAGGCATTGGACAGATAAACTAGATTTAAGTGAAAGTATGTGTCAAAATGTTGCTCAATTAAAAAGGAAGTATGGAGCCAAAAACAAAAATCACACTTATTTACATAAAGTATGAGGTAAAACTTCAGCCACCAAAAACATTTCAATTTGAAACAGTGACACAGTGCAGCAGTTCCTGAATACAAAGTCAATTCCAGTCTTTTTTTCTTTTGTGGAACAGGTCTGCAGGCACATTAACCTTGCAATGCACCATGTACAGAGCCAGTAACATTGTGAAGGACTGTTCTCACCCACTACACGGACTCTGTTCCCTTCTAACGTCTGGCAAACAATATCGAAGCTTCCGTATTGGTTCTGAACGGCTGTGCAACAGCTTTATACCACAGACCATCAGGGCCCTGAACGCACATTAATGTCTAGCTCTTGGTTAACCAGCACATTTCAGTGAACTACCTCACTTTATACTAGGGGTGTGCGATATATACCGTTTACGATAATATCAAAATTGTTGTTTAACGATGAATCAGCTGGCATTATCGAGTATTTCTGCAGTAACCAGTGTAAAATAGCAGGACATGTTTTGATCACGCCGTGGCTTTGAGAGTTGTACTAGCGCGCACGCGCCTGCAGGGGGCGGCGTGCTCCGTTCAGTAGCGGAAGGTAAACAGGCCATGGATGCTGAGATATGCATGGAGAAAGAGAGCTAGGCTAACTC
>JBBJLS010000128.1:15656560-15664060 GCA_037577275.1 Bryconaethiops microstoma
TGTGTGTGTGTGTGTGTGTGTGTGTGTGTGTGTGTGTGTGTGTGTGTGTGTGTGTGTGTGTGTGTGTGTGTCTGTGGGTTTTTGTTTGTCTGCTGGCATAAATATGTGACAGCCTGCATAAACCATTCAGACAGTCAAGTTTGAACTCTTTTAGTTTTATTGGTCATAACAGTGTTATTTAAACAGTTTCAATAGATACTAATATAGTGGTGTTATCTCTGCTATACTAGTTGGTTAACCTGCTGCAGTCACAGACACTGCTTGTCACTTATTTTATTCTTTTGCTTTTCTTTTACTGCAGTATCTGATATAATCACAGACATCAGGTTTTTCAGACATTTGATACATCTGGTAAACATGAAACATGTTTGTTCTAATCGTTCTAATGTCTGAGAGGATTTGGAAAGTGAGGCACATTACCTACACTGTTACACACACACACACACACACACACACACACACACACACACACACACACACACACACACATTTATCAATATTTGAGTCACATAAATCATCACCAGATTCTTCAGTTCTTTGGTTTTACCTGCATTTTGTGGTGTTCACTTCAAACACAGGCTTGATGGCTTTTTACACTTTTGTGACGTGTGTGTGTGTGATATTTTTCTCACTGTTCAGCTGTCTCCTGGTTCAGATGAAGATCATGAAGGTCCAATCAGTGAGAAACTGGGCAGGATTCAGTTCAGCGTGGGCTACAGTTTCCAGGATTCCACTCTTACTGTTAAAATTATGAAAGGTCAAGACCTGCCCGCTAAAGACTTCTCCGGAACCTCTGACCCCTTTGTTAAAATATATCTCCTTCCTGACAAAAAGCATAAACTGGAGACTAAAGTGAAGAGGAAGAATCTTAATCCTCACTGGAATGAAACATTTCTGTTTGAAGGTTTGTCTGTTCATACATCTAGTTTTCCAGTCACAGTCAGTCATTGATCTGCACTCAGTAACACAACTGTCTTTGGACATAGATGTAATGAGCCATAATTAAATATAGAGAGCCATATTTGTTTATGAGTCACACAGACTTTAACTATGGTGACTGAACTGTGAAAACTAACAAAGAACACAGCATGGCTATTTTTCACAAGCCAGAATTAATATAGATGAAAAGAGATGAAGTGTCATCTTTCAAATCCTATAAATACAGTTAGTTGTTTCACATTTTACTTACACTCTGTATAGCAGCTACCTTAGATTTGTTGATGCTAAACTGCCAGTTTGGCAGATTTGAGTAGGCTGTGACAAGGTTTCACAGAAGTCTTTTATATGTCTTTACTCATGAGGTGTATTCTAGTCTGGCTACTACTACAGACCACTCAAAATGACTGTCTATATTATGCATTTCTGTATTTCTGCCCATCTTCCCTGCCAGGCTTCCCATACGAGAAGGTGCGAGAACGTACGTTGTACCTGCAGGTGCTGGATTATGACCGATTCAGCAGGAACGACCCCATAGGAGAGGTGTCCATTCCACTAAACAAAGTGGAGCTAGGACACAACCAGACTTTCTGGAAGGAGCTGAAACCATGCAGTGATGGCAGTGTGAGTGTTTAACTGAACTGCTTAGAAGTCAGTCTTTTAAGCAGTGATTTGCCGTGATTTGTCAACACTTTAAAAATGGCAATCTGCATATTCATGGTTCTTTTTTATGCCACTACAGAACACGCACACAGCAAAAATGCCAAAAATAATAACGAAGAGGCTGCTTATGACCCTAACCGTACAAGTTGAGGGGTCTCTCAATCTATATTCATGGCATCTTTCTCCATAATCCATTTCAGCACTGCAGGTGGTGCAGTAACAACACAGAGAAACCTGCTTAAAATTGAGAAAATAAACACTCATGATTCTGATCAGGAACTTGAAGGCTAATTTTGTTCCTGGTGTGGTTTGGAAAATCTTAGATAATTTAGTAGGTTAAATAAATTACACATTAGCAGCCAATAAATTGTCTTTAATTAAAATATAAAATGGCTTAACCTTACTCTGTTAAACTACAGGCTGCCATTATTGTAGCATATTGATGTTCTTGGGCCATTTGGCTGAACCATTTTAAATGTCTTTTTGTGTATTTAAGAAGATGAAATCAGGAATTCTGAATTATTGAGGCCCCTGTCCTTATTTTACATGAAAAGATCAATGCATAAAAGCACGATTTATCTGTTGAGCAGTGCTGTTACTGAAGATTGTACTTATTTTAATGAATTGTTTGAACTGCGGTTTTGCTTTTTATTGTAAAAGTACAACAGATTAATTGATTGCCACACAATAATTAGTAGCACCCTCAGTGTTGTTAATGCTGTGAAAGGGTATGTGGTTGTTATGAACTGATATTTTTGCCTATAGCTTTGATACTGATAAATTGCTGTAGCAGGGGATTAGGGGTGTTAAATAGAGAATAAAGATGGAATAAAACAGAGGCTTTAGATCCCTGGTGGTTGTGTGGGATTAATTATTAATGAGGAATATTTGTTTGTGTTTGACTTCTAGGGGAGTCGAGGAGACCTGCTTGTATCTCTCTGTTACAATCCCACTGCTAACACCATTACTGTCAATATTATTAAAGCACGGAACCTCAAAGCCATGGACATTGGAGGCACTTCAGGTATACATGTATATGCAGATAAGCAGCAGACATACCTGCATGTCTTTTTATAGCTGCGTTCTGGAAGCTAAGCTGCAGCTGAGATAGGCGTCTCCTCAGTAGGACTGTCTTGTGAAGACTCCTCATATGTATTACTGCAAAACGGAACTGCATCCAACAAGAACACTTTGTCAAATAAGTCAGTGTGAAATCTGATAGAGACACAGTTGATGTAAGCGACAGCAAGTTAGCAAGCAAAACAAGATGTAAGGTTACAGACAGAACATTAATCTGTCTGTAGTTAAATGTTGTCTCATGAGTTACAATCTGTTCAGCTCACTCAAGCCGGGTTCATTTTACACCCAGCATTTAGTTTACACAGGAAAATAATAAATTATGTACAGAGGAAATGCCACTAAAGAAATAGTTTACTGTACAATTTCCTGGCCTTTTTAAACATAGAGCATCTGAATCTCTTTGGGGTCAGATGTGTGTGCAAAGGGTTATGGGCTACAGAAGACAGGAAGGGTGTGGGTTGAATGTGGATTGTTTCTCAATTTCTCGGCTAAATCTAAAGGATCTTTCTTCTTGGAACAACCAGTGATGACATAGCGGTCTAGAAATCCAGCAAACCAGGACCAAAAATTGCATATTTTGTCATGTTTCCCCTTGTCTCTGGAATGAGGGCAGGGACAAATGCAGACTTCCACGTGGATTAAAGTTTTCCGTCACTATGATGGATTTCCGTCAACGGAGGGCACTGAAGCTCAATTGTAAGATTGAGGCAGATCCAAAAAAAACATTTTTGGGGGGGGTTGGTAGGGGGTAAACATGAAGGGGGTAAACAAGCTTCGGCAGACAAAGTTCTGGTAAGGCTGTCTTTTTCCTTGGTTTAATTACGATTTAATTATTATTCTTAAAAGTAAAAATCAACATTTTGATTTCGGCAGTTTGCTTAAATATTGAAGGCTACATGCTGTTTCCCGACGCTTGTTTAAAATGCCAAACTTCATAGTAAAGAGAAAATAATTCCCCAGCATTTAGTGCCGCATCAGTCTCAAAGCCTTTTAACGTCCCAAAACTAAGATCTGCAAAAGGAAGAATGGCACGGGCTTCTTGTTGCCTGGTGTATCCAATAATAATAATAATAGGGCATAATAATATGCTATTAGTGGTATATTTTACATTTTCAAAAAAGATAGGAATAGAACTTATTTATGATTGGAAGTCAGTGGTGTGTCATGAAGTCTCTCATTCGCTAACAGTAGCTAAAACAGGTCGGAAAACTGTGGAGAAAATCCATTGCCTAAATAGATAAATGAGTCAAAACTCCGAAGCTCAAGATTCAGGGCAATGGCTCCAGTGTCGGAGTGCTGGAGAGCTTATGCTCCGGTTTTGCCAGCATGTACGCGCTTCTGTTAAAGGAAGTTACACATCAGAAAAATGAAGGGCAGAAAAAAATCGGCGGTTGTAAACCAACTCGCTCTCACCGGTTCACCCCTGAGCTGGTTCCAGCTCGCCTCACTCTCTTCAACTTCCCACATCTCAAGGATCGTTGTCCAGTCTGCTGCGCCTTGTCTGGTGGGTTAATCTGTCATGTTTCCCCTTGTCTCCGGAATGAGGACAGGCACAAATGCAGACTTCCATGATTTCACTTTATTTTCAATGAACCAAAACAAACAGGCACACTGGCCTAACATAACTCAGAATGGGAATCAAAAGATCCAAGGGCACAATCCAACAAGTATGATGGTTAACCCACAACTAAAACAGAACACAAACCCTCTTAAATCCATATACACAAAAAACCCAACCACCAATAAACAAACTCAAACATGTATCCTTTAACAACACCCAGCTGTGACTCATAAATCATACCAACCATCACCACTTCAGAATAAGAGTCCACAATACCAAACTTAACAGAAAAGGGCGGCCTCTAGCGGCTGTCCAACAGTCACTGTCTCAGACGTAACAACTAGTGACATCATTACACCTCCTCTACCTTGTATTTATTTTATTGTATTATGTGGTCATAATATTATCATATTGTCAGTTTGTCATACAAATGACCATTTTTTACAATTAACAGTTTGTAGATCAGTTTCTGTTGCTAGTGTGTAACTATAGATTAGACCTGGTTGGAAATTAGAGAAGACTTAGAATTGAAAAAATCTGAAAAACATCTTTATATTTGGGGGTTAGACAGTCTGTCTTTATCACTTTCTTTATGGCTTTCTGTACCTGTCCTATTGTCATGCTGTGTTGCTCTCTCTCCGTCTGTCCCACATCTTATCTCCCCTCTGCTGACCTCAGAAATTTTCAAAACTGATCTGTAGTCTTAGCCACACTTTGTACAGATCCCCCAGCAATCAGAGCAGACACTCTCCGCTCCTCTCCTCTTCGCTGGGATTTTAACTGCAGCTCAGATTGCTGTTCCACTTTTACTCAGCTACTTTGTCCTGCGTATTAACCCTGCTTTTATAACCTTTACTCTTTCACCAAGCTGTGATTTCAAAGTCAGGGGGTATAAAAAAAAGTGGCCGGTGATTTCATGGCAAAACGTTGCTGAGATTTAAGAACTGCTGGAATGTCAGGGCAGATGTGCGGGTTTGACTGATGAAAGGTGCATAACCTGTATTCTCTTCTCTGACTGGCCGCAGATCCCTATGTGAAGGTGTGGCTCATGCACAAAGACAAGCGTGTGGAGAAGAAAAAGACAGTGACCATTAAGCGGTGTCTGAACCCTGTCTTTAATGAGTCCTTCCCCTTTGATATCCCCGCACATGTGCTCCGAGAAACCACCATCATCATCACCGTCATGGACAAGGACCGGCTGAGCCGTAACGATGTCATTGGCAAGGTGGAGACACACATTCACTATTACCTTTATTGTTGCCATGGAAACAAACTGTCACTATGGATAAACTAAAACTAAAATATAAGATAAACTAAAATATTAGAATTTTTAATAGTTAAGCTTGTATAACTTAAAATATTGTTTTTGTGCCAATGTTAAAACTTTAGTCTGCGTAACAGCTTGTTCAGAAGTTAAGCAAATAAAATCTGTATAATTCGTATTTTTCACGCAATTTTGCAGACGTTGAGAGTAGAGAGTAAAGAGTAGGGATATAATTCACAAAATTCATTATAGGATACAATGAACAATCTTGTTTTGTCCCAAATTGATTTATTTTTCGACAAACACATTATACCACTTATTGTGTGGTTAGTGTGTATTCTGCTGAAAAAAGACACACAAGACACATTTTGCAGGTGTTTTGTAGTAATGTGTTAAGCTACGTAAAGACTTGTCAGTTTGTTGTTTAATATGCCTTCATGTTGCATTAAAGAGAGAGGGGAAGGTGGTATTAGCTAGTATTATTTCCACTTCTGCAAAACTCTTTGATCACAGATTTAAAAACACTGTTGTGAGACTCTGGACTCTTCAGAAGGTTAAATTTAGTGTAACAGTGATTTATTCCAGCTTCAGGAGTATTGCAGCTCTCAACAGAATAACTCTGACCTGAGTAATTCTTGACTGATGCATTTAATGTCTTTTCCTTAAATGCAGTTTCAGTACAATACAATTCGACAGTCTGAAATACAGTTCTATTGCCAGTAGATGATTATCACAGAGCAGAACAGTTATGGCTTACTCTGAAAACAAGTTTGTTTGATTGTGTTTGTTCCTATTTCAGATCTATCTGTCATGGAAGAGTGGCCCAGCAGAGGTGAAGCACTGGAAGGACATGTTGAGCAGACCACGAACCAACGTGGCGCAGTGGCACGCCCTCAAAGCCTGATTACCCTGACCTCGCTCCCAATCCCCCAAACCCCTGCAAACCCCTCCAATCCCCTCCAACCTACTCCAACCTCTAATCTTTGACCCTTGAGCCCCAGCCCCATCCTTATGCACAAGACTGACTCGCTGCCAGACTGCAAAACACGGGTACTTTTAGCCATCCACTCTTGTAACCTTTAACTTTCAACCTTGAGCTTCTTTATTTTTGCCACCTCTTGCCCTTTCTTTTCTTCTCTCTCTCTTTCTTCCTCTATGTCTATTTCTCTTTTCTGCTCCTCCTTTGCCCTCTGTCCCTTTTTTAGTATCTGCTGTCATTTTGGTAACATGTTCTGTTAAGGTCTGCATATGAAGTGATCTTATGCCTTCAAATCCGTTAGCTAAGTAGCTCACCTTTTGTAACTCTAAGCAAATAATAAGTCTGGACTTGTCAGACAACCTATTGATACGCTTTAACAACAGCATCAATTAAATCAAGCCATTAAAAAAAGCTGTATGCAAACTTTAATGTAATGTGTTACCAATTATTTTTTCTTGTACCTCTCTTTCACCCTCCATCTAGCCCAGGTCTGAGTTTATCTGTGTATGTGTGTATATATTTACTCATTCTCTAGAGGTCACATATCGTTCTTCTGTCTACTCCTCCCTGGTTTGCATCCATTTCTCCTGTTTTCCGTCCTCTTATCTGCCTCTTTCTTGTTTTCTATTCTCCTCTCCTCACTCCTGTTTTTATGGGTCAGTCTTCACTCTCTCATTAACTCCAGGCAAGAGCCTGGGAGGCTCATGGGAGCTCATTTATCAGCCATCTTCTGAACTTTTTCAGAATTACGCACAACAGGAATTCTGGGAATTGTATTTTTTTCCAGACATCAGACATCCCTTTTGAATCTAAGACCTATAGTTCATATTAATTTGATCCATAAATGTGAATGGCAGGCCCTCAAATAGATGTCCTTTGGTGCCATTGTTTTATGTATATCTTTCTCCATTTTTAAACTTAATTTAATCCTCTTTTACTTCCATTTTGTTACATTATTCCTTTATCTTGCTTTTCGGTTTCTGCCTTCCTCCCCTTTCTCTTGTCTGTTGCTCTCTC
>JBBJLS010000128.1:15688084-15704434 GCA_037577275.1 Bryconaethiops microstoma
GTAGCTCCAGTGCAGGACTGAAGAAGCTGATGGACTGTGCGGGTGCGGGGTTTGGACCAAGGGGTTGGTGTGTGGTGGGTATGGTGTGTGGTGTGTGTGTGTGGGGGGGGGGGGGGGGAGTGATGATTCTTAGCTTTGCCTTTCATAATGATATAAAACATTTGGTTTATTAGTAGATGCCGATAAAGGGGATCTACTGTAAAAAGTGGTTGAAATTATTGGCCAGTCAAGGCCCTTAATTGTATGTGAATGGCACAGGTGACAAATGTGTGTGTGTTTACGTATCAGGGCAGTGAGATGTTACCGAAACTGGCCAATCACACTCCCCGAGAGACAGCCTTCACCAGAGACACCCGAGACCCTCTGGCAAGCCCTGTGAGAACTGCGTTCACCCACACCTCCTCTCTGCTTTCTCCAACACTCTCCCTCTCGTTTTCTCTCCACAGAAATAAACCCTCATATGTCTCCCATGGCATATATGCCATCAAACATCTCTTCTTACATTTCTCACTTGTAGCTCAAAAAGGGAGAACATTTTCTCTAATTGTAAAGAATTGAGAAATTCTGTTAAAAAGCAGAACGTTCACATTTCATGTGTTTCAAAGTATTTGTTGTGCAAACTTGTTTTCCACAAAAAAACCTTATTTTTACCAGTTCCTTATTTTTAATTCCTTCCGTTAACCTTGAAATAAATAGAAAATAGTCAATGCAGAATGCAAAGCTAACATAAACTGAACGTATAATAAAATATAACACCAGACTTTGAAGGGTTGAGTGTACATTATTCTTCTCATCCTCTATTAATAGTTGAGTAATTGGGTTAAACGGTCGTGCAGTAATGTTTTGTATCCTCAGGCCTCCCTGCTGGTGGGTTCACCCGGCCGCAGGCAGAAGAGCAGCCTGTATGCGGATAGACCTATTGGAATAAATATTGGAATAAAGGTGAGATTCGTTCTGTCACTCCACATACTGGCTGTCTGCCTTTTTCGACGCCCACGGGTATGCCATATGATGAAGTCTCAGTATCAAGGCCCTTGAAAAGGCTGAGAAAAGTGAAAACGCTAAAAAGAAAATATGAGTGATGTTTGACATCTCATATTCCTTTCTCATGTTGTGATGCTCTGGCAGTGAAGGTCAGCTTGGTCAGAGCAGTGAATGTTATCCAACTTGAAACCTGTACAATTATGTCAAGGCTGTTACCAAGCATGATGTAAACAACAAGAAAATATGAAATCATTTTGTGATTTCTGTTTTTGAACATAGAAAATTTCAGAAAAGCATTACGTTATAATTACAGGACAGTAAATCATAATGATAAAATGATTACAAAATAAGACTACATAAAGATAAAAGGTTAACTCATCCAGGATTACAGAGTGTACAGATTAAGCATGTTTACTGTTTCTCTTGCCCTGGGAAGTTTGTACCTCAGGTAGCTCTTGTTCTTTATTTAGGGCGTTGAGAGTATTGGTTTGGTGCAAAAATAGTTTCATGTGGATATTTGCTTTGGGCCCTGTGTGTAAAGGCCTTTGCAGTGGTCTTACAGTACTTTAAGGAAACTTTCATTTCAGTGGGTCATGACTTAACACTTCCAGTTTGTCCGGTTCGCATTGTCAGCAGAGGCCATGTTACAGCAAAGCAACAACAAAGATGACGTTAAAAATGACCTACAAAATACAGCAAACCAAGGGTCTAGTCTCTCCAACTATCACTGACTGTGTTTGTGGAGCAGATTTGTTCTAGACCATGCATTGCCAGAGAGTTCTGTTCTATTGCAGGAAGGCTCAGGCTTCGTCCTCAACACTCCTACCCTCAAGACCCTGGCAAACACCTCCTCTGACCCAGTACAATTCCTCACCCAGTATCAGAGCACGTAAGTCTGTCCTAAGTAAGCACATACCATAACTAAGATGCTGTATGCCTTTTATTGTTCATATAATACATTTAATACATTTACCATGTATTACCTTTAACACCTTCTGTACTTGACATTTGACACCACTGCCAAATTAATAAAAGCAAGGTACAGAATGATGTGGGAAAAAAAGTCAAGTGCATAACCTTTTACTAAAAAGATGCTTTTTGCACTTTTCTTTAGTTTATTTGTTGCCAACGCCTAAAATGAAGCCCATGTATTCACTTATAAAGCTGCCATACACGTTTTGTCTACAGTATGAAATTTTATACCAGTGTTATTTTATTTTACATATAAATGTTCTATAATACACTGCAAATATATTATATTGGATTATAGAAGAATTGTCGGGTGATTACCACTTACCATTACCTTGGCAGTATCACTGTTATGCTGAGAAGGATCAGTAGCAATGGTTGTCCCTTTCCACAGATAGACAGCAGAGATAAATGCACTTGCATATATGTATTTAGTTTTATTTTAATTTATATATATATATATATATACACACACACGCATACACATACACTATTAATATTTATACGCATACATATACAGCACCTATATAAAGTCATCATACCCTTTTGAAAAAGCTACTGTCATAGAGCCTGAACTCAAAACCCATTTTCAAAAAAACCTTTACCAGCTTAATTTAAATAAATAAATTTTGCCTTGCAACATCTAACTATTGAAAAGAACTCAACAGCTTAGAAAATTAATTAAAAAATGAAAAACAATAATGACAGAGTTGGAAAAGTATCAATCCATTGATTTAATACTTAGGCAAGCCACCTTTTTCTGTAATTACAGCCATTAATCTTTTTCTATATTCTTCTACTGGCTTTGCACTTCCTTGCAGAAATGTTGAAGTGCAATCAAATTCTGTGGTGAGCACTGCTCTCTTTAAGTCTATTCACAGATTCTCAATTGAAGTCAGGGCTCTGATTTGGCAATTCAAAGACATTCACATTCTTATCTTTAAGCCAAGTGTTGTTCCCTGCCAAAGAGAAACACCTAACAAAGTAATGCTAGGTGGTAGCTTCATGGTGGATATGATGTGTTTTTTGGATGTACTGTGTTTGCTTTGCACCAATTTAATCCAAAAAGATCAATTTTTGTCTCACCTGACCACAGCACCTTTGCCCACACGGCAGCAGAATCTCCCAGCTGTGTTTTTGTGTCCTTTTTTCAAAAAAGGATTTGTTTTTGCCACCCCGCTATACAGGTCAGCTTTGTGTAAAGCTTGATAGATTGTTGTCGCATGCACAGATCGACGAGTCCCAGTCATGAAGCTTTGTAAGTCCTTTAAAGCTGCCTTTGGCCTCTTGGAAGCCTCCCTAATCAATGGCCTTCTAGCTCGGTCATGCAGTTGGAATGGACAGCCTGATCCAGGCATTAGGTTGGTGGTGCCATATTCTTTCCACTTCTTAATGATTCACTGAACACTACTCAGAGGAATAGCTTAAGCCTTTAAAATCTTTTTGCAACATTCTTCTAACTTGTGACTCAATACAACTTTTTCCTGGAGGCCTTTTGAAAGCACTTTCTCAACCGTGTTGGTTTCTTTTTCAGAACTTTGCACAAATAAAAGACTTTGCAGATGACCACACACACACAAATAAAAAAACACACATCCAATACACCACATATACTCATTGTGTACATACATATCAATATTAGTCTACATTTAGTTTACATATAATCTTACGTATAATATACATATATGTATATATTTTATAATACAGATGTCCATATTTTATATTTCTAGATTGTATAAAATAGAAATATTTTATACTATTTTATACTATTCTATTCTATTGTTTTCTTAATTTTTGCTGCTCCTAACTTTGTACTGTCCACTTGTGGGACGAATAAAGGTTTATCTTATCTTTACAGTTGCAAAATGTGCAAGAGACAGCTGGTTTTATTCTGAAGTAATCAAGACCACTACAGTTGATGTCAGGTGGGCCAGTTAGCCTAGTGTTTGATCTGGCAGCTGACAGTGCGTTCTAAGGGGCTGATCACCAAAACCAGGCATTTCAATAATTGATTTGTAATAAATGTCCAACATGTTTTAAAATGTTATTTTGACATTGACAATGAGGGTTGCGTAATTTTTTTTTTCCACTGTGTAATGTGATATTACACCAATTTTTTACCGTATAGGCACTCTATATGTATGTGTGTATATATATATATGGAGAGAGAGAGAGAGAGAATATGATGTAGATGGCCTTGTGTGCAGGTTTTGTGATGCAGTAACATTTGCAGCTATGAAGGCAGATTGGAAAAGAGGTGGAATTTGCACACAGAGGGATAGTGGATACAGCAGACGTGACACAGACAGGTACAAACACGCATGCTCGTGCTCGTGTATGAATGTTACTCATGTATGAATGCACAGCTGTTGTTATAATATTCTCTTTCTCTTCCATTGTCCCCCCCACTCTCCCTCTCTTCCAATCTTTCTCTCTCTCTGTCTCTCTCTCTCTCACCCCTCAGGTTTAATCTGTGTGGCTTAACCCAGGCATTTTCAATAAATGCATAATTACCGACTGAAGTGTAATATTGCCGTGTTCACATTTCTCCTGATCATCATTGTTAAATCATCTCCGTATAACATTTTCACACTGAATAATGTTAATATTTACAAATCCTGTTATTAGCAAGGCAAATCACACTGGCGTTAAGAGCAGCACTTTAGGCCATTACGGCAACGCAGTCTGCACTGATGGGCATTAGGCGGAATGCTAGGGCAGAGAATCATCGCTTAGTTAAACACCTCACATCCATGAAACTGGCAAATGGACCTGATCAGCCATGCATGGAGTGACATGTACACACACACACACACACACACACACACACACACACACTTCTAGCCATGCACAGAGAGAACTGTAGTGTCTCACATTCATAGTTCAACTGGCAGGCATACTGAGTACAGTTTTGCACTCAGCTCAGGTGTGATGTGTTTGTGGGTGTGTGTACTCTGTCCTGGCCTTAATCTAAGAGGACTCTTATTTATTAGGTTACTGTAGGATAAGACATAGGGCCATGTAAAGTTGAACTCTACGATCATAAAAGTGTGTGGGTGGGTTTGCTTTTGTACATTCTTAGGACAAAAAGGCCTGACTTTGTGGGATGAGCCAGAGAAGAACAAGGAAGGACTTGGAACAGAAATGGGATTTCTCCCACTGTTACCACAGATTGGAAGAACAAAATGGTCTAAAAAGTGTTGTATGCTGTAGCATTAATATTTCCTTCACTGGAACTAAATGGCGTAGCCCAAACCCTAAAAACAGCCCAGGACTATTGTTCCTCCTCCAGAAAACTTTACAGCTGGATTTACGCCTACCAGTTCATAGTAATCGCAACGAACTTAACACAGAGAACAGAAAGCAATGATTGTACAACCATTATCTTTGGTCCTATGCAAAACTCCCCTGCTAAAATTGGTCTATATAGATGTATGTCTAAAAATTGCACACAAGCATTTAGACAAATAAAAACTCTTTTAAAACAACATATTATGGTCATGTTAAATTAGAATAGTACTCACTGGCAATAATTCATCATGGCTGGAAAATAAAAGGGCATGTATGATCCCAAGAACACTATACCCACAGTGAAGTACGAAGGTGGGAGCACTATGATATGAGGCTACTTTTCTGCAAATGAGCAAACAAGACAATGAACTCACACATACAGCCAAACAACCTTAAGACTGGTTTAAAAAAGGTATGACTTGCAACAAAAAAGCTATTTACTTTATACAGTAGATATCTCAAAACTACATTTCAAAACAGCTACAATTACAAAGTCTAATTACAATTGTTGCAGTTCTGCAATAAAATGTCATTCATTTGTGGTTCCAGAACACTTCTCCCCTATCAGTTTCTTCTTTTTTCATGAATACATACTTTTTGTAGGTACAAATTCAAAAGACATTGTCTGTGAACATCTGAAGTGAATATGTGCACTGGAAGTATATTAAAAATGTCTGAGTACTTGTTTCCCCTCACTGGCACACATGCCTGACAAGGAATAAAAACAAACCTCTCTGTGTGTGTGTGTGTGTGTGTGTGTGTGTGTGTGTGTGTGTGTGTGTGTGAGAGAGAGAGAGAGAGAGAGAGGCTGAAGGAAAGAGAGACCCTAGGGCCTTGGCAGAGTTATGTGGCTGGCCTGAAATATCCTTATGTCAGCAATACAAAACCTCAGAAATTCTAAAAAGACGTATTCTGAAGTCAAAATTTTAACAGCCATCAAGCTTGCCAGTGGTATACAGTTACACATAATAAAGCAGTTCCAATATAGAGATTGAGTGTGTACGAGTCAATTTAGAAAAATAAATGGCTAACGAATAACACATGAACACGAGGTCCTACTCGTCAGTCACAAACTAGAGCAGTAGGGTACTGTAGCACTCCACTCACTGAGTACTCAGGTTCTGGTTGACACCTAAATGTCATGGGTGTTGTATATTAAGCAGCTCCAGTGAGTTAAAGTGACGCTTGAGTGGTGCAGAGCTGCTTCTCTTGCTCATTCAGTACCCGTGTTGGAATGGTATGTAGCTGACCTAACGAGAATGAAGGCAGTATAAACTAGACACTAGTGCTCTAAATGATTAAGCACAGAGGCACCGCTCACAGTAAAGACCTGCTTTATATCAGAGTGTGCAGACACGAGACACACGTAAAGCCAAAACAGTCCAGCGTAGTCACAGAGGCGTGTGCCAGAAAGAGAGAGGGGTGGGGGGGGGGGGGGGGGGGAAAACGACCCCCAAAATCGATACAGTAATACAGTGAGAAAGAGAGAGAAGTGTGCACACACTCATTTAAGCCTTAGTGTCTTTTCATTATTAGCATATATGCATACTGCTCATTTTAGGCACTGTCAGCAGATAAATGCAGACATTGTTCCTGAGGTAGGTTAACACATTTACCAAATGCATGCTTTTGGCTCTTTTAGATTAATTGTTGAAAATTGCCTTTAGAAGTTTCTTTTTAAGTGTTACAGGAGTTAAATGGTACTCCAGTAGTGGAATAACCAAGTTACAGGAATGAGCCACAACATTATGACCACCTGCCTAATATGGTATTGGTCCTCTAACTACTACCAATACACGACCCAGGAATGTTAGCGGCAGATCATTTAAGGCTATACTCAGCAGGGTGTGATGCAGGGTGTTTTGTCACAGTCCCCCCATAACCAGCATTAAAAATTTCAGTGACTGTCACCACAGTTGCCCTTCTGTGGGTTCAGACCAGATAAGATAGACTTTCACTGCCCTCACAAATCAATAAGCCTTGGGCGCCCAACATCCTGTGGCCGATTTGTGGTTTGTCCCTCCTCAGACCACTGTCAAAAGGTTCTCACCACCACTGAGTCAGAGCACACAAAATAAGACTTACTGTTTGAGAGATTTCACACCTTAAAACCTTGACATCACAACGAGAACCAACTGTTTGTATCTAATATATCCCAGACCTTGGCACAGGCAGTTAAGATTGATTAAGATGATCAATGTCATTCTCTTCATCAATAAGAGGTCATAATGTTTTGGCTCATGGGTGTATGTTCTGGGTAAACTTGCACAGCCAGAAGCTTACCACCTCCTCCAGAGTTGCTGGGGCAGTTGCTGGGTCTAATGCCACTGGTATCTACTCTGTTCCCTCAAAAACCACAGCCCAGTTCTGAGGTCTTTCCTCATAGTGTTACTCAAGACTTCAGCTATCGTCTGGGGCAATACAGATCTAATCGACCACCAATTCCAGATCAGGTTGATCTTTTCTTAAGAATCCAAGCATGTCAGACTCAGAGTACTGGTAGGCCAAGTTGTTATAGAAGTAGACATGCAGGTGTGCAAAGCTGAGCTACATGATAAGTTCACAGGATTGTATTGTTTTTATATTTTGATATTTTGGACCGTGGCTAGTGTAAAGTTTAATGACTTGTACCCATCTCCATATGTGTTTGTTCAGCTGAGTTTACTTGGTAATGCCACACAGTTCTACCTGAAGCCTGCCAACCAGGACACAGGGAACAGCTACAGCTTTTTCTTTACTGCTGCAGTGTTCCAAAAGCTTTGGTTCCCAGTTCCTCAAAACACAGCGGGGATGACTCACAAAGGTACCTAAACGTTTCAACAGATGGATTCCACTCTCTTCCACAGCGACAGAGAGGGAGAGGGGAGAAGGAAAGAGAAGAAGTCATCCACTCACTATAATGAGGGTGTATTGTAACAAAGTAGGAGCCGAGCCTGACAGAGTGCCTAAACAAAAATTAGCCCTTCAGTCGCTCAGAGAAGCAACAAAACCTCCACTAATGACCTAATGACCAGTGAGTTCCTAGAAAGTCGAAACAAAGGAAACCTTCCCGGCGCTGCTATTCCAAATGTTTGGAGACTCAACACTTTTCTGTGACACATTTTAAATATGTCAGGGTTTAGGTTACACTAAGGACCACTGAAACACTTTGAAAAGTAATCAAAGGGCCTTTGAGTTCAAATTCTACATTTTCCTTGCATTTTGTTTCAATGCCTTAAATCCCTTATGTTTTAATATACCAAACACAGTGATAATACAATTTAAACATTCTTAAAATTAAAACTTTTTTTTTTTTTTTTACCATACTTTTAATATATGGAAATGACTCATTTTATGATTGGCTCATTTTCTGTATTGTGCCTCATTCCAAAAGCAATCCAGATTGAAACTCATTCTTATTACTTCAGTGTGAATAGGAGAGATAAACTGCTGTGGGATGAATAGGCGAATATATAAAAATGTGTTGGTTTTTGCAAAAACAACAAAAACAATGAGAAAAAAAATTGTCTTGCAACTTACATATACAGTTGTATGCAAAAGTTTGAAAACACCCAGTGAACTGACATATTTTCACAATAAGGGAAAATAGGTTATAACAGAACTTTTGCACAAGCCATATTTTGTTTTTTCTCACTATAATAAACTCAGCAAATGAACAATAATAGTGCATTAAATGTGTATAAGTGTGTTCTCTGTTCCTCAGAAAAATGTCTTTTGCATATGGCCGGACAGAAAGGGTACATTTTTGAAAATTTACCAGTGGGCACATACTATCAACATCAAACTTTCTTCATTAAATAAAGGGAGAACACAATGGTTTTGCATGCACTTTATACACTGGAGTTTACATTATGAACACCAATGAAAACAATGGTCTGTTGTTTTACAGAGTGCCTTCTAGATCACAATGGAACCTACTTACTTGGAAGCAAGAATTGTAGCTTTTTCTCATAAAAAAAAAAATGGCTGAACTCACTGATATAAAATGAGTGATTTATACTGTCACACTGAAACAGAACGTACCAGAACTGTATACTTCTACTCCAACCCTTCCCGGCACAGAGAAGGAGGAGGCTGGGCCATGAAAGCACCAAAGCTGACAAGAAAAGGAGCAAAAGAGTTGGAGAGTGTGACTGGAATAAGTAAAGAGGGAAACATGTTGGTCAGTGAAAGGAAAGAATGAGCACGACAGAAGAAGATGAGAATTTAGAGGACAGACTTGATGTTCGCTGACCTCTATACTTCAAGTCTTTTATTTGTTCTCTCCCCCACTCTCGTGCTAATGTTTAAAACATCTCTGGCTTCCTTCCCTGGCCTTTTAAGGAGAAGCGTCCCCCTCTATTCTCTCTCTCCCTCTTTCTCATGCCCTCACACCCCTCTCTGGTACTCGCATGTCCTGCTCAGGATAGCTTAGACTACCGAAGCAAAGTTTATCTTGGTTAGCGTTAGCGTATCTCTGTCATCTTCAAACACTCTGTGACTTCTGCTGTGCAGCCAGGCTGAGGCCTGTGTGTCTCAATTCAAATGGAGGAGCTCTTCCAAAAATGTAGAACCTTTTTCGCCAGCTATTTCAAGAGTCTGAGCAGGTATTAGATCATACACTCAGACGCACATGAATGATTAAAACACATTTCGCAAACTCAATGATTATTTAATGAGAGAATATTGCGTTTCACCAACACACATCACAGCAATCGCAGTATCCTATTCCAGATACAGTACACCCGGAGAAGAGTGAAATTACACATATTCTCTTTCACCTAAGCTCTCTCAAACACACGCACACGCACGCACGCACGCACACACACACACACACACACACACACACACACACACACACTATACACACTCAAAAAAGAGAACTCTTGGTCTTTCTCATAATGTATAAAGCTGCAGCCCATAACAGATGTGCAGTTTCCACTGGATTTCACAGGGTTTTTTGTAGAAAATAAATTAAGTGCTAAACCTGTTGGTAAGAATCCTGTACTGGGTTTGTCTCACTACTGGAGACATGGTTATACAAAAATTCACAGCAGCCTTGATAGAGCAAACATGCCATTTCTTATAATATTGTCTTTTTTGATAAAATACTCGCCCATTTCTTTTGTGTTAGAGGAAAATTTCTACATTTTCCGTTGTTTTGTTTTTTTTATCACAGTATGGTGGTAGCAAAAATATCCTCCTATAGACACTGGGGCCTTCTCTCACAACCTAATGATTTCTGAAGTGCCAGAAAATCCACACAAAAGAAAACTAAATGAGATGGCAAAATTGCATTTAGAAAATATACGGTATTAATATTTTATGATATAATCATTTAAAAACCTCTTAAGCAGTCATACAGTATCCTCCAACTACTGTTTTATTACTTCAGTCTGATAGAGAACAGAGCACATGTAATTGTATAATCCATCTGGGACTATTTTACTGCTCTGTTATCATTTGAATGTTGTGAGGAGTGACACATTTGTATTTGTCATCACTTCCCACTTTCCTTTCTATCAGACGGAGGAACACTGATGCTAGTGGTCGGAATACTAGCAGTCAAGGTAACAGGAAAGGAGCAAACTGAGATATACTGAATAATAAACTATTTATGTATAGTTCACACAACAATCTGAGGATGAGCTGTTGATTTTTTTTTTTGTTTCCAGCTGTACAAGATCAAAGCCAGTAGCAGTTCTCCACTCAGTGGAAGCCTATAGGAGGACATTGTTGCACTGTATCCCACTTAGAAATGTTTGAGACACACGCAAAAAAACCCTCCGTGTTTTTTGGGAAAAATGTCAGAATTTCCCTGTAGTCAAATTAGTGCAAACGAAATTAAGCACTAAAGTGGTTAAAGGGAAGAAGTCAATGATCATGCTCCTCCTTCTTGGTCAGGCTCCTCCCCTTCATACTCATAGTCCATCTCAGCTCTCTCATACTCTAACTCCGCCCCTCCATAACCCTCATATCTCTCACCCTCACAGATTAGCTCCTCCTTCTCATACTCCAGTCCCTCCTCCTCATATTCAAGCTCCGCCTCATCGAGTGCCACAGTAGGCCTTTCAGACTCCCCCTCTTCCTCTTTTCCCTGTAATCCCACCTCCTCCTCAGCTGGGGGCGCTGATGGCACTGTCCCATTTGCCGCTGCTCCTGTATCACTTGCTGCTGCCAGAGAGCTGCTGCTCATCCTAAGTTTCTTAAGTATTCCGATGATGACGGGTGCAGCCGCTGCTGCCGCTGCTGCCTCCTCCGCTTCTCTTTGCGCCCTCTCCTTCGCTTCCTTTTTCCTTTCCCTGGCCTGCAGGGCTTCTTCTGCCCCTTCCCCAACAATTATCACCTCCTCCCCGACTCGCGGAGGCCCCTTCACGGGATTGTGGTCGTATGAAAAGAGCCGGAGTGCGGGAAGGTGCAACAGGCTGGGGAATTCAGAGATACGGTTGCGGTCTAAGTCCAAGATCTCCAGCTGTTCCATCTTCAGGAGCACCCGGGGGAACTCCTCAAACCGGTTGCCATACAGCCAGAGCCCTCGCAGGGCTTCCATGCGCCACAGGTCAGAGGGCAGGGTCCGCAGCCGGTTGTCACCCAGCTGCAGTGAGCGCAGGTGTGGCAGGTCATAAAGCTGCTTAGGGAAGCGCTGGAAGTAGTTGCTCTCCACCCAGAGGCAGCGCAGGCTCTGCAGATTCCTAATATCCGGCGGCAGGCTCATCAGCCGATTGCTGCCAAGGTACAGGCGGGTGAGGTTGGCCAGCTGGCACACGGCCAGGGGTACGTCATCCATTTTGTTGAAGTCCAGTGCCAGGATGCGCAGGCCCTGCAGCTGCGAGATGCCATCGGGCAGCTTGCGCAGTCGGTTCCCGCACAAATACAGCTTCTCCAAATGCTCCTGGCCCAGAACTTGCTTGGGAAGGCGCCGAAATTTGTAGTAGCTAAGGTCCAGCACCGGATCTCCACTTGCGAGAAGTTCGTCCACGCCTAATGGCAGCTCTTCCTCCTCAGCCTCCTCCTCCTCTTTTGGCTTCACCTCTATTTCCTCCTTGTCTCCATCATCCTCCTTTTCTTTTTCTTTCTCCTCCTCCTCTTCTTCTTTTCGAGAGGAGTTGCCCATCCCCTCCCTTGCGTATCACAGTGTGTGTACGAATGTGGGTGCGCAGGGGGGGCGTGTATGTGTGTATGTTTCAGGATGGGAGGAGTGTGTGTGGAGCTCTATGGGGCTGCGTTGCCCCCTCTCTGTGAGCTACACTCAGCAGTCCCGTCCCACAGAGAGATGCTGCGTGTGGACTCATGATGTGTCAGATGCAGGACAAGTCGGTCCCAAGGCAGCAGCGTCTGATGTCAGCAAACACACCTTTGTCTTTTGCAATGGCCTCCCATACTAGATAATGCAGTCCTTTATGTGAAGACTAACAGTTGTGGAACATGTAGTAATGGTAGTAGTAATAGTAGTAGTAGTAGTAGTAGTAGTAGTAATAGTAGTAATAATAATGGTAGTAGTAGTAATAGTGGCTCTGGACAGATGAAGTTTTAATTTTGTCATGGGAGTTGAAAAGGTGCTCCAGTGTTCAGCCGGCTACTCCTGGGCTGGGGCTCTTGTCCAGTAGAGCTGTCAAAAGTCCGGTGTGATGCTGTCCAGGGGAACCGTGCTGTGCTGAAACAGCCCTCCGCAGCCATCCATGCACAGAGGCATCCATTGCTCACACTGAAAACACAAACTTCAGCTCGGAGCCTCTCTCCCTCGCTCACTTTCACATCTGCCGAGCTGAACTCGCCATGAGTGTGTCCCGAGGAACCGTCCTGCCCTTTGTCCAGTCTGTGGACGGCACACACACACACACACACACACACACACACAAACACAGCAGCCTACCAGTGACCTGGCCGGCGGCAATGTTAGCGAGGGAGCTCCGCTCTCAGCCGTCACCCGGACAAACTTCGCGCTGAGTTCTCCTCGGAGGAGGAGAGGACAGCCCACCGTCCAACCTTTACATTCACAACCGACCAGGAGTCCGTCCTCCCGCACGGAGCTTCCTCTTTCTCTCGGCCCGAGTTTGAGAGACGCTGGAGCTCCGCGGCTCTCCTCCCTAGCAACCGGAAAAGAGAGATACACAAGTGGATCACATGGAGGGAGGGAGAGAGGGAGGGAGGGAGAGAGAGGGAGAGAGAGTGTGTGAGAGAGAGAATGGTAGAGAGAGAGAGTGTGTGTGAGAGAGAGAATAGTAGAGAGAGAGAATGAGAGAGAACGAGACAGCGGGAGAGAGAAATTACCAACTATCTACCTTTTTCTAAAGTACACGATGAAACTTTGAAACGAGAGAAGTTTATACCTTTTTGTTGCACACTAACTAGATTAATGCAAAGCAAATACTCACAAAAATGGCATCTGGTGGTAAGGGATCTGCCCCTTGCGATCGGAAGGTTATGGGTTTGAATCCCAGGACTCCCAATGGCACTACAGGGGTACCCTTGAGCAAGGTACTGTCCCTGCACACTACTGTGTTCCTGGCTACCCGCTGCTTCACTTGGTGAATGGGTTATAAATACAGAGAAAGAATTTCACACTGTTCACACTGTGTGCTGTGGTGTGTTCGCGTCTGACAAATGGATCCTTTACACAATACCCATAAATAACATACATTACTATAGTCACAACACCAACCTGTACTGATTTATTGAGCAGCACATCAATGAAAAAATGCACTTCATCATATATTTTGGTATTTTACACTGAGGTTTCAGGGAATTCTGGGAAGGTTGTTTTTTACAGCAGTTTACAGTAAATTATAGACTACAGTAAACAGTTAAGAATGAACATCAGCTCCCAGAATTCATAGAACAATTCCATTCTGTCATTTAAGGAGATGGAATGCACGTGGTTGTAAATATTTACTGTAAAATTACAGTAGATGTCAGTGTTGCCTGGAAGATGAAGTATTTCAAATTTTAGAGATGCATTTTGAGCATTTGTAAGACTTGTCCAAGCACAGTAATTCCAGTCAACATAAATCAGAAACCACAGCACGTTCTCCTTTTATAAGTTTGAATGAAACATGCTATCATGGAGGGCCTCAGAGAGTGATTGCTGGCTCGGTGGCGCAAGGTGGAGGGGAAACACAAGATTATTGGTTAATATTACTTTTCTCCACTTCCTGGTGTTTGTTGATGTAATTAGGAATCAGAAGATGTTGATAAAAGAGGATTATGACCATACACCATAATGTAATGATATCATTAATCATGCTTAATATGATTAGGGACAAACAAACGAAGTAAAGTAAAGTGGCCCTTATAATCATGTGTGAACACACCACAGCACAGCACACAGTGTGGACAGTGTGAAACTCTTTCTCTGTATTTAACCCATTCACCAAGTGAAGCAGTGGAGCAGTGTGTGGGGACTTGCTCAGTTGTGAGTATTTTCCTCAAGGGTGCCTCAGTGGTGCCACAGACAGTTCTGGGATTCGAACCCACAGCCTTCTGATTGCAGGGGTAACTCCCTAACCACCAGGCCACCAGTTGCCGAAAACAAACAAACACTGTCTGGTTTGTTGTATTTTACCAGCTGGCTGGTAGTGACGAAACCTGAACAGATCCCTATGTCCTGTGTGTTACGTTTATATAATTATATATATATTATTTTGTATGTATTATTTAAGTGTAGACTTGACTGTGAGTCTGTCTTTTCTGTCTGTGTATCACAGTGTTCAAATTATTGTAGATTGAAGTTTAAAAACAAGGTCACCACTCCATGCACCTGGCCTAACTGAGAGTGATAAGGAGGAGGAGGAGAGCTGCATCAACAGACAGATGAAGGTCAAATTAAAGATAGACTGTAAATGTCTGATGATGTGGCCTAGTGACAAAGAAAATATCGATTAATGTTCAGAAACGAACACACACAGCACTGAGATACTACTCTTTCCTGAGTCAGAACCATTTTGTAAGCACTATTACTCAAAAGTAGCCTTTGTGTGTGTGTGTATATATATATATAGATGGATGGATGGATGGATGGATGGATGGATGGATGGATGGATGGATGGATAGATAGATAGATAGATAAATAGATAGATAGATAGATAGATAGATAGATAGATAGATAGATAGATAGATAGATAGATAGATAGATAGATAGATAGACAATAAAGTAAAAGTTGTTAAATATCGTACAGGCCCTCTTTTCACCTCAAACAACCTCAGGAGAACATTCACCCTCTAATGGTGACTAAATAAAACAACTGCAGACTGGAATGAGACGTTTTATATTTGAAGCTTTTTGGTGTCGTTTCATTCTAGAACCCTAATTCTTTCTTTTTAAAGGCTTAAACTGTGGGCGTATTATTCCATTATAGATTTTACTACCCACTATTTAACTACTATGAATCACCCAGAAACTACTATAAATCACTCAGTAAATGCTTTTAATTATTCTGTAACGAATATAAATTACCCAGTAAATACTTTGAATTGCTCTGTAACTGATATAAATTATTCAGTAAATACTTTTAATTACACTGTAACTGCTACACAGCTTTGTTTACTGTATGCTGCTTTATGTTGGGCTGTTATAACTGTCACAGTACCTCCCATCTCTCAGTACCTCCCGTCTCTCAGTATCTCTTGTCTCTCAGTATCTCCCATCTCTCAGTACCTCCCGTCTCTCAGTATCTCTTGTCTCTCAGTATCTCCTGTCTCTCAGTACCTCCCTTCTCTCAGTATCTCCCTTCTCTCAGTATCTCCTGTCTCTCAGTACTTCCCTTCTCTCAGTATCTCCCGTCTCTCAGTACCTCCCGTCTCTCAGTACCTCCTGTCTCTCAGTATCTCCTGTCTCTCAGTACCTCCCATCTCTCAGTATTTCTTGTCTCTGAGTATCTCCTGTCTCTCAGTACCTCCCTTCTCTCAGTATCTCCTGTCTCTCAGTATCTCCCGTCTTCAGTACCTTCCATCTCTCAGTATCTCCCGTCTTCAGTACCCCGTCTCTCAGTACCTCCTGTCTCTCAGTATCTCCTGTCTCTCAGTATCTCCTGTCTCTCAGTATCTTCCGTCTTCAGTACCTCCCATCTCTCAGTACCCCCGTCTCTCAGTACCTCCCGTCTCTCAGTACCTCCCATCTCTCAGTACCCC
>JBBJLS010000128.1:15704534-15715702 GCA_037577275.1 Bryconaethiops microstoma
GAGAGAGAGATGGAGAGAGAGAGAGGGAGAGAGAGAGGGAGAGAGAGAGAGGGAGAGAGGGAGGGAGCGAGAGGGAGAGAGAGAGAGAGGAAGAGAGAAAGGAGGAGAGAGAGGGGGGAGGGAGATAGAGGAAGAGAGAGAGGGGGAGGGAGAGAGAGAGGGAGAGAGGGAGAGGGAGGGAGAGGGAGAGAGGGAGAGAGAGAGGGAGAGAGAGAAAGGTAGAAAGAGAGAGAGAGGGAGAGAGAGAGAGTGAGAAAGAGAAAGAGTTAAACTCTTGTCAAAAATCCAGTGCTTGATGGTTGTTAGATTGTTCCATCAGGAGATGCACTAGTTACCAGTTCAAGAAGTAACAGATTTTCACCTATAAAAAGACACTTTAAAACATCATCTTTCAGGAGAGAGATACCTGAGGCAAGAATTATTATTTCACTGTTTTGTATCATTGTTTTATCTTTGTGGATATGTCATAATGAGCAGACAAACAGAAGTGGTCCACATTTGTTATCTTACTTCCACTATAAGTTAAGGATGTTATGCTGAAAAGATATTATTGCAGAGATACATAGTTTCATACCAACAACGAGGATATGTTAATAGCTATGGTCTATGTAGTACAGCTTGGTTATTTATTATCACTACAACCACTTAAATAAACTCTAGTGAAATGTGGTCTATAAGAATGATTTACTGTTTGACTTCACATGTTGTTTAGCCATATAACCTTAAAAAGAGGCTAAAACTAATTAGATTACAGCAGCAGCTCTACCTGGGTCTTGTCCAGCCATCCCCCAGCAGCTCAAAGATGGTCATCTCTTTAGGGGTCAGGTGTCCTCTCAGAAAGTCCACGGCATCTCGAGACAGGTGAGGAGACATGATTGAGCGAGGCAGATCAGGACTGCCACAACTCTGCAGAACCTACAGTAATCACATAAGCACAGTGATAAAGCAGCACCTGATTTTGTGTGCGTGTGTGTGTGTGTGTGTGTGTGTGTGTGTGTTTGTTTGTTTGTTCCTAATCCTTACCAACTCCAGGGGTCCAAAAAGGAAGTGGACGAGTTCCGAAGCACTGGGGTTCTGAATGTGCTTTTTCAGTTTGGCCTGCAGAGGGAGCACAGAGTCAACAAGTGCACACACACGCGTGCGCGCGCACACACACACACACACACACACACACACACGCTGTCATTACTCAGCTGTAGTGTGAGTAGCCTTAAGTCAAGACAGAAATAGTGGAGAAATGGTAGACAAACACCCCAATGTACTGTATGAATTCAGCTACATGCTACCTAAATAAAATAATTAATTCTGCCACAAAACAGATATTAAAACTATTAACCCTTCAAACCAGTGGCCCACACTTCAGTTTCCTGTATATCTATATAACTTATAAACACAAGTGGCCTACTGTAGTCATGCATGAACACAACAAAGCACAGCACAGTTTGAACAGTGTGAATTATTTATTTCTGCATTTAACCCATTCACCAAGTGAAGCAGTGGGCAGCCAGCAATGCAATGCTCACGGAGCAGTGTGTGGGGAATAGGAACTTGCTCAAAGGTACCTCAGTGGTGCCACTAGCAGTCCTGGGATTCAAACCCAGAACCTTCTGATTGCAGGGGCAACTCCCTAACCTCAAAGCCACCAGCTTAGTTTTATAGTTTTAACTGAATAAGAAGACTGACTCCAGATTTACTAAATCCTTATTGTTCAGTTACAACTAAACTGTCTGGGTTATTCTTAGTTTACAGATGTGTTTATTAACTTAGTCATATGAACTAAATAATACTACAGTTTGAAGGAGGAACAAATCTTGCATTTTAGTTCAGTAACAGAGTTTAGGGAAAAAAATACATGCACTGTTGCATTTCAGGGTGTGCAGTCTTGGTTAATGTGGCACCACAAAACCGCTGGCTGTGATTTCAGAGAGAGCTGTTGATGGCTCCACAGTGAGTCTGTGTTTACCTTTAGGGTGTGACAGTGAGGTCAGCCATGAAAACAGGCCCTGTACTGGAGCTCTGATGAGACACTCACCAGCAAATTGAAGGAGAGCTTTAGCTTCTGAAGGCTGTCGATGAACTCGGCCTCAGAAGGAGGTTTCGCTCTTAGAGTTAACATCCCCTCTAAAAATAACCACAGATCATGCCATTATCACTCACTGATTACTGGAGAAAGGGTAACAATTTCTAAAAGAACACACTGAATAGGGGATGAATGGAGAGGAGAGATGAGAGATGAATACCTGCTGGCCCCCTTTTCTTATTTTTCCTGCTTTTGTTGCGCTGGTTGAGCTGCGCAAAGGCCTCTGCAGCTTTCTGCAGCCGTGCCACGAAGATCTCTATGTCATCCAGAGCACAATTCAAGATTTGCTACACACATACAAAAAAAAAAACACACACACACACACACACACATGCATTCAGGTAGAGAAAATTGCTTCAGTTACATCCTGGCTAACTTCATGCTACAATTCATGTTTTTGTGAGTTTCAGCTCTGTGGATGCGTATGTGTTTGTGTGTGTCTTCCCTGTGGGTGTTTGTTACTCAGTGAAAAGAGATCTCACCACGTCCTTCTCAATGCGCTGGGCAAATTTCTCATGGGACTCTGCATCTTGCTGAGCTGAACCTCGTCTCTCTATGTCTAACAAACACATATTTAAAAATATTACATTAACAATAGGGCTTTAAATCTCTATTAGATTTAAATCTTTAGGAAAGTATTCAACACATGATGAAATCTCTAATTTCACCCATTTTAAGAATTCACGGGTCATATCAAAGGATATCAACATGTTTGCCTAAAATGCTATCGTATAAATTTGTTTATTCATTTTGCTGCATTTATAACAGCAGACAATAAATCAGAATTTTATTTTGGACATGAGTGCTTTATTGGATTTTATTCAATAATAATCAATTCCAGCTGCAGTTGACAAAACACCTTCAGATCAAGACACAATGCACTATAAATTTTTTTAAGTGTGTAAGTGTGATCATGTTTATATATGGTTTACTTTGTACGTCTGCAGCTGCCACGCGGCCTTTGACTCCGGGGGCAGACCCTTTAGACTCTGAGGGGGGGATGATTGTCTCTCGCTGCCGCTTCATCTTCTCCTGGTTCACCCTGGAGAACAGGTGGGTTTGCAGATTATGCAGGATTAATACAGTCTATACCTTCTTAGGCCACCTTATCCTTACATAAACACAACTACTATAAAGAAACATGTGTTGGTCAGACAGTGTGCTGTAAAGCGCACCACACAACAAGCACGGTTTTATTGCAGTTCCAGTAGGAAATGAAGACTCACTTTAGTGTCTGAGGCCTCATCTTCCTTCCTTGTTTACTATCTCCCAGAGCACTATCAATGTCAGCGTGCACTATCTCTGCCTGAAATAAACACAAATTATCACACATACACATGGAGTACATTGCATGCCTAATGCAAAGCTCTTTCCATTGATATTTCAAAACAAGCGCTCTACACTATACTATATTTACAACCCCAGTCTAAAGTCTGGGGCACTTTTTTGTGGTTTTAGACATTTTACTAAATAGTGAACATACAAAATAAATAAAGAATAAAGCACTAAAGTGAAGCATATTCATTTGTTTAAAAAAAGGATATCAAAGTTTTTATGTTATACTAGATATTTAATGTAAAAACTTTTTAATGTAATGTAATGTAAAATATTTTTCTTTTCTGGAATAATGGTGGTATTATTCATCATGTAGCATTAATGTTATGCTCAACAAATGTCTAATTATCTATAAACCATTTTCGACCACAGCAATCAGATTGGCCTTCTGTGAAATGTGTCTCTGTGTGTGTGTGTTTGAGAGTGTATGTGTGTGTGTGTGTGTGTGTGTGTGTGTGTGTGTTTGTGAGTGTACAGTGCTGTGAAAAAGTACTTGCCCCCTTCCTGATTTCTTTTTTTTTTTGCATGCTTGTCACACGTAAATGTTTCAGATTACCAAACAAATTTAAATATTAGGCAAAGATATCCCAAGTAAACCTACATGACCCTATGTGAAAAAGTAATTGCCCCCTTGTAACATCATGAAGTAACTTTGGTTAATCACATTGTGTGGAAGGCTGAGTGTAATTCCACTAGCCACAGCCAGACCTGATTACTGCCAGACCTGCTGAATCCAGAGATCATTTGAAAAGTAGACTAAAAGATCCCGGAAAAGGAGAGACATCATGCCGCGATCTAGAGAAATTCAGGAACAGATGAGAAACAAAGTAATTGACATCTATCGGTCTGGAAAAGATTACAAAGCCATGTCTAAAGCTCTGGGACTCCAGCGAACCACGGTGAGGGCCATTGTTCACAAATGGAGAAAACATTGGACAGTGGTGAACCTTCCTAGGAGTGGCCGGCCTACAAAAATTACCCTAAGAGCTCAGCGACGACTCATCCAAAAAGTCACAAAAGAACCCAGAACAACATCTAAACAACTGCAGGCGTCACTTGCCTTAGTTAAGGTCAGGCAAAAACCACTCCTGACCAAAAAGAACAAAGGCTCATCTCACTTTTGCCAAAAAAACATCTGGATGATCCCCAAGTCTTTTAGAACAATATTCTGTGGGCTGATGAAACAAAAGTTGAACTTTTAGGGTAAAAGTAACAGCAATTCAGAAAAAGAACATCATACCAACAGTCAAGCATGGTGGTGGTAGTGTGATGATCTGGGGCTGCTTTGCTGCTTCAGTACCTGGACAAATTGCTGTGATTGATGGAACCATGAATTCTGCTCTCTACCAAAATATCCTGAAGGAGAATGTCTGGCCATCAGTTAGTGACCTCAAGCTGAAGCGCACTTGGGTTCTGCACCAGGATGACAATATAAAACACACTAGCATGTCCACCTCTGAATGGCTCAACAAAAGCAAAATGAAGGTTTTGGAGTGGCCTAGTCAAAGTCCGGACTTGAATCCAACTGAGATGCAGTGGCATGACCTTAAAAAGGTGGGTCATACTTGGAAACCCTCCAGTATGGCTGAATTAAAACAATTCTCCAAAGAAGAGCTGGCCAGCATTTCTCTGCAGTGATGTGAAAGACTTATTGCCAGTTATTGCAAACGCTTAAATGCAGTTGTTGCTGCTAAGGGTGGCACAATTAGGTTTAGGGGGCAATTATGTTTTCACATAGGGCCATGTAGGTTTGGATAGTTTTTTTTTTCCTTAATAAATAAAATCACTTAAAAACTGCATTTTGTTTACTTGTGTTTATCTTTGTCTAGTATTCAAGTTTGTTTGATAATCTGAAACATTTAAGTGTGACAAACAAGCAAAAAAAAAAATATCAGGAAGGGAGCAAATACTTTTTCACAGCACTGAATATACATGGTTACATCAATTACATTGAATTGGTCATATCAAACAAATCATTTAGAAGCTAGAGTAAGAATTGCGATTGTTGTATAACACTTGCTTTTATTATTTGTGTATTGTAGCTGTGTCCATATAGCATGATATCCAATCCTCCTTTTCTTGTTTTTTTTTTTTTTTTAATTTTAAATTTTTTAAAATTTTTAAGTTTCACTGCCAAAATCTTTTTTTCTCTTGAAGGCACACATGCAGTCAGGAATGGTGCCTACTCACCATGGCACTGCTTCCCACCCTCCTGTAATGCTAATGGCCACTCAGCCAACTGCTGGACCCCAGCCTCCCATGGCTCAGGGCACACTCAATCCTATCCCTGTCTCTTCAACCACACACTTTTCATATATGGCACACCCTCCAGGTATTCTTCAGAAATTTTAAATGTCTTTGAACAGCTACTTTAGTAGACTAGGTGGCGATGTTAGCCTTTTACGCACCAAACAAGCACCAGAGTAAAACTGGTCCATTACCTTGTGACGGCACAAACCAATGTCACAGGAGTTAGTTAGCATAATATTTTCAATGTGAATTGGAGTTTTTTGTCATATTCGCGGGCCAGCCCTAAACATGCTGTTTTTTGGGGGGGGGCATCGACAATAGTATAAATGTTACGAAAAATGTTTCAGTTCTGTGGTTCCTTCTTTTTTATTTGTGGTTTTTATTTCCTCCTCTCTGTTCAGTACAACCTCACCATCAGCAGCAGCTGTAAAGGACAAGGATTGGCCAGGTCAGGCCAACTCCAGTGACACCTGCTTCTCTCAACCCTTCTGGCCCTACCTGTGACCTTCTGGCCGACCAGTCCATTTCCTTCTCTAATTACCCTATGAAATGGCCACTAAAACTTCAATCATGCTGCACTTCCGCTATTCTCCACCAGTACTTAAAGCTAACAAGCAAACGGTGAACAGATTTTTTAAAGAGGAGTTTTAACAAGAGAGGGACTGTTTTCAAGCTATAGCAGCAATGCTATGCGTGGGAACTGAAAGTCAAGAAACTGGAACTTGCATTGTGTCTGCACCTTCTAAGTTAACAAAAATTCTTCCAATATATTGACAGTATTAATATTACTGTTAAAAGCTGCTGCTATTGCTGTGTTCAAGAACTTGGGGTAAAAGCATACAAAAAAAATTCTAACCAAACTAAAAATGGAAACTTCCAGTGAATAAAACATTTGGCAAAAAAGATAGATTAATTATTTATTACTCTAATCAGATACTGAGCCCCATTATACTTGACCATTGTAAAACTGTTAAGTTAAAAGAACTTTTACTTTGTAGATAATATAAATGAATAAAAAAAATTAAAAACATTAAAAAAAAGTTTTAAAAACTGTAAATGTCAGTGTTTTGTTGTCTTTGTGAGGTAATCTGTTTTATTTTTGCGTTCCCTACTTGTTTGAGGATGATTAGAATCTTTCAAATTGTTGATGATGCAAACATTTGAACTGTAGTTTATCTTTTTGAGCATAACTTGTTAGCCTTTTCTACATTTCTAAATTATTAGGATCCCCACAGGGACACCAGTGAACATGTATTAGTAGTGTGGTGGATTATTGTCTGCACAGTAGTGAGACTGGAAGCTGCATTTGTGTTTGTGTGTGCTGAAGAGTTGGTCAAACCACAGTTTTGTTTGAGTTTTTGTTTTTAAATAGTATCCACTAACTGTGCTTTATGAGACTAACTTGTTGGTCCGTCTTACAAATGTAAAGATGGTGATCGTTCCATCTTTTGCTGAACTGTCTGGATTAGTCATCCTCGACTGTAATCCATGGTCTGTCTCTGGTTTGAGGACACTGTTGGCTGGATATTTTTGGTTGGTGGATTACTTTCAAACCAGCAGTGACACTGAGTTGATTTAAAACTCCAGTAACACTGCTGTGCTGAGAATGGGACACTAGTCAAAAGTTCTCATCTGAACCCTTGCATTGCTAAGGGCATAAACTAGGGAAGGGTGGCTCAGTACTGAAATATCTCAACTTTATACCCTGACATTTAGTGAACTAATGCTCACATGAAATGCTAGTTAAGGATGTAACTATGCTTATGTGAGGGTGGTACTAACAATTGGATAATGCCTCCTGTGCCAACTGCAGGCCGTAAATTATGAATACCAATCAGTCAGTCAAAATATAGCGAGTGATGTAGTATATATAAACTTGATGCTCCCATAAACTCCCTCAGAACCCTGTCTTTTCTTGCACCCTGCCTCTTCAAGTACCCAGTAACCATGGGTGTCATCCACTACTCACATAACCACATTTGCATTTGTAACGATCATTGTGTTCTATACTTCCTGACTGCCAGGGCAATACTTACATATGGATAATGTATGCATTCACGATCATGCACTGATTTATCTGCGGTAAAGCCCCAAGAACCATACCCACGTCTGTAGAAATTCTGGGCAAGGATGTTAATCATTGTCCTTTGCTTAGGAAAAAAGGTTTCTCCACCATGGGAGCTACCATAGAAGTCCTTGTAACAGAGACACGAACAGAAACCAAAGCCATTACAACTGGGTTAGGCGCCCAAGAAAAACTGCTCGAGTTGTTTCTGCTAAAGTGATTCACCTCGCACGCCATAGACAGAATGTCTAATCACACTACAACATGCCAATTCTGCAGGACAAGGTTGATATGCTCCTGAGCCATGTCTGAGCCCATTTGTGGCACCCTACTGCACCATGGCGGAAGCATCTCTTACCACTTCACAACAAACCAGTCAAGTGTCCGCAGAACTCCAGAGGCTGCCCTAATCTGTTTGTCTGATCCCCTCTACCCTCACTTGAGAACAAGACCCTGCAATACTTGAACTCCTTGACTTTGGGCAGAAACTCCCCCTCACCTGAAGTGGGCAATCTACCTGTTTTCGGCTGAGTGCCATAGCCTTGGACTTGTAGGTGCTGATCCTCATCCCAGTTGCTTCACACTTTGCTGCAAACCGTCCCAGTGAATGCTGGAGATCGCCGATTGATGAAGCCAACAGGACCAAATCATCCACAAAAGCAGTGACGTGATCCTGAGCCTACCCAACCGGACGCCTTTCGCCCCCTGGCTGCACCTAGACATCCTGTCTATAAATTTTATGAACAGGACTGGTGACAAAGGGCAGCTCTGGTGAAGTTTCACATGCACTGGGAACATGTCTGACTTTGTGCCCCGTTCATACAGCGACCTGATGGCCCTCAATAAAGGGCCATGAACCCTACACTCTCGAAGCACCCCCCACAGAACACAACAAGGGACACAGTCGTAGGACTTCTCCAGGTCAACAAAACACATGTAGGGCAAACTCCCATGCACCCTCCAGCACCATTGTGAGGGTGAAGAGCTGGACTAGTGTTCCACGACCAGGTTAAAAACCACATTGTTCCTCCTGAATCTGAGGTTTGACTATCGATCGGCATCTCCAACACCCTGGCATAGTCTTTTTCAGGGAGGATGAGAACTGATTTTGCAATAATTGGAGCACACTCTCCGGTCCCCTTTTTTGAACAAGGGGACCACCACCCTGTTCTGCCAGTCCAGATTACTGGGGCATGGCCACCAAGGAGCTGTTTAACCACCTCAGCAACCTCAGCCCCTGTGATGGGCAAGTCCAACCCAGATTCTTCAGCCTCTGTGCCCTCCTTGGACATCCCAAGCTGCAGTTGAACCCCATCAGTTCTGTAATAACCTTTCCCCAAAAATTAAAGACCCTTGCACACTCCCATACAACATTTTTATAAAAAGTTCCTTGGTAGCAAAATGAGCGATATGGATCAGGTACTCATCCCTTTCGATGTCATATGCTTGGTGTTACATATGCCATAGGCCATTATTTCAAACATACCGATAATTTGAGGTTTTTAAGTACCTCTGATTTGGCATCCCAGTCTGATCTCTCCCTATCCCTTTCATTCCTGATGTAAGCATATGTTCTGGTAGTTTATCATAGATATGACACTGTCTGTTTTGAAAAACACTGTATCCAACTCAAAATAGGATCTTTTAGCCTGAAAGAATTATGTAGGTTACTCTGAGATAGAAGAAAAAAGTGTTTGTGAAAGTCAAGAGTATTATTTGCCTCATGATACTGCATAATATCTTCCAGAGTTGTAATCTTGTAAATTTGTAATTTATCCTCCTAAGTTTTATTAATAAAGGGTTTCAGCTCAGACAAAAAGTAACTACTGTATTGGTGATGACCAACTACAAATGAAAGTAATAAAGGACTAGACATGTCATATTGCTGTGCGTAATATGTGCGAACATGAGAGTAACTGTAAATAAACAAGGTCCAAACAGCAAGAGGAATAACATGATTCAACAAGTGAAAGTGGACAATTTGACTTTTGTAAATGTTATCTAAGAATCTAAAGACAAAACGAATTTTGAAGATGAGTAAACAGCATCTATATGCCATTATGAATAAACCTACATAAATTCATTAAGATTGGCCGTTGATGGCCATTTTGTTGAGCGGACCACATGGAACTGTCCTAACATGTCAAATCTCAAAATTGTAAGTGGTTCTTGAGATATTGAAATGTCTGTCACCTATGGAAGAAATTAAGTATTTGATTAAAGTAGAAAAGTGCATCGAGTTTCCAAGGGAAGGCCTAACATCGTTCACAGGAGGTTAACTTGAATGTTAGATTGCGTGTGTAGGTTAATCAGTGTTTTTAATTAAGTTCTGTCTCCTTCTATAGAGCTTAGGCTCTTCTAATGAGTCTTCTGCCATGACTTCAAGCAACGATGATTTCAGGGCATCTTTTACCTTTGTGATTCGCTCTTTTTTAATAATTGCTTTTTTAATTGTCTAGTTCAGCAGTGCAGAAACTGCAGCCATTGGGCCGAGGAGGAGATGGAGGGCGAATGATTCGACAGGAGTTTCCGCTAGTTTTGTTCCTTTAGTTATTAATAAATTCCTAAAACGAATTTGACAACCTTTATTCGACACCGTTCATTGGTCGAGTCTTCTCACTTACAAGTATAAAGTGCGTCGCTTGTCGAAAAACTGCTCCCAACCGGTAGGTGGAGAGAATGCTGCGAACAGCATGGAAGAGAATCTCGTGTCCGGTCCTCCTTGTTTCAGCATGTGTTGTAGTCGAAGGTAGTACAGAACCGTCCGTTAACGTTAATAACAGCAGTCCACAGTCGCGTTCTGTTTATGATGGGGAAATTAAGCGTTGTAGTGCTGAGATATCTCTGTCGAGATGATTTTCGAGTTCTAACGGCTGTAAGTATCATCACTTGGACACAGTATATTAACTAGCTTATCATATGCTAAGAGCTAAGCTAAGCGGTTTTTTTTAGCGTCATGGTGATATTTAATAACCGTGTCTTCATGCTTGAACTCAGGTGGAAATGGGCATGAAGAACCATGAAATCGTCCCAGTGAGCCTTATCTCATCAATTGCTAGTCTCAGACACGGAGGATGCAACAAAGTGCTGAGGGAGCTGGTCAAACACAAACTGCTGGCTTACGAACGCACCAAAAGTAAGACTGCTGTCAACTTTCATAACTTCATGAATTTGTGTTATATGCTAAAACTGTAATGGTGCACATTTTTTCAAGTTTGATATGATTATTAGTTTCGATGTCAAGACTTGATTTTATGTTCGGTATCTAATCTATTACATATATAATGCGCATATATATATATATATATATATATACACACACATATATATACACACACATACATATATACGTGTGTGTGTGTGTGTGTGTGTATATATATATATATATGTGTGTGTGTATATATATATATATATGTGTGTGTGTATATATATATATAT
>JBBJLS010000128.1:15722399-15734623 GCA_037577275.1 Bryconaethiops microstoma
GCTCAGGAACCCAGTGGTGGTACTGAAGGTAGGATTCGAACCCATGACCTCTTGGTCCAGAGGCAAGTATCCTACCATAAGGCCTCCACCACCCCAGTAACATGCTTTGCAAACATTCTGAAAGTGTAACTGCATGATGCATGTTACTGTGTGGTTGCATAAGAGTCACTTTGATCTCTTTCTTTGGTGCTTTAAAGGGCCCATATCCCACATTATTCTGGTATTTACATTTTCCCTGTAATTATAAGATTTGCATAAGTTTATGTGCCAGAAACAATCATAGTTCATTTTCACATGACCATTTTCCACCTTCTTCTTACAAATACTACTTAAAAACAATTTTTGCTTCTGTACTTTTAATACAGACATAAGTAAATGAACTCGGTTCTGACTGGAGACCCTGTATTACAATGCTTTCGAAAAAAGTCTGAGCCAAAACACTCCTTCAGTGTGAGTGTAACCTGAATAAATGAACATATGTAAATGCATTTTTTGACAACACAGAAAAGAAGTGAATTCAAAAAGAATTGTAACACTTTTGTTTTCATGTATGGAACATATTAACTAGGAACTACTTGGTATATTTTGAAACGATTTAAAAAGTGTGAAAATTGAGAAACTCTACTAACCTTTTTGAAAATTAGGCTCTTGTTTACACATTTTACATAGCGGACAATTCAACAATACTCTCTTAAAAACAAAGGAACCGCTTTTTTGCTCTCCTAAAGAATTGTTTTAGGAGAATCTTTTTTGTCTCTCGTTTTAACGGATAGCTCTTGAAAGAATATTTTTTCCTGTAAATGAGATGTGTTATTGCAGAGAACCTTTTTGACGTTCAAAAACCTCACCATGATGCAAAGGTTCTGTGGCTGTCTTATTAAGTTTTACGTTGTTCAAAAAAAACAAAACAAAACAGGAGCCATCTAGGAACCGTTATTTAAGAGATCACACCAGGAGTTAAATTTTTCTCCACAACTGAAATACCCAGACTCTATAGGGCACTTGTTTGTACATTTTGCTGAGCTGTTTGTTTTTACTGGTGGTGTACTGTCTTGAATAATGATTCCTTGATGGTTCCTGTTGTGCTAGACAACGGCATTTAAAATAGCAAAACTGATTCAGAATTAGGACAGCAGGTCTAATTGAATACACACCCAATGCTCGACAAATCATCCTACCTCAACATATCTCTGTCCATTTGATTTGCCAGCAAAAAAAATGAGTTAATTATACATTAAACATGATCACTGTCCCCCGAAATAGCAGCGTTAATTCCATTGTGTTAGATCACCTGTGGAGCCCTGCAGACAAAGGCAATCTGATAACCGTGTGCCAGCTGACACAAGAGTGAACAGGCCTGAAATTAAATCACCAGTCATTAGTAAGGATGATTAATACCCTATCTGATATGTGTGGACGCGTGTGTGAATACGTGTTGGGCGTTGGGCAAAGTCTGCCATCAAGAACATACCAGTAATATGACGATGAGGACATTCTACAATGCGTTCTTGAATCAGCACATTTGACATTACCAACGCACACAAATCTGACTTGCCTGATGATTCACAAACAGCTTACATTAATAAGACAAGGCCTTTCAATCTAAGTAAAGGAGGAGTTCCCTGTTGGACTGTGCTGAAGTTTTTCTGGCATCCTGACATATTTCCTTCCAGTTGGCGACTGAATGAACATGTGGTGAGGAGGAAAGTTGGTCATATTTGGGACAGTTGTGAAAAAGTGTACAGCAGGAAGGACAACAACACTGGCCTCGTGTCCAGGCGCTGATAAGATAAATCTTTTATGCCATTGTTTATATGTTAACACAATCAAAACAGTCAGACATCCAGGCATTCGGAGCTGCTGCCTCTCTTTTAATCACTGACTTCAGGAAGTATAGAGCTTTCACTGTCAGTTACAGTAGTAACTGAGTAAGTACTTATTCACGAGCACAGTTTTCAAAATTTCTAAATAATTAAATTATTAAAATGTAATCATACACAGTTTCAATTTCTTTGCAACTGTGTTGAATAGAACTAGAATATAACTATTTTATTTTATTTTTTTTTAATTTACTAAATGTCCACCAGTGAATCTACATGTGTATTCTGAGTTTCATATATGAAATGCAGACAATACTATTTATTACTATTTTACTAAGGTAAAACAGTAATAAATCTGTGACAAAACACTCTCTTGGACTACGTTTTTGTATTAGAGTGCCCTAAATGTGTCTCTCCCCCATTCCATGAATGAAAATAATATATTTTATTCATAACTGTTACACTTTTTTCTCTGACAGAGCCTTTAGAGGCATTAAACTCTTCAGGCCTCTGATTCCTATCAGCACTTCTGTGAATGATTCCTTCTCTAAAATTTCTCTTACAGTGCATTTTACATCAAACCACTCTGAATGACTGTGTTTGTTTAATGGTAATGATTATGCAAAAAAATTGTGAGAATGTGGAAATCTATTAACATCCAGCCTTGTGGAGATTCCAAAATAAATACTTCACTAGAAAAAAAAAACCATGGAGATTTGCAAATATGCATTAACATGCAAACTGCCAGCTAGTCAGTTTGCAAGTTAATGTAGACCATTTTCTAGAGTGCACACACACACACATACACCCACACACACACACACACACACACCCTCACAGATTCCTACACAGGTTTATCCTAAATCACAACCCGCACTAGCACGGGCCATCTGAGCAAAATCAGACTACGTGATCTCCATGGTGATGTCCTCAAGCTTGAAAAGCTACAGATAAATGTGCTCTCTCTCTTGTCATCACTCCATCAAGCTCCACTTTATTGACTCGAGTTTATTGTGTAAGCTTCAGGAAACAGATGAGTAAGCTGAGATAATGGCCATTTAAGCTTTAACCCCATGCAAATGAATAAACCTTTAGGAGCGAATCAAACATACAGGGATTGAAAGCCATAATGGCCAGCTAAGTGCTTCTATTCTGCTGTAACGGTAATGATGATGATTCTGAATATAAAGCATGTTTGCCTGTTCTTATGAATCGGCCTGCAAGAAGGTCAGGGAATACCGAGAGGAAGTGCAGTTTATAAATGTCACCTGTTTGACAGGTGCTCCAAAGGCAAGCCCCTCACTCTCAGAAAGATAAAAGCACTACTCGAAACACTGCTTTTGTCGCTTAGGTACCAGTGTGTACAGGCACCAGATCCCTCAGAGCCCAGCCAGGCGGGTCGGCCACAGGTCCCAAAACACACACAAAACAGGCCAGAACACATCTGCCTGACCAAAACCCACATTCTAAATATGGGAGTTTCTTTTAAAGTGTTTAAAAAAAGAACTGATTAATCAAATGAGTCAGTGGTAATAGATGAAAACATTCTAAAACATGAGAATGATTGAGAACATTTGAAACCCCAAAATATCTGGGTTTATAGGATCTGATAATTGCCAAAACAGATTAGAACCAACACAAAATCTGAAAAAAGAAAAAAAATTAGCAACCATCCAGAGACCTTAAAATATAGCCGCCCTTTCCTTTTCGAAAAAAATAAAATAAAATATCCACTCTTTAGACAATTCAGTTATGCTGTATCTACACCTGGATGGCCTCTGAAGAAATTCTACAATGCGTTCTTGAATCAGCACATTTGACATTACCAACGTACACAAATCTGACTTGCCTGATGATTCACAAACAGCTTACATTAATAAGACAAGGCCTTTCAATCTAAGTAAAGGAGGAGTTCCCTGTTGGACTGTGCTGAAGTTTTCTGGCATCCTGACATATTTCCTTCCAGTAAAATAGAATATCCACTCTTTAGACAATTCAGTTATGCTGTGTCCACACCTGAATGGCCTCTGAAGAAATTCTGCTTAGGCTGTGTGTGGTCAGCCTGATGCTTGAAATTTATATGGACTCAGGTCAGGCAGCAGATTCTCCTCTCCAGGTTTAGTGGTTAAAGGTGTTAATCCACTTCAGTTGCCTCTATACAATCTCCACTCAGACAAAATTGCTCAGTAGATGATGTGGATGCATACATTTCCAGAGGAACCCCACCTGTTTACCTGTTTGAGGAATTAACAAGAACAGGATGCCCAGTCTGGACGAAATGGGCAAGTCTGAGCTGAACTTCATCTCTCTAAATCTAGCCTAGACTTCATAGTCAGAAGTAAACACAGATACAGGGGTGGTCTACGTACAATGGCAGCAACAAGTGGCCAGCTTGACTTGACATGCATTGTTTTCAGTGATGTATATATGTGCATGAAGATCGGACGAGTTTCTGTACATCACGTACAGCACTGCCCTGCACAACATGCATGAGGTCCCTGGAGACCCCCCCACAACACACACACACATACACACAGACAGGCGAGGAGAAGTCTTACCCGAGCAGAAGCAGCACAGCTCTGGCCACTGTCCCTCCGTCCTGCAGGCTATTTGCGGTTTTTTTTCCCTTCTTCCCTAAGAAAAGACGCAGGTGAGTCCGTCAGACTGCCTGTCCCTCCATGACTCAGAGTTTAGGAGCTGGGAGGTGAACTTTGCACCTCAGGACAGCAGTAACCAAGGAGACGCTCAGAGCACAGAGAGCAGCGAGGGGGCGCCAGGTCGCGCCAGCAGGTGTGTGGAAAGGTGGGTAGGTGTAGGTATAAGTCTGTGAGTGTGAGTCTGTGTGTGTGTGTGTGTGTGTGTGTGTAGGCTCGAGCTCAGGAGGCGGGCCTTAGTGACAGGTGACAGACGTGGTGGGTAAGTGGAGCCGGGAGGGCGGGGCTTCGGATCACAACGGGGCAGAACTCGGGAGGGGCAGCAGGAGCCCCCCACGAGCACAGGCCTGCTCTAATGTGTCCAACAAGTTTAGTTTCATCTGTTTAGTAAGAGTGTATTAAAATGACGATTTGTTGTATTGTGGAACAGATTGTTTAGCTCATTCTGATGTGAAACTGTTAAAAAATAAAATGTTCAGAAACAGAAAACAGATCCAGGAGGAAACTGCTTATATTATGACTGCAAGGACACATAGAAACAAGAACAGTATACAATATAAAGTCTAAATAAAAATAAAAATCTGATGAAAAAAATCACAATATGACATACACCATGCTATATACACAAATGCTGGGGTATTAATACATTAGATAGGTGACAGTAGATTAGATAGTTAAGTGAATTTCTAACCCCAGAGATAGTAGTTAGGAATATGTTATTACATATAATAGAGATCAGCAGGATATAAGTAATACTGACTCACATAGTAAGACTACTGCACATAAAGAAATGATTCAGCACCCATTTAGAAAACTAAAGAGTTAGACTTAGTGTACATCTCACGTTCTGTATTTGATATGGATGGTCCCCCTATAGATCATCTACAGATACATCGTTATAACTGTCTGGTATAATTAAACAACAGTGGGTTTACATTTAGGATTAGGATTAGATATAAGTTTTTGGTTTCAGGTTAAGGTCAGGGTTAGATTTAATAGAATCTTTTCTATTGAACATACATGTAATAGACACAGTGTCCACACTGGACCTTCCGAACAAAGTGCTATTTGATATTTCATTTGTGCTGTTGGGGGCTGATTATGGAGGCATGCTGTTTAAATGTTTGTATTGTTTTATAAGATCACTATTTGTACAAAAAATACCTTGCAATCTTTTGTTTTGAAATAGAAATTGTAGAACTGTGTTCCTCTCCCTGGCTATACCTGACCTCACTGTCTGCTTTTCAGCTTGGGTGACTCTGTATGGCTAAGGAGAGGCAGCTTCAAAGGGGAGAGTCAAAAAAGGAGTGTAACCTTGTTTTGGACAGTCATAGGCTGTTGAGGCTGACAGCAGATGGTAAGCATGTGAATGGTGGTCTACTATATAATCATAATGTGAGGAAATAGAAACTAGGCTTAATTTTATGTTCTTCTTATTTCTCTTAAAATATCCATTCATACATAAAGACTAAGATGATAACGGCACAAAAGATGAGACACCCTGTCCTCTTAGTCTCTCTGTTGTCTCTCAGATAACACAACACACACACACACACACACACACACACACACACTGTGCTCTGAAAATACAACAGTTCTTGTTTCAGTTCACAAAAGCCCAAAATGTTAATTATAACTCCTTATAAATATTCATCACTATACCAGTTCATTTACCAAATACCACAGATTTTATACAATTTTATAACATTTTGTTATTTTTATATTAATATACATCCATTACAGTTAATTAATATTAATATACATTACAGTTATTATAATGGAAATAAACTAATTGTGCAGTCATGATAGAAACAGATGCAGACTGATTTACATCAGACTTTGTTACTGTTGTTTTGAATGGAGCGGGCTGGGTCATCACAAATAGCGTTAAAGCTGGTACCTGAACTGAATAAAGCAATTCACACAAAAGCAAGGCCATGGTGGACACATCCTCACCCACACTCTTTATCTATATAAACACACGCCCCCTACTGGGGAGCTTGAAAATGAACCAGTACAAAGAACTAACATACATTGTGGTAAAAAAAAAAAAGAAATTTACAAATATACACTTGTGTCACATTCCTTAGAAATGACAAAGAAACTGACCTCAACAAAGCTCATATTCAGTTCAATAAGTGACAGGACTTCTGTTACAACAGGACGCAAATAATGACCATCATAAAACTGCATGTTTTGCGAAAACAGCTACATATGTAGATTCTGTAGCTAGGAATTTCTACATTAAACCTACAACAGAAGACAAAATTTAGATTAAATAATTTTGAAAATCATCATGTCATTCCTGAATTACCCTTCTCAAACCTGTCATGCACATTTACCACAATTGTAAAAATGCTACAAAAAAGTAAAAATGGTACAAAACATCTGGTAGGCTTTTTCCAGCCAACTCAGTACACTATATTGATAATATTGCACAGCAATTGATCAGTTCAGACCACCTCCTCTTGCTTAAAACTGATGCTGGTTGGTTTGGTAAGCCTCAGGATGTGCAGAAGAGCAGTCGTGCATCATGGAACCTGCAGTCCATCGCCACAGAACGCCGAGGATGGAAGCCCAGTGCCTCATGAGTAAGCCCTGAATGCCACAAGAAGAAAAAGGCTCAAAGTTAACAAAAGTAATTAAATCAAAGAGGAATGCTTAGCTAGAATCAATTTTGACTGCAAAAAATACAACACAAAAATACCATTAATTTCTGGACTGACTGCTTTGCATATACCAGCACAGAATACTAAAACTATTATCTCTCAATGCCAACAGTTTCACCAAATTAAGATTTGGTTAAATGACAGAAGATTATGATTCAAGTAAATGAAAGGCTTTGCCAGCTAATCATCTGCTTTTCTGAACTTCTAGTCCATTCCATGCATGGCTCCAGAAATATTGAAACAAAATAGTTACGAGTACCTTTGTTAGGCAAATGTGGTTCTGGCTTTAATAAAGTTAATAAAGGCACCATAACCAAGATATAAATATCAATGCATAAAGACCTGTAAGATGGGGGCAAAGCCCTAAAAGTCCTCTTTGCTTCCAACTGTCTCAGATAACACTGACTAACAGAGCAGCAAATACTGACTTCGACAACTGAGGCCGTCTGGCATCTTCATTTAAATTCACATCAATATTTAAGCACCAACAGCTCTTAGAGCTATTTAGACTTGAGTATCCTAAAGAGTCTTAAGATAAGATAAGGGCAACAGATGCAGCTGCTTTTGAAAAACAGTTAACTTTGGTCAACCAAAACATATGCATTGCACTGTATTGCAAAAACTGCAATGTATTCTGCAATCTCAGAATACATTGTGATATTAATTCTGAAGCCATACTGTGAACCCTCTAATGTTTAAATTTGCTCTCTTTAAGAGGAACTACTCAGATAAGATATGCGCATATTTGTTACCACTATGTGTGTTTCAGTGTTAAGTGGCTGTTTACATCTTGCTTGTAACAACATCCATTTTTTGTGATTGGATGACATTTGGATTTTATATGACTGCATGAAAAGCCAATGACTGAACACATCCAGGGCACACTGCCTGTAAACGTCTTTTCTATATCTGCGTACATTATGCGAGTAGAGATGTGTCTGTCTAGTTCTGACTAGTATATTATCTACTCAGCTCTCCCTTTGTTTCAGGATACTTCCTGACAAACCTCATGTTCCTATGACTATGTATGCCATTTTAGTAGCAAATCAATTGAATTTAAATTATTTCTCCGAAAACATGTTCAAGAAAGGCAGTTTCAAGCCCACCAAGAGCAAAAGGCAACAGAAAACATCCTGGTTCCTGGCAGAGAGTAGATAAATAAGAAAACTCAGAAAGAGGTTGGAGTTATAATATGTGAGGTTGGAGTTATCCTAAAGCCAAGTGCCCTCATATACTCAAGACTAATGAAAGCATCCATGGCAACTTAGGGAAACAGAGAAAAAGTAAATGGAAATAATATATGTCTTGGTGTCCTTCTAAAATGGAAAAGTAAACTTAGATCTTATCTGGTGGCAGTGGGGATGCAATTTAGTGAAAAGTGGAAAAATAATCTGGCCAAAGTATACCTAGATAAATTAAACACGTGCTAATGCAAAGTGCAAACAACCACATGCAAACTAATCCCGTTGTGTCTGGATAGTTGCACTTCTACAGTTAAATGATAGCATTAGTTATTTATTTTAAGCCTTAAAAACACAAACTCAAAGTCCAGTTGTTGTAACAAAGTCTGGCTCTTGGGAAATGGGGCTATGTCTAACACAAAAGCATCTTTAATGAGTCTAGGAACAAAGCAAGAGACACACCAAAGCCATGCTCCCATGTAAGGCTGAAGATAAAGCGAAAAGACCCATGAAAGAATGCACATAAATAATTTAAACCCAAAGACTGGAGTACAGAAAATGAGCTGATTTCATTCATGTTTAAAAACAAAGGCACAAAAAGAGCAACTGGTAAAGAGGGACACACAATCTAAGTTATGAGAAATCAGATAATAAGTGTGATTCTTACACCAATTAGCCATAACATTAAAACCATCTGAAATATATTGTGTAGGTTCCCTTCTACCACAAAAACAGCTCTGACCTCTGAAGATCTGCTTCGGTATCTGTCACCAAAACATTAGCAGCAGGTCCTTTAAGTCCTGTAAGCTGCAAGGTGGGACCTACATGTATCACTCTAGTTTGTCCAGATGCAGAGTTTTATGCATGACGTGGCCTGGGGGAGGACAAGGCTATTTCTGGATGGTCCATAGACCATGACAGAAAATTAGCATGTAACCCTACTGTGGCATCTAAGGAGCATGAACGAGTTATATGATTGCTGATTAGAGGTGGAAGTGATCATTCATTTTTCAACATAACAATGTGACTCACACACGCACTGAACTAAGGCTTGTGTGGTCAGACTTCACAAGGACCCAGTCCACCTCCACAAGATCAGAGCATCCAGTGACCCAAGTCTCTCCAGTATGTGAATTCAGTACTGTATGGGTGTGTGTGTAGGAGTGAGTGAGAGAGAGAGTGAGAGAGAGAAACTGAGCCGCAGTTCTGAGGTAGAGACACTGGCTTTTTATTGTAAGTTAAAGATGTCAAGTGAAATAACCCTAGTGGATCACATTATCTGTCACACAGAAGAACTTCAGGTTACGTGATTTATCACTTCCACCTCTAATCAGCAACAATAGAGTTCATTCATGTTCCTTAGATGGAAAGTTAGGGTTACACACTAATTTTCTGTAATGGTCTATGGACTCCCCGACTTAGTCATGGCCAGCCCCTGGCTAGCCCATGTGTAAAATTGTAGTCCTGCCACTGGATCTGTAATAGTTGTGTCCGTGGCTCGTGTGACTCGTGAGCTACGAAAATATTGGCTACATCCCTGCTGCATACTAGAACCCTAATAATGCGCAAAAACAGAACAAAACCATTAGAAATGCATTCGGTAGTTTTGTATGTAAAGCATACTGTGTGGTTTGGGACACAGCTACTTTAACTTTCTAATCCTCGCTTTGAAAAAGGAGGTGCTTGGTGTCAAAATGCATGCTTCTTTCAGTAAGAGGTGAAATGAGAAACAATCAGCATCAGCGCCAGTTGGTACAGTTTAGGGTAGCATCTGGAGAGGCCAATCACATATTCTCGGCTACTGTCCAGCACATCCCACGACGCTCAGTATGAGATCTGGGGAATTTGGAAGTGTTATGACACCTTTCTCTCATAACCAACCATGAGCTTTTTCAGCTGCTATAGTTTCTCCCTGCATAACACATAACACTGATTTGAGTCCAGTGCTTAATCGAGTTTGGTGCTTTTGAGTCTAGTGCTTAGTGGAAAGCCAGCCAGCTTAGATTTATAAAAGGCTGACTTGAAAAGAACAAGGTGAACTGTTTGTTGAATAAGTTTGTTGAATCATTTACTTCTCACAGCTAAGCTACTAAGATCTCATCATAGGTCTAAACTGTATGAAATGGAAATTGATGTTTTCGTAATAAAACTAACATTTATTACGGATGCAATTGGTTTTTATTTTGATTTTGCATTTTTGGAAGGGGGTTCTTCTTCAAAATCCCCACTTGCTCTTGTCCTCTTCCCAAAATTAGAAAGTCTACATAATTCGTGTAAATGGTCTATTTAATATTAAAACAAGGAATTTTGCTGAACAGTGATCTGTGTGGGGGTCCTCGAGTTACACCACAGACCCGTTCCTTCGACAGCGATGCAACCTGAATTTTGGTGTTAGTCGAAACACACTCTAGTCTAAGTCACTTACCAATCCTTACGCAGCTGTAAAATCATAAAAACACGACTAAGCCACAGAAAAAGAAAATGGAAAACTCCTTCACTCATACGCCGCGTTACTGCGTAATCTTCCGCCACACGTGCAACCAAACTAGTTTGCCCACGTAGTCCGTAAGTATGAGGTTAACGGTGTAAGTCGAGTGGGAGTAAGCGTCGTAAACTCGAAACGTCGTATGTCGTGACTGTTGTAACCCAAGGACCCCCTCTATACCTTACAAAGATTTCAAAAGACTTAATCTAGCCGGTACTTCCCAGCTTTCAGTTCTTGAACTCTGACCTGGTGAAGCGTGCAAGGGCTCCAAAGCCAACTACTCCCACAAGGCCGGAGAGACAGAGCAGGATGCTGTTAAGGGTGACATCAGCTCTTAGTACATATGACTGCCACACCAGGAAGTACACTGCCAACAGCAGTGTGGCTCCTGTGGTGATGAGGTGGCCACATATGTATTTCTCACTCTCCTGCAGATTGCCTCTCACCCCTGCAAAAGAGAGAGAGACAGAGAGAGAGAGACAGAGAGAGAGAGCGCAAGATCAGAGGATGCCGTAGAGCCATGGATAAATCAACCTGTAATACTCAGGTCAGGCAGCACTACCTACCCCAGTAGACTCTGATGATATCCAGAGCAATCATGAGCAGGAGCAGACACACATCAAGAGCCAAATCACTATCAGGGTAACTCAGCACCTGGCCTGCAATACCCAATACACATTACATTTACAGCATTTGGCAGACGCCCTGATCCAGAGCGACTTACAATCATTAGTTACAGGGCTAGTCCCCCTGGAGCAACTGAGGGTTAAATGTCTTGCTCAACCTGCAACTTTGTGGTCACTGGGTTCACAGGCAAGTGTTTCATCTACTAGTCTACTACCAGTTTACCAAAACTAAAATGAAAACTGTGTCATACTAATTACTTACTTACTGATCCAGTAATGTACTCACTTTTGTAGATGATCAGGCAGAGGCTGGAAAGGAAGTAGAACAAGCTATAGAATGCAGAGAGATAGAGCAGGATTTGGAGGAGCACAGATGAGAGCTACAGTGACAGGTTAAGGCTAAAAAACATTTCATTTCATTTCATTTTTAATACTGTATTTTTAATATTCTTGAGGAAACCAGGTTTCATATTGTGAACACACAAACACAGTCTTCTCCAACCAGTTTGTCTGCAAAGATATCTTGAGTTTATGCACTTGTCCCACTGCCCTCTTTTAACATAACAAGAAGGCTGCTACTTGAGCCTGCCGACACAATGTACAGGCTAATTCACTGCATTTCTTTTTCCTTATCATTAATATTGCATGAACTGTATGAATAGCTCACATGTCATGGCTACAGCCTTGCTCACACAATGCAAGTGCATTTAGATAACACACATCAGAAAAAGGATACAACACTGGCCTTTCTGCCTGAAGACAAGAAAAACAACAGATTACTTATCATAT
>JBBJLS010000128.1:15751436-15766357 GCA_037577275.1 Bryconaethiops microstoma
CACACACACACACACACACACACACACACACACACACACACACACACACACACACACACACACACACTCTCTCTCTTTCTCTCTCTCTCTCTCTCTCTCTCTCTGTCTCTCTCTCTCTCTCTGTAGGTAAGCTGCTCAGGTCGGACGGTTCATTCAGTGCTGGTGGGCGACAAGTGCTGTGTGTGGTGGCCTGGTACAGCCCTGTCTCATGACTAGGGCCTAATCTCCCATTACAACACACACACACACGAATGCATGCAAAGCACACACAGAGAGACACACACATACACACAAAGGATTGTAACCCCAAATCCTAGCACTGTGGTCCGATGTGGAAAGCAGTTTGGAGTTTTTGAGGGGAAAGATGTGACAGACGAGTGAGTGTGAGTGTGAGTGTGAGTGTGTGTGTGTGTGTGTGTGTGTGTGTTCATCACGTTTCAGCTCATCTTCAGCTGTAGGTGTTTGACTGAGATCAGCTCGCCATGCTGTGGCTACGAGCAGGTACTCATACTTTTCTGTGCCTTCTTCACTCTGTCCTTCACGCTCCCTCTTTCTATGATGTGTTTTTAAATGTACATTTGAAGACCCCTTCTGGGAGCATTTGTGTATGTGCAGTTTTTGGTTATGTAATGTTTGTGTTCATTTTTCGGAAGCCACTGTCTTGGATAAGGCTCACATTAATATATTCATAATCAGTACACTGATTTATTTGTTGAAATGTGCCTGTGAGGGAAAAAGAGAGAACCGGCTGTACTGTGCAGGGTTGTTGTTAAACTCGAGCCTCCTCAGTTCTATAGGCTCATCTGTAGTCTTCAAACTTTGCTTGAATTCAGCAAGTTCATGACTGATCCTACACTGATACTGCCTAATGTTTGTTTAAGAAATTCTTTAGACTAAGTACAGCCCATAAGAGAACAGACAGATCTGTGGAGTTCTGAGGGACTTTTGATCCGGAGACTTTAGATCAGGAGTGAATATGGAGTTCTGGGCAGTTGTTCTATTTTATATGCGTATAATACATAGTATATTTTAAGAAATATACTGGTGTTTGAAATATACTGGTGTTTGATGGGTGTTTGATGATAATTATTTTTATCTTAGTAATCAATTTTTACTACAAAAATTCTCTAAATCATATATACAGGCATATTATTATTATATGTGTGTGTGTGTGTGTGTGTGTGTGTGTGTGTGTGTGTGTGTGTGTGTGTGTGTGATTCTCCGTCCAAGAAAAAAATTGCATGCTGGGAAGTGTTAAGTGTTTACTGTTTGATAATGGTATGGACTTTGCTCCATCATTTAGCATTCTGGTGTGAATTAGAGATTAATGATTAACACCAGCACATGCACACACACTAAATCAGAGTACCCTCAAAAACAGAATTGAGTTATGAAAAAAGAGACAAGAGGGTGCGAATGTTTGCAGGAAGTGAGGGAGAGAGGAAGGGAACGAGATATACAGAGATAGAATGGAAAGAATATATGCCTTTGTACATAGCTAACAAAGAATAATGAGCTCTATGGGTGGAATCACACTTCTTTCACTGTCCCTGGCATGTGAGCTCTGAGGAAACACAGTACACTTGACTTATGGAAGACCTATAACACTAATAGTAGTAGCAATACGGAAAACATCGTTATCGTTATCATGAAAAAAAATTGCTACAATATGCTTTTCTGTGTATTTCGTAGGTATTGTCATAGCTTCTACAACATTGGACCCCACATGCATCATAAAAAGAGTATTTACAGGGAGCCTGTAAACTAATGTACAATAAGTAGACGTAATTGCTTAAATTGGAACTCAATTTCTAATTTTATAATTAGTTTTATAAGTTACTTTGTGCTTCATGTTTTTTTACAGTTTGTTTTTGTGAATGCTGAATAAAACAAATACTGTCATTTTTGTTCTCTTAATCATTTAAAAATGTGACTTTTGTGCATTTTGTTTGAGCTTGTTTGCAAACTTCAGAAGAACTAAATTTTATTTTGTATATTGTTAAAAAGCTTGTATCAAGATATATGACTATTTTTTGCCAAATCTCCCATCTTTATTTAGTAGAGTTATTGGACAATACAAAGCTGTTCGTCAATGTTTTAAAATTAACTGTGATTAATGGGAGTTTTCCTCATCACATGTACGCACACGCACACACGCAGACACACACACACACACATACAAACACAAACACACACACACACACACACACACACACACACACACACACACACACACACACACACACCAGCTCTGTTTCTGTTTATCTTGTGTTGTTATCCAGCAGACAACTCCAGCATTGAGGTGCTGTCCTGATCCCCCACCCCCAATCGACCCCTCCAGCAGAGAAAAGAGCAGTGTGTGTGTGCGAATGTGCTACATGAGGCTTGCATTGACAATCAAGTCTCTGTCTGGTCAGCACCACAGCTGGACACAGTCCCCTTCAGCCAAACGCAGTCTCACTAACTCAAACACTAATTAAACAGCTGATTTAACCTCCAGACCTTTACTGGATTAGTCTGAAATGTCGAGATTACCTGAGCCAAGGTGTGACTATAGTAATGGCATTAAGATGATGTGTCTATGTGTAAAATATATACCTAATTCACAGTCCATAGTTTTATTGGCAACCATAGCCTACTGTAAAATAAGCATTTCTTGGTGAAAGAATTATTTATTGCTGTTGTTATTAGTAATACTGATTAGATACTGCTGTTTCACTTAACAGCTTCTCTTAGCTACAGTAAACCTCCACTAATTTGCAGTTCAAATACCCCTGTACTCAGGTTTAAAAATACCCAATCCAAGAGCGCTGATTATTTCTTCTTGCTGCTGATTGGCTGCTGCCCTGTGACGCGTCTCTGGTAGCCCAGCATTCCCGCATCATAACAGTTTCCCGCGTGGAACTGTCTCAAGTGTTTTGAGTATTCTTGTGTTTTTTATTTTGTTCTTAAAGCCTGTATTTTTATTACTGTAAATTAAATTAATTTATTCCTGCATTTACCTGCTTTTACCAAAGAAAACGACAGCGCATACCAAAGAAAATGCGCTTGCATGAATTACAGTACAGTCTGTACAGGGGTAATATCGGTATTTTTCATTCTAGCACTGCGGGAGACAGCAGGTCAGTGTAAACTGTACAGTACGGATATGGGTTTACCATTACATTTTCTTTAAGGGTAATGTATTAAGCTGAGTTTTAAATGAAATTAAAGTTTTTTGGGGGCATATTTAGAGTTACACATCTTAAATTCACGGTTTTTCACAATTTGCCAGTGCTCTTGGAATGTAACCCCCACGAATTTCGGGGTTTACTGTATAGTAAAATAGCCGTGACACACAGTGAGTGGTTAATTACTTTAACATACACTCATGTGCCCACATATCAGTTCAGCTCTGTATAAAATATGTAGATCTGAAATAATAACTATGTTGTTTGAGGAACAGTCTTTGACCATTTTGTTGCTCCAGAACTATACCCTAGTGTTATCAAATTGCACCTGCTGGTATAAGAAGTGTATTGCAATTATTATTAATACGTTATTTATTTGACCATTGTTGGCAGTAAAAAAATCACTGTAATGCGCAGCCTCTCATGGCTTATTGCTTTGCCTGTGTAACATTCTGTCAGAACATTCTTCCCAGCCATGTTAGCTAACGTTGGTCAGCTTCGTAGGTCAGCTATGATGATACGCTGCTTATTTCTTTACTTTCCCTCGGCGATATTTTCGCATTACCCTGTCACTTTCACACTACCATGTTTTCTGCCCTTTTGCATCCTCTTTTTCTCGTGGCCTAATCACTTTTCATTCTTCTTCTTCATCCTAGAACATCTATTTCACCTAACCTTCCTCCTTGGGTTGTACCCCTCCTCCTCTTCTCAGCCGTTATCAGTGCTGGCAGTGCAGATTTACTAGTTGTGATGGGTGGGGTGAACATCTGGGTCTTATTAAAGAGCAGTCATCCCTCTCCTGCTCTCTCTGCCCCCTGGCATACATTTAGAGCTGTGTTACCCAGCAAGCATGATTTCTTCAGTTGTACTCATCACTGATTTCTGTGTGGGAATTTATGGAGATAGGCTTTTCTGTTGCAATGATGAAGTTGTAATTTCCCGGCTGTTTGTTTTAGGTAACATCCTAATCTTTATTATAAGATTTCATTTGATTGCATTTTTGGGAAGGCAACAAAAGTTTTCATTTATTATGTACGTTCTATATATAACTTGTGTGAACAGTTTCTTTGTGCCCAGGAACATCTCATTTACTCCCAGCACATTTGTGGTGTACTGATCTTGGGAAAGATGATGTAGGATTAGGAGTCAACCTACGCCAGACTTACTAAGAGGTTAATACATTTAGAAATGAGGATGGGGGAAGAGAAAAAGAGATAGAGTAAGAGAGAATGAGACAGAGAGAGAGAGAGAGAGTGAGAAAGGCACACTGAGTTTTTCCCAACGCTAACACTGGAATTCTTTGCATACTCGGCTAGGTAGCAGCTTAATCTATCAAAGAAGAGAGCGTTGGGTTTTAGGGGATGCCTGCCCACCCACTCCACAACTCCCCCTGATTCCTGCTGACCTTCTGCCCACCCCCTCCTTGCCTCTATCCCTTCCTCCATCACCCCACTACTATCTTCTCTCTCACTGCTTTGTTCTACCCTCTTTCTGAAATGCCTTGTGTTTGTGTTCTTGCCTCACTTAGTTTTATTTACCATCTGTATTCATCTTTGATGTAATTAACCATAAATTATGTAAATAGAGAACATTTACTCTGTATTTACTGTGTGTTTGTTGGTGATTGATTTGTGTACCACTGACTTAAAGTGTGTTGAAATTGTGTGATTATAGGACACGGTCATGCGTTGAGGATTTGGGGAGATTTGGTATAAAGGTGGTGGGTAAAGTGTAGGGAAAAGGGGGGGGTGTTTTACACAGACACAGCAGAAGAGGATAATGGCAGTGAAAAGTTGTTGCTGTGATGAAGATTAAGCAGACTATAGTTAGTTAGGAGGAAGGTGTATGAATGAAATTAAAGTTCAAACTCGGAGAGGTCTGATTAAGTATGACTAATCAGTTAACTGAGACACCAATCCCCCTCTCTCTGACATCACCATGTATTCATGTCCTAAACATATGAATCATCCCTTTTTGCCTCCACCAAATCTTACTCATTTCACTTGATCCCACTTTCTGTAAGAGGGCAAACAGGAAAGTCTGAATATAATACCTTTGTACAAATACATTATATGATGCCCACAATACCAAAAGCCAAATGTAAAATGAGTACCATTGTATTACAAAAGCATCTCATACTTTTTAATGCTTACTCTGAACAAAGTGTATTCAGTTTTCCTAAAAACGGTTAACATATTAATTTTGTGCCCCTTTATAGCATAATTCAGACACACCAGGAAGCATAACTACTGGAATATAAAAGTGAAACTGGTTGTTTTTAAAATTTGTATTTCAGGTAAAAAGATGAGCATGAGCCTTATTTACAGACTTAGTTAGTTTCCCAGTTTCACACTCACACACTATTGGGTAACATGAATTCAAAGCAAAGAAAAATTGTATAAAGTTTGGTCATAATAATTATTAACTGTTAGTTATTCATGTCGATCTCTTGATGCGAGATCCTCTGCCAAGCTCTAACAACAGCGTCTTTCAGTTGTTGCTTGTTTTGTGGGCTTTCTGATTACACTGACTTCTTCACCAACTGAATGTGTTCAACAGCATTTAAGTCAAGAGGCTAGTTTCATTCAAAGCTTGTCTTCCACAATTTGTCTTATCGGTTCTTTGGTTTAGTTTATGTTTTTGTTGTCCTTTTTGGACATCAGAAAATAAGATGTTTCTATACTCGGTACTCCCAGCCAACCAGTTGATTTGTTTCAGGATACTGGGTTCAAAATTCAGTATTTTCATGATATTATTGACTACTTGTGAGACTATAGCAGGGAGGCAGGAGAGTTGTTTATGAATTTGAGGATGCTGGACTCGGTTGTTGATTGGTTCTGATTGCTTCACTTTTAAAACAATACAGTTACATAAAATATATAGTTAATGGTGTGTCTTTTCTCCGCATCCTAATGTCATGATGCATTGTGGCATCCCTGGCGGTGAATCAGTTCCAGAGACATAAATACCAAAGCCATGGTGCTGTACTGTGTATTTTAAACTGTGATAAAGCAACTGTAGCAACAGTGTCAGCCTTTTCATCGGGAGATCACGAGTTCGGTCCTCTGTGATTAATTGCTGTTTCTCTTCTGGTGACTGTGTATAGATTAATAAAACTACAGTTAAACTTTCATAACTACAACTGTCTTACATAGCGCTCTTTTTGAGTGCCCTGTTAATTTAATTTAAAAACACTTTTAATAAATAATATTTAGATTTTATTTAATGACAAGACAATAAGGAGTTGGTTAATTGGAAATATATTTAATTAGATTTCGGCCTGCAAAAGATCTGAAGTATGAATAATAAAGAATAACAGAAAAAGTGATTATCTTGATATTTTTAATTTGACACCAGCAATCGTGAAAGACGCTTAGTTTCTTCAGTTCTATACTCTCCTCTGCTCCAGGTCATGATATTAACAGCTCTTTGGAGCCAGCAAACATTGACACCAGTATCCTGGAGGAATACATCAGTAAAGAGGACGACAGCACAGATATGTAAGAGGCTCAAGTTCCAGCAGCATACACATGCACAAACAAACATACAGCACAGACACAATAGGCAGAATAGACACATGGAAAACTATCCACTTATATTTTGGTGGCCCTTACCCTTTCTAATCAGACAGAATAGTTTTTTGATATAACCTCTGTTTTCTGTATCTGTAGTATACAGTCAATTACCACAGAAATGTTTGAATGTGGTATTAATCAGCCTTACACTACAAATGCAGCAGACAGAGATTAGGTCAGAGTTTTCCTTTTGAAGGTATCATAACATATTAATCTCAGTCCCCTATATAAACACACACTACATGTGAGGCTGATACACTCTAATGCCTTGGCACCTGTTCACTCTGTCCAGCTCGCTGTATTTTTACTTTGACAGCACATCATGCCATTTGGTGGTTAATTTGTTTGGATAATGATTATGTGGGCATTTATAAAATTTTATCTTCTGCAGCTGTTTTTCAGAGGTTCACAGCAATCCGGGCCCTAATTACTCCTCCCCCCAGGCCGGAGCATCTTCATCTGGCGGGGTAGTGTGTGGTGTGAGCCCCCCAATCGCCCAACGCCAAGGCCCTGCCCAGTGTCTTCCCCCACCCTGCCAAAACCCCTACCCCCCTCCACCCTCTCTTGGCCTCCTCAGACACGGCCACCCCTGCCTGGGGCAACAGCAGAGCCAGTCCCATCAGCACCACCCACAGGTCCCACAGCAGCACATCAAACCAGAGCACTGCGGTCACTACGCACCAGGGTGAGAGAGAGCGAGAGAGAGAGAGAGAAAGAGAATGTAAGAGAGTGAGGGAAAAAGTGTGGGATTTGAACAAAGTTCGATAAGAGGAAGAAAAAGTATGACTCAAAGACAGATAAGCAAAAAAAAAAAAAAAGGACAAACTATGTAGTTTAAGGCTTTGAGGACATTCCATGCTTAGAATAAATTAGATAATAATGAGTTATTACATGCTTAGAATAAATTAGATAATAATGATCAAAACAGATTATAATATGCTTAGATTGAACCTATGAGTATATGTGGGCCTCACTTATTTCACTCACTACATACTTAATAAATTTGTTTCTCAGATCATTAATGAATAATTCATAGTAGTTACTGAAGAATGATAAGAAGTCAAAGCGTTAAGATTAACAACTAAACAAAACCTGGGTAGTTTAAGTTAAATAGTATGTATAATCAACAAATAAAAAGAAATAAAAGTATTGTTCACATCCTGCATTGCCTCAAAGAAACAGTATGTCCGTGGCATTTTGATTGTTACGGCCACACCTCCAAGTCGTTGACTCTGCTGGCCATGCCACCTATGATATTTCCCACCCCAATTTCCAAAATGACCTCAACTAAACCTCAATGAATAAAGCTCAGAAAGATCTCAGTCGAGAGAGGAGGGAGTGAGGCATGAGCAATCCGTGAAGTATAAGACAGATGTACTGATAACCTCTTATGAATTATGGTTTGGAATGATACAGTGTGTTTTTGCAATTAACAATAAGACTTTTTAACATGGTTTTCAATTAAACTGCAGAATGCTCTTCATAGTGAAATTCCCTTGAAATGTCTAATACTCAGTGCTATACAACTTTTTTCTTTGCAGAACATTACCTGAGTCTCCACCAGACTCTAGCTCAGAGCCATACTCCCCCCAGCAAGTGAATGGTAAGTTCCAAAGAAATCACAGAGATTATAGACAGTATAATCTCCATTTGCATTACACTGAAGATGTTCATAGCTGTGGTGCAACAGTGACAAATAAAGAAGGCTGATATAAGCCAGTTTATCTGACAAGTTGGGAATTCAGACCTACCCTAGTCAAGTCAGGTCACGTAGGTTTCATTGTCATTTCAACCATATGCACACAGTACACAGTGAAAAGAAACAACATGCCTCCAGGACTATGGAGTAACACAAGAACAGATCAGAACACCACAAGACCACAAGAGCAGACAGGACGAAAGAGAGAGCAAGAAAAACATGAGAGCAAGAATACAACAGGACAAGACAACATTTAGTACAATCGACAATAGCTATTATGACGATGACAACAAATAGAGATTATTGTATAAAATACATTTCCATAAGGGAACAGAAAGACAGAAAAGAAGATGAAAGTGGGAGGGAGAAGTGTAGAGTCATTAAGAGGCAGATCAGATTAAATATAGTTTAATTTTACAGATAATTTAGAGATCAGGACCATAACACAGATTAGAAAATGTGAGAAAAGACCAGCCTGGGAATGGCATAGGAGGTGACGGATGCAGCGGTGGAAGGAAGCGATGGCAGAAGGAGGTAGACAGAAGGGTAGACTGAGAACACATGTATCAGGAACTGTCCAATAATGAGCTCCCAGAATACAGAGGTAACTGCATATGTTCATTTTTTGCAAAAAAGAAGACAAAATGAGAACAGAAAAGCCAGAGACCATTGACAGGAAATTGTGATGCTTCTGTAGGAAACTTTAAAACAATTTTCATCAAACTTTATATGGGTTTGATTGTTATGTAATTGCGTTGGGTAAATGAAACTGTTTCATCCCACCAAGTCAAACATATTTGTGCTGCTCCCTGTGCACCTGTGTTGGTCTTTCCCATCAAGAAGAAAGGTGTGGAATAGTCCAATCTGATTGGCAGAAATCCAACTGTTTAATAATGAAACTCATTATTAGCCAAGCTGAGCCTGGGGGAACCATTAAACACTGAACCTGAAGTTTGAATTCAGGGAATGAATAATACTAATGGTAAAGTTTAAAGAATGTTCATGAGTTGGAGCAGATTTGTGCATTTTGTCAGATTATAAATCTCTCTGTCTCTCTTCCAGACTCACACATGCTCAGGGCCATGACGCCTGAAAACATGTGTCATATGACCAGCCCACCACCCCTGCCCCCTCACGGTCACTATCCCAGCATGCACAGGGACATGTACATGAAACCAGAGCCCATGATTTCACAGTATCCGATTGGTCCAGCCACCAGTGGAGGTGGAGACATGCAGCAAAGTCAGATGCTACATCAGCTATTACAGCATCCACAAGGACAAGAGTGAGAAAAAGAAAGAAAGAGATACAATGACAGAAAGAACAATAATATGGATTAATAGAAAAAAGAACACTAATTATTAACTAATGAAGAAACATTTTTTTCTTTATGTGTGTGCATATGTATATGTCTGTGTATATAGTGGCATCCCTGTTCATCAAGCAAAGAAGAGGAAGCACTCAGATTCTCCTAACAGCACTCTCAATGCCCAGATACTTAGCGGCATTATCAAACAAGAACCAGGTACACAAACACATGCACACACAAATAAATCGGTACTGGTGTTGAGAGTCTTTGTGTAGAACAGAATAGAACAGATAATCTTTATTGTCATTGCAATTCACAGGAGCAACAAGATAAGATTTGCAACTCTGTAGACACTTATCTCTTGTAACTATAAGTACTATATATATAAAGCAAATAACATATAAAGTGTTACATCAAGTGGAGACCAGTATTTAAGGAGATAAGGTGTGATATCAAGTTGAGACCAGTATTTTGGGAGATATATAAAATAAATAAATTAATGACTAAGAACTAGCAGCATAAATAAATAGATCTATAACTAGAACCAACTCTATAGGTATCAAAAATAGCTGCAAGTCAGTATCAAGAATAAATAATTAAGACACAGTAAACAGTACTGAACTGTATTGCACTGAATTATGTTCTCATTGCTCTGTAGTTGTTTTTTTTTTTTAGGGTTTTCTGACCAGGTTTAGAGCGGCCACAGTCTGGTATAATCTTGTATTTGTGTTTTTAAGGTTTAATGCAGGATGCTGAAAATTCCTATTTGGACCCAAACTATCAATGCATAAAATGGCAGCCACACCAACAGAACAAATGGACTCCACTATACGATGGCAATGGCAAAGAACTGTGGGTGATATCTCTGCTTTACAAAAATGTAGCAGTGTGACCTCGCACATGCTTTTGGAATGAGATATATTATTACATGCTGAAATAGAGAGCGAGGAAGGAAAAAAGAAGGTGCATATGTGTGTAATGGGTTTCTATTAGATGGATATATTTAAAAGGGTTTAGGGAGGTATCAGGCTAAATTGAGAGAAGAAGAGAAAAGAGGGTCCAAGAATTCCAAAGAGGTGAGCTGTGCGTAGGGGTAAGTGTAAGACTAGTTTCAACTGGCTAGAGAAAGGGGGAGGAGGAGGGGAGAGATGGAAAGAGTGAAAAAGAGAAGAGGAGAGAGAGACGCAAACAGAAACTGATGGACGGAACATTTTAAGGGTTTGCGTATCAACTTTCTGCATAACAACAAAATAGTGATTAAGAATAAGACGTAAGATTAGGAAGTAAGAAGGCTAAACATGAAGGAATGAACAGAGACAGTCTTTGCTAGAGTTTGTGCAGTGCTCATGCTCACCTCGGTTGCACTGGACATAAATAGTGGGGCGAATATTGGAGCAGAAGTTTGAATTCAGGGAACAGTTTATGATTCCATCCATTCATCTCTCTCTCTCTCTCTTTCTCTCTCTCTCTCTCTCTCTCTCTCTCTCACACTCTCTCTCTCTTTCTCTTTTTCTCTCTCTCTCTCTCACTCTCTCTCTCTCTTTCTCTCTCTCTCACTTTCACTCTCACTCTCTCTCTCTCTCTTTTTATCTCTCTCTTTCTCTCTTTCTTTCTCTCTCTCTCTCACACTCTCTCTCTCTATCTATCTATCTATCCATCTATCTATCTGTCTCTCTCTTTCTACAGCCCTATGCCCACATACAGGGTAGATGCAGACAAGGGCTTTAATTTCTCTCTGGCTGATGATGCGTTCGTGTGTCAAAAAAAGAATCACTTCCAGGTCACTGTGTACATTGGCATGTTGGGAGATCCAAAATACGTGAAGACCAGTGAGGGTCTGCAGCCAATAGAATGCTTCTACCTGAAACTCAACGGAGTCAAGGTTAGGAGTGATAAATAATTACTGTCAAAGGCCAGTAAATTAATTTAGTGATGTAAATTTTCACATAATTTTCTGAGTTTGAAGAAATGTTTACTTACTGTAAGGTATTATATTTTTGACAGATGTTTAGTAATGATAATTTATATTTACATAATTATTCTTTTACATGTTTTTGTAGTTATGTAAATTCAAATATTACTTTTATACGAATAAAAAAGGTCTAGATCAGCTCCTTGATCAAGTATCAGGTCGGTGGTAACTAGCAAAAAATTACGTGTTCTTAAAATGTTTTGCATGTACAGTTGGAAGCAATGAACCAGACCATCAATGTGGAACAGTCCCAGTCTGACCGCAGCAAGAGACCATTTAAACCTGTACAGTGAGTTTCACATCACACATTATGAACTTATTGATTACAGACATTTAGCTTTCAAAATGTTTAAATCATTTACCATATTAATGAGTGTTCTTTTAATTAATAATATATTATACTCTATGAGAAATACTAAATTAAATAATAGATTCTAATTATTAGGTGAAGCAATATAGTAGTGCTTTGATACAACAACGTTTTGGTGAAACAAAAATAAGAAGGGCCTGAATATGAGCCTTGTGTTTTATTATATAAATTAAAATGTTAATGTATGCACCATGCGCACATCTGGTTCAATGTAATTTTCTGTTCTGAGGTAAAACGTTTCAATATTTAGTGATAATTATAGGGCTGTAATTGAATTCTACACTGATTTGTTTGGTTTGCTGTCTACTATACCCTGCAGTGGGAGCCTAACATTATCCTTACACTTTCCTTGCACGCTTTGCAGTGGTTTAATCAAAAGCTGATAGATGTCAGATGCTTGGCTGAGACTGAGGGCCAGCACAGTGTTTTTTTGTTGTTTTTTTTTTACTTGTTTTTTACCCGCATCTCCTCTGTTCATCATTTTGACAATTTCATAATTTTTGCATTTTCCTACATCTAGTTGAAATCTGTTAAGTTGTAGATTAGTATGTATTAATATGTATATACACTAATTATCAAGTTAATGTATACAAATATTTTAAGATATATTTATTATTTTATTGAAAAAGCAGTGGTTAAATATGCTTTTAAAGGCTTTTCTTTAATGATAAATGCCACAGTCATTTCTTTGACAGAGTACTGCAGTTTTATGTTGATCTCTGCTAAATGATGTTGTAATTATTGTTTGGTGTAGGGTAACTTTGCCCCCAGAACAAGTCACCAAGGTAACAGTGGGTCGGCTGCACTTCAGTGAGACCACAGCCAATAATATGAGGAAGAAGGGCAAGCCAAACCCTGACCAGAGGTAGGAAACACACCCACAAACACTAGAATTTTTATATATAGGAACATGCAAACTCACAGTGCTAGAGGAATACTGCACTGTACCATTAGTTTATTGTTTTAATGAGCTGATTCAACCATTTATCAAGTTGTATAGCTGAGCATTTTCTTCATGTGTAATGTATGAATGTCATGTATGAAAACCACAAAAGTGTACAATGTTAAGGCAATTTACTATTTGAGAAAAAAAACACCAAACAGTGCACCCCATGGGGTACTGAAGAAATAGACCTCCCACTTGATGAAAGGATTTCACTTTGAGAGCTATCTACGACTACATTGTTTGTGTGTGTGCAGGTACTTCATGCTGGTGGTGGCTCTTCAGGCTCAATCCCACAGTCAGAGTTACACAGTGGCGGCGCAGGTGTCTGAGAGGATAATCGTCAGGGTAACCGCTGTCAGTCTGGCCGTGTCTGTCTGACCAACTTTCTCCAATCACTGCCTGTCTCTTTGTGTCAATCATCTGTCCTGAAGGAGTCCTCTCATTTTAATATGCTGTTATGTTGTCATTTGTGTTGTTTCTCTTTATTTTTCAATGTGTCCATCTCACATGTGTCAGATTCCAGTTCTCATGGACCACAGCACTGCAGATTTCAGTGTTTGCTTATGAAATACACCTGATTTATCTCCATTGCTAATGAGCAAGGCCTTCATGAATTGCATTCAGTGTTAAACGAGTAAAAACTCTAATCCCTGCAGAGCTGTGGCACAGAAGGAACCCAGTTTGACATGCCTGGTTCTCTGTCTCTTATATTTTCATTAAGAACTTTTTGTGATGGTTTTCAGTGATTGTTTGCATATACATGCATTATATTGTGGAAATGTTTACGTGTAGCTTAAAGGGGACCAGTCATGCTGTCAAATACTCAATTTTCCATTTCTCTAAATATACATTCAGAACACAGATCGTGACATTTTGTAGTGTGCTTCTGGAGATATTGACCAGTCTTATTCCAGAGCTTGATTCCTACATGCCCCATAGTTCATCTGCACTGTTTTGGTTTGCTAAACTTGTTGCTAGACTCTGTCATATCAAAAAATAGTTTGCTCCATCAGCTGCTATAACTTTTATATTCTAGACTGCTATTTTTGTTATACATCTGTAAGCAAGGAAACAGACCGTTTCTGTTGACTATGAGCATTTGTGAAGGAGTGAGGAGGGAATTAGCTAGTAAATGGTTAGACTGTTTCTTCTTGAGATTTAAAGGGAATGGAATAGTGAATAGTTGTTGATAAATCAATTCTGTGTGTGAGATTGAAGGGGTTGTGAATGTGAATGTATAGACCATACACATGGTTCTGCCCTGGTTCTTGGGAACTGAGGCTTCCCTCTGTTTGAAACATGAAAGAGTTCACTGGAATGTTTTTTTCCACTTTTTTAAAAAAGCTTCTGGCATGACACAGCACTTTCTGAGACTGAAACTTGACTGCTCGCCTTTAAGTTAAACAAATTAGCCTATGCCTTACAGATGCTATATTGTATTATAATAGTACTGCTGTAATATTTACCAGTGACCAGCTAAATAACAGCATCAAAGTGTTTAGTTTATTATCCTCTTTTTGTTCATTTCTCTCTCTCTCTCTCTCTCTCTCTCTCTCTCTCTCTCTCTCTCTCTCTCTCTCTCTCTCTCTCTCTCGGCTCTAGGCATCTAACCCAGGTCAGTTTGAGAGTGATAGTGAGGTGTTGTGGCAGCGGGGTCAGCTGCCTGATTCGGTCTACCACCATGGCCGAGTGGGCATCAACACTGACCGACCCGACGAGTCACTCGTAGTCCATGGCAATGTCAAAGTCATGGGTTCCCTCGTACACCCCTCTGACATCCGTGCCAAAGAGAATGTGAAAGAGGTGTGTGTGTGTGTGTGTGTGTGTCTGTGTGTGTGTGTGTGTGTGTGTGTGTGTGTGTGTGTGTGTGTGTGTGTGTG